>CM062252.1:22730251-23265213 GCA_031216285.1 Syzygium syzygioides | reverse complement strand
AAAATAGGAAATATCTTTTAAGGCACGAACATTAATTTGTTTTTTTTTTTGGCCAGAAAACACAAATTTGTTTTGCTTTTCACAAATATACCGATGGTTATATGCAAAATTGCCCTCCTAAGCAAATAATAATATCGATCACGGACATTCGGCGAAAAGAAATTCCAGAACAGGAAATAAATTTTCGATTTGTTTCTATTATTTAAAATGATCTTCTCCTCACCTTTTCACAGCTCCACCTACGTTCAAGTAGGGGAAAGGAAGGTCTTCTCTTTGATCTCTCTCCTCTCTCTCTCTCTCTCTCTCTCTGGGAAAAGGCAAGAGAAACGTCGAAGAAGGAGCAGCGCCCTTTTCTTGGTCCTTCTGAAAGTTGGGAGCCTGTCCGAATTCGCTTGCTTCGGAGGTGCGTCTTGTTCTCTCGCGCTGGTTTTAGGGTTTAAGCCCATCAAGTTCTTGGCTTTACGGCGATTCCCACAGGAACGTTAGGGTTTTCCCTTCCCTCCGTTGCGTGCCGAAAGCGATCTGATTTGAGAGCTTTCCTTAGATTTGGCCGAAAGTTCTGTGGCTATTCTGACTTGGGTTTTCTTGGGCAGGTCTTTTTTCTTGTTGGGTGTTCGATCTTTTGCCCCGTAAGAGATGGTACGTGTGCTCTTCCTGTTGTTCATCCTTCGTTTCGCTGCTGAGTGGATTGAGTTGATAAAAACCAAGTAGCTTTTTTTCTCTTTTTTTGTAAATTCTTGTTCTGTTTGTCGGCTCGAGGCTCTCTGCGGTGTTTTGAGTGATTAAGGAGGAGTAATTTGGTGGTCGAAATTTTGTCTCTTGCTCGGTGACTCTTGGCCACCGAAGAGTTATGGTAGCGCAGAAGTTAAAAGAATATGCTGTATGTATTCTCATGTTTGGTCGCTTGACGTTTGCAGCTTCCACTTTCTTTACTCAAGACTGCGCAAGGCCACCCCATGGTAAGAATGACTCTCTCTCTCTCTCCCGCTCGCGCACAGATTGTGTGTTTGTGCTTGGAATATGCAGCATTTGGGTTTAGTTTGTGTTCATATGACCCATATCATGCTTTGAGATGGACCTAAGTAAAATTGGATTTGGCACCTTGACAGTTGGTGGAACTGAAGAATGGAGAGACTTACAATGGACATCTGGTCAACTGCGATACTTGGATGAACATCCATCTCCGTGAAGTCATTTGTACCTCCAAAGTAATTTACGACTTTAACCTACCTTACTCATGATCGAGTTAATTCGCTTCTTTTTATAAAATGTAGTTCATCATCTGCCCTTCCAACAAAATGAGGAAAAATCTGTATTGCGTATGATGTCCTGATTTGTTCGGCAGGATGGAGATAGGTTTTGGCGAATGCCTGAGTGCTATATCCGTGGAAATACAATTAAGTATCTCCGAGTTCCGGATGAGGTAAGTGTGCCTCAAAGTTCTTATAATTTGGAAGATTATATGTTTAGATGATGTCGAGTTTCTTAATAGCCATGGTAATTTTTATTTATCCATGTTATTCATCGTTATTCATCATGATATCATACCTGAAGGTAAGTTGGTTTACATTAGAGGAGTTGCAACAATGGTATGTTTTACATGGATTATTCACCTGGTCTTATCTAGTTATCTATAGCTTATTGTGGAGAGTTGTCTATTGCGTCGAAGGCTTATCAGCTGATCTGAATTTCTTGATAGATGATACTAGGGGTATCAGTTACCTGATGACTGCTAGGGTTTTTAAAGTGTACAAGCTGCAAGTTACTATTAGGACAATGATCCATCTTTAAGATCCTCTTCAACTATAAGAATCAGACAGAATGCAAAAGTATCTGAATTTTTCCTGAGCTATCTTTAGCGGCTTTTTGCTGGTTTCTTTTGTTCTAAAGTAATTGCTTGAGATTCACCAAACAGTGACTAGACCTACTGGTTTTGTCTGTCCTAGTTTGTTGCATTTGTTTTATGTACTTTTGTCACCTGACCAGTTTGATTTTCCTTTCAGGTAATTGATAAAGTGCAGGAAGAAACCAAGAGTCGCTCAGGTATGTTTCAGCTAATTAGGAGAAAAACTGTTTACATAGCCTAACTGAATCCTAGACAAGTGAACAAATAAATACTCCTGTGCGAATTTTTTGTTGTAAATATGATATAAGTGTGCAAAAAGCTTTAGTCCAAAGTCTCCAAGTTTCTTGTTTAGGACCATGTGAAACACTGTGGTATTCGACATAACCCCAATTTTAAATGTTCTTCTTGTATCTTCTCTAAAATTTGCTGTAGAGACTCTTCCGAATGCTTAGCTTAGAAACTTTGCGTACTATTTTACTTGTGTTGATTTCAAAACAAGTTGAGATTGCCCTAACTTTGTCTGCATTTCTTTGTACAGATAGAAAGCCACCTGGTGTCGGGCGTGGAAGAGGAAGAGGCAGAGAGGATGGTCCTGGTGGAAGGCCAGCTAAAGGAATCGGGCGTGGGCTTGAGGATGGGGGCAGCAAGGGTCCTGGTGGAGGCCGAGGCAAAGGCGGACCTGGTGGGAAGGGAAGTGGAAACAGAGGTAAGATCTTTCTTGTGCAGAGATGGGTAAAAAAAGTACAGGAAGGAAAAAAGAAACAAAATAAAATGACAATGAAACTTTATGTTCGTCCTTGCGTCTGACTAAAAGCATATTGCGAAGGTTATACACAATTATTGAATTTGAACCGTAATTATATTTTGCCATCACATAATTTGTCTTAATGGCATCATTATTTTGGTGTTGAACTGTATATTATAACTCATGAGTTGAATAGGCCAACACTTGAGCCTAACACTGGAGCCTATCTGTTAGATAAAGAATTCTAGCGTATAGACTAAGGATTCTGCTTGGCTGTGACAGGAGGAGGGCGAGGCCGTGGCTGAACAGACTGAGATGTTGCGAGTTGGGCAAGTTTGCTGCGTTTTTTGGAGGCATCATCAGCCCGAAATTTATGTGAAATGTTCAGCTTCAGTTATTCTGATATCTCGTTCTTGGGGATTGATCTAGTAAAGGCGGTGTCTAGTGGTAGATTTGATCGATATTGTACAAGATTTTGGCGTTTCTTTCCTTTATGTTTTAAAATATCTCTTTCAAGTAATTAAGCATTTGAGTGAAACATGTTGATGCTTCGATCAAGTTATCAGTATTGCAGTATTGCTCAACCGACATTTTGATGTCACCATTGTTGAATGAAAGCTTAGTCATGTTGTTGTTGCTTAGATACGATCGTCTATTCTCAACTTAAGAATAGTGTATTCAACAGTGGGTGCACCGTTATCAGGTACACCCGGCAAAAAAGAGAGATTACCTACTTTAACGGTAAAAACTAGTTTTTGTATCCTAAAATGTCTTACCAAGGCCATTTCATTTCAGCGACTTTATTTTGATCAGTGCCTTTAAAGCTAGAGTCCATCTTCTAGCTTCTAAGACACGTTCATCCTGCTTCAAGGTGTTTGAACTTAATGATGGGGGAAATATAGATATACAGAACACATGTCGCTGTGTAATATATTACAAAAAATAAATCAAATATGGGTCGGCCGCACATATTGATCGCACTGACAATCATTGATGTGGAGTGACGCGAAAACAAAACAAGCAAAATCTGACGAAAATCTAGTAAGGATGGTGCCTATTTTTCTTGTGGTGACTTCTCGATGACCTTAAGACCAGACTGCTCGACATCCACGATGGACTTGTAGCGGGAGAGTCATCAGAAAGCCAGCAACACAAGCGACCATCCTCGCCACCCGTCCATCCGAAAATGCCTCGGGTTTTGGGACTTGTCCCTGCCATGCCCGACATAGGCAATACGCTCCTAACTACATCTGAGTGGCCACCTCCAAGAACGGCCTCTGGGGATCCTATTGCTGCTCCTCCCTTGTACCTTACTGGGAAGTATCCTAAAGTCCCGGCGTTCGTGCCACCAATAACCCACAAACCTTCACCTTCTTCAGCCGAGTGACAGTCTACAAAATAATCAACCTGCAAACACAGGATAAGAACATATAGACCTCGCTTCAGATCAGAGAGGCAAAAATTATGCCCAGACTTGATATTATGTCTAATATGATTCCAGCTATAGAAGAAGTAAATTAAGCAGGGTGCATAGGAATGTGCCACTATTTTTCTAGATCTAGATACACACTGCAAACATTTTTAAATGAAAAGAACCAAGGGAACTAGATGTGCAATGATGAGGTGCATTTCCATTGTAGACAAATCAGTGGAAGCTTGAATTGATTTTCTTCTAGATAACATCTTCTGTGTTCATGCTCTATATCATTTTCTAGTACTTTAACCTCTCTATTCTTTCACCTTCTGTAAGTTCCCATGTATTAAGGTTGCACTCCTCCCTTCAATAGAGATTCATGCAGTAAGTGAAGAGGCCTTCATTTACGCAAGCAATAGACTAAAGCCGAAATAGAGTGGAACAGTATCCAAGTATGCAGAAAGATAAAATACTTTAAATTTTGCTTCAGTCCAACAAAGTTCTGAAGACCAAATGATGAAAAGGACCATTAGTACAGAGTACATTACGCAGCTTGGCAAAGAATCGCACTCAAGCATGAAATATATTAGTGCAGCTATGGTTTCTTGAAACAAATGAGCCTTATGTGCAACATCATTTGCCTAACGGGAGCCAAAAAATTCATAGTTTTGACTCATCATCCCAATAGTAAGTTCTCTTTCAGAGTGAGCTTTGCTCCATAGCCCACATTTCTGCCAAGTGTTGCTTTCTAGACTACAGCTCCAGCTCTTAACATGGTACCATTCGAGTATGTTCTAAACAAGTGAAAAAGAGAGACTGCTCAGAAAAAAAGAATCTTACATGATCTAGTGACCAGCTATCAGATGCTAATGTTCGGGCATCTTCAAAGTTGGCTTCATTTGTTCCCTCTTTCCAGTCCCAAACACTACGGAGAGGCAACAATTCAAAGTTAATATGCAAAACAGCTTATCCAATGGACAAGTCACATATGTGATCACTATAGGACTCAAAACAATGTCTCCTATGAGATTTCATGCATTTGACATAAAAGATGTCGTTTAAAGCTATTGCATTCAGATGCCTACTTACAAGAAATTGATATAACAATAACTCTTATGTTGTCTATCGGATTTGAACTTGAACTCTTTGTGCCTAGTTTAACTCACTGGCCCTAAATCATGCCTAGTCTATCGTTTTTTCTATACCCAGACCCTTTTTAGATGGATGCAAACTCAACATAAAATGGTATGATTCAGCTTATCCTAAAAATTATAATTAATAATCCAACAAAACCATTTCTAGAGGACTAATGGAAACTGCCACTGTTCATCAAAAAGAAATTCGATACCTTAAGGTCTCAATATGCGTCAAACACCAGAGCTTTTCGAATGTCTGTCCAAATATCCCCACTTTCCCAATTGAAGTTCCCACATTAATCACCTAAATAAATATACAAACATAAATTGGTAAAAGAAGTTGGCTGAGCCATAGCATTCTAGATCAAGCATTCAAGTAGATGGCACCGAGAATCGGGTGCTTCAGAATACATAAAAATCAGAAGAGCAGTGCAAAAGGAGAATAAACACCAAAGAGGTAATTAGGAAAAAGCACCTGAATCAAAGTATGGTAGTTAACTCCTCAAACACTGGCAATAAATCCAAATCTTGTTTCATACCATAGTCAGTAGCAACATGTTCATTTCATTCACTAAGATTATTTTATCTCCGTTTGGGTTAGAACAAGCACTATCTTATGACTCATTATATTGTATTGAACAAAAATTTATTAACCAAATAAAATTCAAACCCAAGATCACCAAGCATCCACTGCCAAATATTCTTGTAGAGGGTATTATGTACATTTTGCATTATCTATAACCCCAGGCATCAAATGCCAACCAAATCAACCTTCACCCGACTTAAAAATGTTAAACACCCCCTACACTGCTCATATATACATGAAAATCAATCCCACACAAACGTCCAAGTTTATTAAAATACTAAAAATTAACAGCCGCACCTACCGATTCCAGATGATCATCATCATTGATGTTTCCAGCTGTATCAAATATACATATCAGCCCATCCACTGAAGCTGAAATAAGCTTATTTTGATGGTGAGGGACAAAGTGAACCTAATAAGAAGCATGACGTTAGTAGAAAGGATGTAACTACCTAAAATGATGACACAGGCCCATGCCTTGTGATATATATTCGGACAACAAATCTTCTTTCACTGAGGTCATAAGAACATACTGAGCATGCATAAGGACAAACCTGGGTAACATCACCCACATGGGAATCTTCTAAACATGCAACCTGCTTTTTATTTCTCCAATCCCAAAAGAGTATCTGGTGGCACATACAAAAGAAAAAGGAACATAATTAGTAATTTAGTACACTAAAGATAATCATAATACATTCAACGTTGATCTCAAACTTGTAACCATCAGTCCATCCTGCGATGATCACTACTGAACGCGATAGTCAACACATAGTCTAAGCGCTATCCAGGCCACAACACAAAGGTCTTCCAAGTTCGCTTGAGCTCATGACATGATGATGCCCAATGTCATTTGCATGTCGTCCACCCCCACACGAAAAAGGGGTGCAGAAAGGTTGAGAAGCAAAAAAGTGTTGGCTAAATGCATCACAAGCATACATCAAGTATAAACATGACCCAAGTGGAAGCTTTAATGAGCCGAAGAAACTTCCCATTGCAAAAAGGTCATCTCATAAGACAGGATAAAATTGCCTCCGTGTGCAGTAAACGAAGCAAACCTGAGATTTACATCCAGCAGAAAGAAGACTCTCACTGGAACCACCAAATGAAAAGCTGAAGATCTCCTGTGATGGCCCGGCATGTATGCAAGAAACCTGCATTGTTCAATTATGCAAAAAACTACCCAATTAGGACAAAATGCAGCACTAAGCAAGCGGCTTCTAGCAATGTCCTTATTCCTTACAACGCGCAAGCGGGCTAGCCACACACGAGTACCTCTTTAAAAGACCTGATGTCCCAAGCTCGGATGGTGCCGTCAGAAGAGCAAGAGTGCAAGACGTGGGGGCTCGACGGCCCCGAGAACGAAATGCCGTTGATGGTATCGGAGTGACCCCTGCACTCTCCACAGTACTGACCCGTCGTCGGGGAATACAGCTTCACCGTATTGGACGACAACGACACCCCCATCAGCGACCAATCAAACCTGCGACGCGTAAATCAAAAACCCTAATTAGAGATCACGAGAAACCAACACCGCCAGCTGCTCGTTTCGACTCGCAAGTTCGAAAATTTGACACACTTCTCGATTCGCGTCCATTCATTTCCGAGTTTCAGCGAGAATCGGACAGGGCAATTGAGCTGGCGAATGGGAAAGATTACGCACTTGGGAGTAATTTCGAAGACGTAGTCGTCGCCGAAGTTCGTCTGGATCGAGTTTCTGAGCCCGAACCTTCGGAAGGAAGAGTCGCTCGGATTTGAGCAGCTGGAGGAAGGAGAGTGTCCTTCCACTTCCACATCCATGTCCATGGCGGCTTCTTCCATCTTTGGCTCTCTCCGAGCTCCGTTCAAGCTTAGCTTCTTCAGCTGCCTTCGTGACGGAGGAGCTCGATTTAGGGCTTTAGGGTTTTGCCGTTTTGGTGGAGGCAGTCGACATTGTGCTTGGTCCCACACCGGAAACTCCAAACTCCCACTTTGGTGTCCCAATCGTGGATTATATATTTTCCCTTCTTTTATAGAATTTTTTT
Organism: Syzygium syzygioides; assembly: GCA_031216285.1. Classification (NCBI taxonomy): domain Eukaryota; kingdom Viridiplantae; phylum Streptophyta; class Magnoliopsida; order Myrtales; family Myrtaceae; genus Syzygium; species Syzygium syzygioides. The sequence continues at coordinate 23,257,462 of CM062252.1, read as the reverse complement.
ATTGTAAAAAATGATTTCATTTTATTTTTATTATTCTGATTTCTGAAATTGATATTGGTGATATGGTAAACAAATAAAAAAGGAGTGATATACTTCCGAGAAATCATTTTTATTTTATTATCCTATTTCTGAAATTGAAATATATGCACAACACATATCATATGGAGCACTTCGTATCTTTGAAATAAACTGGGGTATGTCAATGTTAAGCTCAAATCCTAAGCAAAAGTTTCTCCACAAGTGAAGTACCTCACATACTGCCAGGGACTACGAAAGCATAAGTAAATGAGCAGGAAAAGAAAAGGGTCGGGTTCGGAAAATGCAGCAAAGAACCCCGACCCATGAAAATCGAATTCCGACGCAGTATCATGGTGATCGAAACAACAAGTAATTGTGCTCGGAAGTGAGGAACAATATGAGTGAAGCCATTAGTGCAGATGATGCTGAAGCTCCTAGAGCGGAACATTGGTTTCCTATGGTTGTCATATCACAAAGAATGAATGAATTACAATACAAAGGACACTTCATTTAGTCCCAACAGGGAGGACTAATTTCTCTCTGCAACATCAAATCACTTCAATCTTAGAGATCTTACAAGAAGATTAAAAAAAACAAGCAAGAGACGGGATCACGGGGCATTAGATCCTCCAACTCCAACAAAAATCACACCTCGAGAATGGCAGAAGATGGATCACGGGGCATTAGATCCTCCAACTCCAAGGATAACAGTACTTCAAGAATGGCTGAAGCTGGTGGCGATTGGAATGATGATCACCAGGATAATCACCAGCAGAAGTATCAGCCCGATGCACATCCACTTCCGGTTGCTCCTCTGGTAATCCTTCGCAGTCTTCAGGTCCTTGGTGCCGTCCTTGACGTAGTGTGCGGCGTTCATCACGTGGTGCTCGATGTCATCCATCTTCTCGCCCTGCGCCTCCACCATCACTGCCATGTCCAGGAACACCTGGTGCAGCTCCAGCAGGCTCTTCTCCACCTCCTTGGCCGCATCATATCGGTCCTGGATCTCCACCACTGTCTCCACCACCTTGCCCCTCCCGTGCTCTTGTGCTGCCCTGCTGAGATGCTCCTCACCTCCTGATGCGGCGAAAGCACTCAAGTGTTAATCACATGCAATCAAGTAGCAATATTTTGAGAAGATGTAATGCAAAACTTAATAGGGTGGCACGAAATTGAACTAAATAGGCGAACAAAGGCCCGATCAAAGACGGCAACCAGACTAATGCAGAGTATCGCCCCGAACCAGTAAATCAAATCTCATCTATTGTTAAAGAATAATCTACTGTCAAAAAAAATCTCCACTATAATTTGGCCTAGTATTAACAAAGATTTTACTGAAAACCCTAAAAAGGAACTTATCTCGATTTGATCTAATAGCAAGTCAAACGGCCAAAATTCTTCTGCGCCCTATAAACTTTATAACCGAAATACAAAATTAATACATAGTAGTTAAATCGTAGTAGTTCGATCATCCGGTTGATTTTGCTTCACTGAGCCAAATCGCATCAATTCCTCCCTCCAATTAGGCCGTATGTTAGAATCAGCTATAGCATATGACAAGACTTCCACAATATTAACTGCATAAGATATAAATCCTAAATGAACACGATGGAAACATAAGCACAGACCAAACCCGAAAACCTAGACTTACTTACCATTAGAAATGATCTTCTCAATGACCTCCTCATCTGGGTACTCCCCGGTCACCGTGTAATACCGCCTGCCTACAGTGTCCTTATACTCGGTCATCATCCTCTGCCTCAGCCCCTGAAACTCCATCATCAGCTCCTTCAGCTTCTTCCTCAGCCCATTGGTCACTGCCACTCGGGTCCGATACATGGTGGTCCCTTCCTTGCATCCCGAGAGTCTCTTGTTCGCCGCGTTAGCACGGTCCATCTCCTCCAGCTGTGACCGTATCGCCCTCGCCTTCTTGAGGACCGCCATAATGTCCGTGTTGATCCGGCTCCTGAGGGACTTGAGCGCCTCGGTCTTGTGGAGGGTCTTGCTCTCTTCGTTCAATTCCTGGAGCCGGCACAGGACCTCACGGATCTGGCCCATCTCTTGCTTCACCTTCTCCGCCTCTTCCAGGAAGAGCCCCATGTTGGTGTCCATCTGGGTTGTAGACGCCGACATCTCGAGGTCGTAGTCCGGGCCGGCCTCGAGGTCCTTCATGGCTTCCTTCTTCAAGTCAACGTAGCTCATGAAGGATTTTGTCATTAAGTCGTTCATCTTCAAAAACAAAACCCAGTTGAAATTAGCTTCTCATGATACTCAAACTTCCATTTTTCGGAAAAAGAAAAACCAAATAAACGCGTTCTACCTCTGAGTTTTGAGAGAAAAGAAGCTGATTCAGGAATTTGGGAGCAAAGCGCGAAGAAATGCTGCCTAAGTGCGACTCGCAAGTAGCTTTATGTGAATCGGAGTGCGAATGTGTGATTGTTCCCAACTTTAGCCAAGAGGGTTTCGTTTGTTTCTAAATTTTCTTCAAGCAAACAATCGGGTGCAGTTCAAAAGAGTAAACTTTCGAATCAATTTGTGAGAACAAGCAAACTCTTACCTTTTCTCAACTTGCAGAAGATCTGGAGAAACCTGAGACCAGCAGAGAGAGAGAGAGAGAGAGAGAGAGATTGATGGCGATGGAAAGAATCAGGTGATGGGGCGTTTGCTTTTATCAATTGGGATCAGGATCAGCAGTGAGTGTGTACCGATTTTCAATTCGTAAGAGAGAGAGAGAGAGAGAGAGTGCTCGTCGTGGGTCTAGCCGTTGAGTCGCAACGGCTATTTGATTTCGACAGATTTTGATTTCGATCGCATGATTTATGTCCTCGGATTCTCGGTTGACGGGCCGGGTCCGAGGACCCACTTCTCTCTTGGATCTTGGATCCCTCTCACTGTTCTTATTATCAAAATTTTAAGGGCGCCTCTTCCTTTTGCTTTGCGAGTGTTTCGGAACGTTCTTCTTCGGCTCATTTACACGTACTGTCCAAATATCAAGACTCGCTTATTCGGAGCCGGGCCATCATGTTTCAGATTATCAAACTTGAAAGGCGGATGCTGTGACATCGTTGGGAACAGAAATACGGATAAGAATGCTTTGATTTTTTCATTTTTTTCGCCAGGCTTCGTGAGTGATAGGGGCATTAGACAGAACCCGGTTACAACATTTCGGGCATCTGCATTACTACATTGACAAAACATGCACTCGTTCGGGAATGAAGAAAGCGAACGGATCCCTAAATGACGTTTGTTGTCAACTGGATTCTTGTTTTTTCCCATGCTCCCAAAATAAGCTCGGTAAAACTCGAAAATGCAACCATCATTCAACATTGATCCCATACATTATGTAATGGAATCAAGCAGACTCGATACCGCACTCTGGGCACCGAAGTTCCAAAGAATTTGCCTAGGAAAGAAACGACCTTTTGAAGTCAAAACCTCTACATTCTCCACCATAATGTCGTTTGACCTCACCTCCCCACGTGAAATAAGAGAATGTAGTCCAGTCCGTTCACTGTTTTTCAACGTAAACTGCAAGGAACCCTAAACGCTACACTTCGGTAATAGCAGTAATGTAACGCATGGTCAATATAAGACCAGAGCCCAAATGTTCCCGCAGGGCAGACAAGGGAAAATCATATGAACCATCAAGTCACAATCAAATAAAATGTCAAACGTCTCATCAAACATTTTACCTATGAGGTGCCGCTACTTGCCAAATATAGGTTACCATCATGATTTATGTGAGGTAAAAAACAGACATCAACCCACCAGTAGATACTGGAAAAATCATCCGGAAACTGTTACATCAAAGATTGTAACACCATGACATTCCTAGCTACTATGGAAATCATGTACTGGGTTACTTGACTTCCTTCTTCCCGGCTTCTTCATCTTCTTGTTTTGCAGCTGCTTCTGCCACACCAGCACTTGACTCGCCTGGCTTTGCAACTTCTAGATAAGAGAAGACCACACAAACATTCATCCATGAGTAAAAACAGCAGCCAAAAGGTAAATTTTGCATGAAAATGACCATAAATGTCTCTGAAAACAACATTGATTGACGTTGCAGAAATCGCATATGAAGAACAGGGTCATACAATTCATCATCAAAACAATTCGAAAATAAAAGAAATGCAATTCTATGTCCATAAAAGAGAACATCATTACCTTCATCATCACTGTCTTCAAAGTCCTCAGGCATGTCATCACCCATTCCCATTCCCATTCCACCAAATTTCTGAAAATTGCAATCAGAAATTAGTTAACAAAGTTGATCAAGATCTAACACACAAAATTCAAAAGGTCAAAAACATCCTACCGAGAAGTCCATGCCCCCAAGATCCAAGTCACCCATACCTATATTCAGAAACAGACAAAACATCAGTATTTACCAACTTAAACCCATCTAAGATGAGGAAACAAAGCATTGATGAATTTATACCACCACCAGTGTCTTCATCTTCATCCACCCACTTGTCCCAGTCTACTTTGACATAGTGAGGGGGCTTGCCATCTCCTCGCAACAGCTTTTTCCACCATTCTTTCTCTGCCTTCTCCAATATGCAGAAGATGTTCCTAACTCCAATATTGATTTTACTCTCCTAGATAAAAAGAATGAAAGAATAGCACATAAGCAGCAATAATAACTTTATTTCATGGCTTGGCATCCCAATACCTGACAGTTAATGCACAATTCGCCTTCTAAACTAATCAAGGAAGCTTCCAATATAGCAAACAAGAGCAAGTGAGAGAGAGAGAGAGAGAGAGAGAGAGAGAGAGAGAGAGTATTAATCGCTCAGGTATTATGCAGTGATGTCCATCAACCAACAACGGCAAAGAAAATTGTAGCGCACTAAAGCAGCTTAATATGGCAACCATTAAAAGGTTGAGCTAAAAGCAGCATCCAGATCACGGCCGCATTTGAATGAAATGCTGAACAGATGCATAAGAAAATATGCCCGGTATATAATGGAAAATGAATTATAAAAAGCAATTACAGCCTCCATACCTCCACATCGACCTTATCAAAAAGCTCCAGTTTCAGCTCATAAGGATGGTTTTCAGCTCCAGCCTTGGCGGAAAAGGTGAAAATGCCATCTGGCTCAAGATTGACCTTTGCATCCTTTGCATCTGGCAGAAGCACTGTAAGGAAGACCTTGTCTTTCCTCTGTGCCCACTTCAATTCTGGATGCCGACTACAAGGTTTCAACAAACTATAAGTAGAGGTCAATCGAAGAAAACGAAAAACGGACAAATTTCAACAACTCGTGCACGGTATACGAATCCCAATATAACGGAGTTAACCCAATCGCCGAAGAAGTGTGTTATAAGCAAATAACTCCCCAACAGTCGGAGATTCAATTACACTTAAGAGGTCCATATACAAAGCAAGCTAAAGGAAAACACTACAGAGGCTCACTAAAGCGACCTAGACCCATAAACCCTGACGGGGAGAAATCTCCGCCAGTCCTCTCACGCACTCCACCTGAATCAGCGCAGACATCCAGAAGCAGGACGCCTCCCACAAAAAAAGAATCTACTGCTTCAGAGAAAAGTAATCCCAATTCCCATTATACCAAGTACAAACTGCCTACCCACATCATTGCTTAACCTTTAAAAAGGAAAACAAAAAAAAAACACAACCCTGTACACAAAACAAACTACTGCTTCAGAGCAAACGAATCGCCTTTCCCATTTTACCAAACTGCCTGCCTAAAATTCCATATCATTGCCAAGTTTAAAAAGGAAAACGAGAAAAGAATGAACAAAAAGAAAATAAGAAAAACTTTCGTTCTCCAAAAACGACACGTTCAGTCAAAACAAAAAAAACAACAAGCCCCAATTAATTTTCCCCCCTCGCTTCAAGCCCAATCCACAACCGAAACCGACGACCGTCGATCACAAAACCGCAGACAGTCCAACCAGACGCTCCGATCATCGGCCGGAGCAACGGGGCCGCGGAGCACGCGGCGGACGCCGAATCGGCGACGCGTTCCGAGCTGATGAGAGCTAGGGCTGAAGGGATCCATACCCGAGGCGCGCCTCGAGACCGGAAATACCGAGAAGGAAATGCCGAGGGGAGGACGCGAGCGAGGGACGAGACGAGGCTTACCTCATGGCTGGCCCGAAATGGAAAGCCGGAGAAGAAAAAGAAACCCTAGGAGGAGCGAGCAGCAGCGGCAGGAACGCAGCGCGAGCGTCGTCACTTCCCTTCCGCCTCTCTCTCTCTCTCTCTCTCTGCTCGGTGCTTTTATGCGCTGCACGCAAACTTCTAGTACTTTCTCAAACGCGCTGGGTCCTCCCCTTTTTTTTTTTTTTTTTTTTAAAAGCTGGGGTGCCGAACCGACGGTCCCCGTGCCGGCCCCCCGCGCTCGAATCGACGGTCGAAATGGGTCGCGGCTCCCGTTCTCCAGAAGAAAGGAACAAGGATGTGCATTAGGGCGCCGTTCGTGGCGCCAGCGGTTTGGGCCCAATAGCTTCTGGGCCTGGAAGGGTCAAGAGGGATTTTCATCGTGATGCTTCTCGTTTTCTCTAAGCAAAGATGAAAATTAAAAAAATTAAAATGGATTTTTTTTAAGGGGAACAGCTACCGAAACCGTAAATTATGCCCACCATGACATTTTTGCCTCGCAAGTTTTTGGTGACACGAAAAACCCCAAACTTATATTCACGTTACACATTTATCTTAAATTATCTTTTTTATAACACCAAAAACCCTCGGACTTGTCTCATGAGACGCATTTACCCTAAATTTTTAGGTAACCGTGTCGCACAAATACAAGTTAGGGTTTTTTGTCTCACAAAAAAATATTTTTAAGTAAATGTATCACACATGTATAATTTTAGAGTTTTTAGTGTTACAAAAGAACGGTTTAGAGCCTTACCAAAAAAAAAGGTTTAGAGTAAATGTGTCATACGAGTGTAAATTTGGGGTTTTTTGGTTACTCTTTTTCTTTTTTTTTAATTGGGTCAAATATGTATTTTCTTGTAAAATTTTGAATTGATGAATCGTAAGACAAAACAAGTTGAGTGTGATTTAGCTAGACGGCTCCCAAAAAGCAAAGCACCACATCTTTCTCGATATCTCTCTCAATTTGATTACCATTTTTTCGTTTCAGAGGGCACGAATGATGACCATTCTGTTTTCCTATTTTTTGTTTTTTTTATTTTCGAGAATAAGTTTGGAATAGAAATTCATTTGGTAAAATAATTTCTTTTTTTTAATTTCCGGGACAAAATTTGGCTTAGAAAAAGATTTAAAATAGAAATAAGGATTTAAAATTTTCTATTTTTGAAAAAGAAACAAAAATAACAACTCTCTTTTATTGCTCATCCTTGCGGCCGCCCACCACTATTTGCCACCCGTCACAGCCAGAAATAGAAATTTAAGAATAACCTATGAATGGAATTTCTATTACAAGAACAGAAATTTTGTGTCATTATGAAACGCCATTTTTTACTCAGAAACTCATTCTGGGAAAAGAAATAGAATTTTCTATTTCTAGCCAAAAATAAGGCCGGGTAAGAGAAATATTATCATTCGTGCCCTATTTACTTGGCTCTAGCATAAGCTCAATGGAAAAGGCATGTGAATGCTCATAATCATGTGCCCTTAGCTAGTCCTACAAGCACGGCCGTCGAATAGCTTGCTATTCGAGATGAACGATGCTTGGCATGCCACGATTAGGTGCAAGAGCCGGGGGACATGGAGCGGGCCATCATGAACGGCCCGATGAGAATTTGTCCAGTCATTTGGTACATCGATTTCGGCGGGCCGTCGCGAGTGCGCTCGGGATTGCTTGCTCCGTTAAGATTTGGGGGAGGAAAAGGAATTGGGATGTGGGTGGGCTTTTTGGGTAGGCCAAGGAGAGCATGAAAGCCCAAATACTTCATTGAACTGGGCAGCAATTTGTCCAATCGTGGTCTAAGCAGATTCAATTGATGATGTGATAATTGAACTTGATTTGATGATACGGTGCGTGAACAATGTATATAATAAGGCCTGTGTGGAAAATCCCATCGACAAGAGATGAAAATAATGCTTGGACAGATATACGGTGCACATCTTTTTTTTATTTTATTTCAGGAACAAGCAAACGTATGTACGAGTACAAAATTTAACGTCGAATTAGATATGGATCTGCCATCTAGTTTTTATCCATTTTAGTTCTAAGCAAATGCTGTTATGTGTTTGATGTTCTACTTAGCTAATTGAGACGAGGACTAGAAGAGCAACTTTGGTTTTTCTTATTTTAGCTCTAGCTACTCTATTTCCATGCTATGTATGCTGTGAGAATATGCCAATTCATTATCAGGGCATGTTAAACCAAAGGGAAATGAACGATGAAGTAAATCAGAAAACGTTAAATTAGAAAGAAGTTTTGTTTGCCAATCTCTCTCTCGATCTCGGCTTCAGTATCAGATGGTCGATGGTGGACGACCCTAGTGGTCAGCCTCGAATTTGAGTGATCGACCATTGTGGATTTGTGTGTGGAGAGAGAGAGAGAGAGAGAGAGAGAGAGAGAGAGAGAGAGAGAGAGAGAGAGAGAGAGAGAGAGAGAGAGAGAGAGAGAGAGAGAGAGAGAGAGAGAGAGAGAGTTAGAGGGTGATTGAGTTTTCAGGTGATCTGGTTTCAACCCAGGAATCAGAAACTAGCCCACTTGAATTTGGAACTGGACCGGACCAAACCAACTGGTCCGGTCCGGTCCGGTTCTTGGGTGGGCCAATGGAATCGATGGCATTTTCATTTGTAGAGCTTCTTGGTCATTAATCCCGCTTCTCTTTTGATGCATATAGGTAACAGCTGCATGGTTTATACTGAACAACGATAAATCCAGACACTATACGTGAGGATATTTCTCATATTTGTATACACATTTCATGTAGGTATTTCTACGAACACACACAGTTATCAATTTGAAAACGAGATTCAAACATAGCATCGAAAATGATGTACAAAGAATGGGAATAAAAACAGAGCATTTGATATTTACCTTGATAAGATCCATTTGCAATCATGATCAGCTAAAAACAAAGAAAGAAAGGGAGGTGAGAGTCAAGACTCAAGATGAGACCACGAGAGGGAGGCGGCGAGCGAGAGGGACGCAAGAGACACAGGCGAGAGGGAGAGTTGAGAGAGCGTAAGAGGCGAGAAAATGAAGAATGTGATTAGGGTTTGTGAAAGAGCGATGAACGCTAGCCTTTCAATAGGAGACGAGCAGAGGATAAGAATCGTATGTGTTTAGGGCTCTTTACAGATTTGTAAGAGATTTAAAAAAAAAATCGGTTCGATCCGTGTGGACGATTCCACACGTGGAATCGAGAAACGGATTGGTGCCCTCAAGAATCCCCCAGAACTAGCCAATTTAGTCTTGTCCGGACGATTCCTTTTACACACCCCTAGTTGTGGTGGGAGCGGCGGCGGCATGACCATGGCTATGACATGGAGGAGGCGGTGGCAAAACCGTAAGCACTACTATCTACTACAGCCTACCCAATTTAAGAAAAAACTTAATTACACAAACTCTATAATTCGCATGATACACCAATCTTATGAAAGTGAGGGAGCCAAAATAGGATTTACGTACTCCTTCTAGGTACCTATAGAAGTCTGGCTAGCTTCTATTACTCGGATTGATTTGATATGGCAGGACAAATCCGGATAACATTTTCTTCTTTCGAATTTCGTATGTCCTTCAAACTTGCACGGAAATGATACACACCCATACACGTACGACGCAAAGCCTAGGATGTTACACTAGGCATGGAACTGTCGATGATCTCGCACAAGGACAAATATTCGCACAATGGTGTCGACGACGTGAACCGAATCATATGCATTAAAGGGCATAAGAGCGTGAAGCAACAAGATTCGCAATGAACTCCGCGACATCGCATGCACGTGCATATGGACAAGACAAGCGCAATCCAACCTGCTAAGACAGGCGCCGCTCGATCACAACCGGTTCAGATTCACTTATATTTCATCCAGAACCAGAACGAACGAGAGCGAGAGGAACGTGTGATTGCAAAGCTCGTGATGGAAATCGACCCAAAATTTACGTGGAAGGGGACGTTTTGTAAGGTCTCTCTTTTCGCTCTTCTACGTTGTTTCATTCGACGACAGCGAGGGCTTAGCGCCAGCGGGACTGGTCCAACCCCATGCAAGTGCCCGCCAGATTCGACGATTCGGAGCAAAAGAGCAACGCAACAAAGGGACTCGAAGAACAAAAGTACCGGACGCCATTCGCACTTCTTTTATGTGGTCAAAGACAAACCGGGACCAGTATATATGACGTCGTATTTCCAATGATGACTGCTAATAATGCAGTCCCGGACGTCACACGTGACGTCTGGAGATTGTTTATTGCGCGGATCTGTACGTGCCGGTGATTTTCTAGGGGTTTTCTATGATGGAAATGTTCGGAATAATGTTGCTCGAGTTATGTATGGACATTGGATTTGTTTTTCTAGGCCAGAAAACGATGGGAATTCGTGGAGATAATCTATTTCGCTAGTAGATTTTTTTCTTTTTTTTTTGGAGCGTTAATAATAGAGTTTTGCTCGCAGGTTAGTTCTATATAAAAAATGTTAGAAGTTAATCAACTTGATTAGCCTTTTTCTAAATTTTTTTTTTGAAAAAAAAATGAACTCAAATTTTCCTATCAAGAGCCCGTGAGCCACACCACCATGTACAAATAAATCAATATTTGGACCGCACTTGGTTCACGAAAAATATTTTCCAAAAAAACACATTTTATGAAGTGTGGATTGCTTAGAAAAATGAGTTAACGGAAAATATTTTCCTAATCAATGAAAAAGATTTTCTGCCAAAGCTTAAATTCAAGAAAATGATTTTTCTTTAAAAATTTAGGAAATCAGTTTTCAAAATATGACTAGATTTTAGTGTATGAACAATAAAATCTATACTTGGGCACAGGAACCCCAACGCTCACTCCAAGCCCCTTGGCAACACGGTTAAGACTAGACGTCAGGGCCGGGTCCATCAAGGCCGGGCCCGAGACCCCGACGAACCCCAGTCCGTTTCCATTTGGGCCATGCCCAAAACCCTAGCTGCCACACCCGAGTCCATTAAGGTCGGACCCCGACACCTAAACCTAGGCACCCGATTCCCGAGCTCGAGTCCATTGAGGCCCAAATTCCCTGTGTGCGTGCCCCCAGTCCATCGTGTAGGTCCAAGACCTCAACGCCTAGTCCATCAAAGCCGTGGCCATGACCTTGATGCTCATGCCACAATCCTGGCGCCTGAGCCCAAGTCCATCAAAGTTGTGCGCAAGACCCCAACCAACCACGCCTGGGTTCATCGAGGTCAAGCCTCGAACCCTTGGCACCTGGGACCAAGTCCCTAGTGTGGGCACCGGTATCGGAGTCCCATGCCTAGCCTTGATTGACCTTGGCCCAGGCACTGGTCGGGGTTCTAGTCCTAGGCTTCAGTATTCGTGGGTCGACCTCAATGGACCCAGGCCCAGGTGTTGGGGACCTAGCCTCGACCTCTATAGACACGGGGCCAAGGCATTAGGGAGCCGGGCACAAGCACCGAATTCTTAAGCTCGATTTCGGAAAACCCAAGACTAGTGCCCGTGCTCGTCCCTCGAAGTTGAGGATTCGGACTTAAGACCCCGGTACTGGTGCTTGAGTTTCTTGACTACTTATACACAAGTTACTAGCGCTCGAACAATGCCTGTTTATTTAGGAAAATCAAATAAAACTTTCGTTACCAAATGATAGAAAATATTGATATTTTCCTAAAAAAAGACCTTTTAAAAAATATCATATTTTTTACGAAATAAATGGTGCCTTGACCATAGAGCGACATTTCGAGCGCCTGGATAAAAGGACTTCCTCGTCGCAAAAAGAAACTACAGCAAGAACATTCGTGCGTGTGTGTAATATTTGTTTTCTCGTGAATAAGCGGTAGGGAGTAATTATTTTGGCAATCTACTGCGGAAAATTAATGACACTCACCAGTGGCGTTCACAGTTAAAGATTAGCAGTTTTGGTAAAAACAGAAAATCAAAGAGCGACCTGCAAGACTGTAGTCATAAAAGTGACTTCACTCGTCATTGCTGTCGCTTGATTGATGGAAGTCAAGACAGGAGGGTCGTGTTTTTTAGCCGTTGGATCACGCAAACGATTCTTATTCTGCTTGCGGCCCCCGCACGAAACGGCAATAGATTCTTCCCCCGAGACTGTTGCATAGCATAGATACCACACCGGTAACTTAGAAAAAAAAAAAGATTTAAAGATAATTACCAAAAGTAAAAAAAAAATAAAAGTAAATTTTTTTAATCGTACCGAGCAGGAGGAGCCAAATTTCAATCACGTGCCACAAGAAACCAAAGAAAAACAAAAGTCGCCCCCCATCTTCTTCGCCACCCTTGGAAAACGAGTTCAAAACGGTGGCCGCATTATACAATCCAAATTATTTGTCCAATCATTCAGATTTTTGAAATTTTTTGGGACCTACAAAGATGGTTTGTTTTGTCCTCCACACCTCAATTGTAAGCTAAGGGTAAACAAAGTTTTCTTGACCAAGGTTGGCGTTCGCGACGACACGATGAGCACTTTTACGGTCTTTCCAAGGAGCAACCCTCGATTGCCATTTTCGCATCCAGATCAATGTATTTTGCTTTGACGAAATTTGAGAGAAAATTTCATTGTTGATTGGAGTGTTACTATTTTGCTATTTATAGCTATTAAACCTAGGATGGATGGTATCGATCACATAAAAATTAATCAATAAAGTGTTGGCCTAAATGACAAAAAGAAAAAAAAATTCACTCATTGTTCTATGATTTTGGGTTCGAACTCTATTGGCGGCGCTCTGGGAATTGAATCGTGAATGCACCAAGTTGATGCGAGGTAGTGCGCCCTTAAATTGTTTTGAGGCGACGGACCGACTGAGATGCATGAAAGCTAATCTAGATATGACCTGACGAGCCATATATATAGAGAGACGTATTTAGACATATCTTGTTTTCATAGAGATTTCGGTGTATGCTCTCACTGTTCTTAATCTTAAATGTGAATGTGGACATACTTTTCCTAAAACGTAAGACTTGTTTGTTTGCACGTTTTAAATGAAATGCAAAAATCAATCCTTTCATTTTCCACTAAAATTTTAAATACTATTCAAATTTCAAAGTCATATATATGTATATATATATACACACATAAGTTTACATGTCAAAATCGATATACTGCGAATGTTTGAAATACTTTGAACTATAAATCAATCAAAGTGTATTGCCACCAAATTTAGGGTGCATTTGTCGGAATATAAATGATTTTGAAAATATTTCCCCGAAACCGGTCGCTTGTATCTCTTGTAAAAATGAACAAACCAAAAAAATATTTTCATGGTCTACGAAAATGTATGGACATAAATTGTTATTGATGGTGAAAATATTTTCATCGGTTAATTATTTTAAACGATACAGGTCATCATTTTTGCAAAAATATTTTTCATATTGTTGCGAAACAAACTGAGCTTTAACATTAATCGAAACCGAAATCAATATTCAAATCATTCGAAGTTTTTCATTGGCCAGCCAAAAGACTTAAAGACTGTCATATGGCACGTTTCTTTCTGTTTCGTGAAGACCAATAAAACCACGAAGCACAGGCGAGCGAGTTCAACACCCGCGGAAGAGAGCCTCATATCGTTGATTCCGAGAAATTCATCTCGTGATTTAAACCCGGGTGAGGAAAAATTTGTAGGCTTTGCGGGGTCCCCCTGTCTCTCTAGATAGCATACGAAATGACTTAGCAGTCGTTTTCCGCAAGACAAATCAACGTCAACTTCGCTACTTTCGACCCGGAAATTTGCTTGGGCAGAAAGAAATTTGCCTGCGGGGAAAAGAAATGATGGGAAAAGAAACAACATCCTTAGCCACTCATCGGATTGACGATGGGGAAAATTACTCGATCGATTTTGAATTTATGGTATCGATATTAATTCAGTTCTAAATTTTTTAATTTTTAGTTCAAAATTTTCGCACGAAATTTCAATAAAGCCTTTCGTTAACGTGACGGTCCATTCATCGCCAGTCACTACATGAGGCACGCAGTGAAAAGACTACACGAAAATTTCAAATAAAAATTTAGGATTAAATTGATAAAAGTTAAAAAATTCATGACTAAATTAGCATTTATGTAATATGTTCAAGACTGATCGAACAATTTTCCCGTGGAAGACGCGCGCGTACAATTCAACTCTTTTGTTTCATTGGACAAACGAGTCATGGGTTGCGATATGATAGTTGTGCGTATGCGTGTATACAAGAGCGGCGGCGGGCCCTTCCCTTGTCGCCAGTTGTTGTTTTTTAATACAATGATTAACAAAAACTAAGAATTAAAGAGAAGGACTTGGGGTCGTCCCCTTGTGATTATTGGTAGGGTCAAAGCCTCAAAGGGTTAAATGAAGTCGTCACCTTTTTTTTTGGTGACTTATGTTTGGAGAAACGTGGTGGGCAAGCATCCCATCCGGGCCTTCTGATTTTATACGAATGTGCAAGTCACCCACTTTTTATATGTCCTTTTGTTGATTTTTGGAAAGCAAAATTGGTTTTTTCTTTCTTTTTTGCTAAATTAGATATATCTAGTTAAATCACATGACGTTCACCTCTTAGAAGTAACTCGGAGGATTTTGTATTTTTATCTGCTGAGATGTGTCAACATCGCACGCTACAAGAATAGGTCAAATATTCGAACAGTGTCGAATGACTTAGTCAAATTGATAAATGAATGATCGAGATGCATCCTCCCATCGATATGTTAAGAAGATTATCCAATCAATTTAGGGTATGTCTGTTTATTCTTTAATGTATGTGAAAGACATTCATTTGCTTGGTCGTCAAAATTTAAAATACCGCTCAAACTTTGTAAGACCGTGAAAAAATTACATGCGAATCTACGTGTCAACATTTTATATAGCAAAGGGGATGGTTCATCTTCTTTGAAACTCACCTCTAATTGTTAAGGGAAAGTTACAACTCTCGCATGAAGATGAGTGCTCCCCTTATGACAGCCCTGGTGAAAATTCCAAGTACTCCATCTTTTTTTAAAAGAAAAATTGGTCCTAGTGCAGGCGTCACGAAATTTAAATTAATTAAAAACCAAGCAGTAAAATTCAAAAAAAAAACACCATCCTTATTATCTTAAAATAAAGAGGATTTCAATTCTCTTTTCTTCTTTGTTAAAGAAGCAATCCCAAGTCAATTATAGTAGATTGGGCACTTAGCACTCTCCCTTGATTAAGAGGTGCAAGCCTTGCAAAATGCAAATTACCATACCGTGACTTTCTCTTGATTTAAAACTCCCTCCGCCTCTAGGCACGTCGATTCCAAATTCTCATGATTAAACCATGTTTTACCAGATAAAGAATATTTGTCATGTTCAAAAATATCAAATGCCCTTTTACAAGAAAACCGCAAAGAAGGGGCAAAAAAAATAGAAGCAAAAGCTTTTGTAGTTTAGTCGATGGTGTTTAACCTAATTATCGAGACATGTTTTTCAAATTGATACGGCGAAAACTTATGATTTTATGGTACTGTCGAAATACATTCATAACGGAGGTTTAGACCAGGCTAGACATAACATGTTGCCCATGCCCACCCATATCATAAAAATTTACGAAGGGTTTTTTTGGGCCGAGGGCTTTGTCACGTGAGATTTTCGTTCAAGCCTGTCCATTTAGCATTTGATCCTAGACAGGGCTGCTCATCCGTTGATCACCACTTACGGGATGTCAGTCCAGTCACCCCCATTTTCTCTTGAAATTAGAGGATTCTGACCCTCATTTTTTTCACACGGGCAACGCCGAGGCTACCGTGATCAATTCGCCACCTACTACTCTCGTCGAGATTCGATCTCGGGTCATGCCCTAAGAATGGCGTTACAATTTAATAAGCTCCGAATTAATTAAACCATCATGTTCTATCTAAACTAGAGAAGAATATTCGCAGCGCTGCCCGAACGGTCAAAGTCAAGAATCAAGCATTGATGCACGCCAAGACAAAGCCACGCCCCGCACCGCATTCTTCGCCACTTCAACATCGCGAATTTTCCGACCAAAAACAAAAAAAAACATCGCGAATTTCGCAGCCCAGATTTGACCACGCACAACCACGCGCGCCTGAGCACGTCGCCCCCCCCCCCCTAGCCTTACCCCGGCCGCTGCTTGGTCCAGATTTCGCCACGTCACCATGCTCAATAGAAGAAAGCTTAAGACACTTTCTGCGATTTCACATAATGGCTGAATTAGCCCAACCTTCGATATCGATTGGCTTTTTCCACTTTGGGAAGTTAATCATATCAATGGGGCTGGCGGACCTGTAAAATACCATCGATTAAATGTAGAATTTTGCCTCGAAACGCAATTAGAGTTGATTTTTTTTGGTGAACCGAAATCTCTTTTTCTTGACCATTTGGTACCATTGTAATGATATCCATAACCTTTTTATGACCTGGGATTACTTGTTGCGGCTGTAAGATGCGTTTAGAGTGTGAGGTTCTTGCCAAGTATATCGTATCAGTATCTCGAAAGGCCAATTCTCTTTTTATCTGGATTTCTTTTGCAGTGGGAAACGAATCTAAAGTGTTGAGGCGAGGCCTGCACAGTTCGGTGTGACCCTCTTAACAACCGTTGTGAAAAAAATTCGGACTATGCAAGCTCTGTGTTGTTTGCGCCCTATGAGTATCGATTAGCGCGAAATCTTGTCGAGCGTTGTTGCAAGCGATTTGCACCTTAAAAATGGACCATTACATGTGATACTCCCATGAAAGCGTAACTGTCGGCATGGGCAGGCGAAGAACGGACACCGCCTCCACCCATTACATGTGATCACTCTCATGAAGCGCGACTGTCGGCATGGGCAGGCAAAGAACGGACACCGCCTCCACCTGAAAGTGCACCCACGCGATGTCGCCGCACGTGGGATTTTAGGTTTGCTTCTCAATGGGCATCTCCCGCCAATCTTTGGCCAGCACGTGAGGTCATGTGCGAATCGAACACCGATACTGCATTGCCTTGTTCAACTTCTTCTTGTTCTTCTTCGAATTTCTCGCTCGATTTATCGCCGGCGGACCGAAAAATGAAAATAATTTCTCCTTTTTCTACACTCATCCAGTGATCAGCCCCAGCGTAGACTTTCCTTTTTTTTCTTTTTGCCACCAGTACAGTGCGGGAAAATTTTCCGTATTTTGATGACGCAGATTTCCTTTCCAAAAAAATTGAAAAATTCTACGGTTGATGTCGAAGTGAAGCATCCCAATTAGTTTATCTCGCATCGCTCTTTGGAGAAGACGGTGAAAAATGAATTTTTGATCCCAAAATTTCATTACGACGAGCTACGGTTTTATTTTATTTAATTTATTACAAAATGGTCGATCCGTACCAAGACATGTTATTTGGTAAGTCATAAATTCTGAGCACGACAGCTCAGCTTTGCCTGTATTATTTTCCCATTTTTCACGCTGTACTTTCTCCTCTGCCATTACATACATGGAAATTGTCGATTTGCTCTAATTCCTCCCTCCCTCTCCCTTCCTCTCTCTTTCTCGCTCTCTCTCTCTCCCTGACCATGGCGTCCGTCAAGAAAATTCAACACCGTTCATTTCACTGAGATTTCAGTTGGAACCGACAGTTCGTATCGAGTCTGTCTTGTTCATATATTGTTTGTCCGCTCGCCATGCACAACTCATTCTCCCGACGCAATCTCTCCCTCCCTCCCTCCCTCCTTCTTCGTTGAATGCGCGTCTTCTTCTGTAGTTTGATGCGTACGGGACGAGCAGGAGCTGCAGGCCCCTGACCTGGAGCGCGCGGATTCCGTCGCGCCCCGACCGCGCGCCGTCGTTTCAGCCGACCCCCTCGCGGCGTTCTTGTCGTTTTGGAGGCCGCGGCCCCTTCTCTTGCTCGAGGTGCGATTCACGTCGAAGCTGAATGCCTTCAACCCCCCCCCCCCCTCTCTCTCTCTCTCTCGTTTTGTTTTTCTCTGATCAGCTTATTGCTCTCCACAAATATGCCATGAACTTTGAACCCTTTCGATGTCTTTCCAAGATTCAACGGTGTGTGTAGACTTTTAGTTACATCGCCTGTACATGGCAAGTCCCGCTTTCGGAATTCGCTTTTTGGTTTCTTGATGTGCGGGGTATCATTATTTTATCCTCTCGACTCATTTACTCGTTGTCTTTCGCTTGTTGTGTTGTTGTTGTGTTGCGGTTTACCGTCCGACAGGCCGAAGAACGTAATCCAACAGCGGGCTTGTACTTATGTGTCATTGCTTCAACCCTTTTATCATTGCGCAGTAATAAAGTGATTAAAGTAATGTTCACTTACAAGTCTTGACAAGATGTGATGATTGGGAGCTGAAAGATGCAGCTATTTAATCTTCAAAACTACCCGTCTTGTTACGAGCTAATGAACGTATATAAGGTTCATGCTAGCGCCGAGCTCTTATGCAGCACTAGCATATCTCAGTTTCTCAAGCTTTCTCTGATTCTCGGCTTCTCCGGTAGTCTGTCAGAATTCCAAAATTTGTGTGAGCCGAGAATTTTTGTTTTCTGTTAAATAGAAAGGTGGTACTGATTTTTCCCTCGTGTCTTGGCCTTCTAGGACTGATGATTCACTTCCTTTGATATACTTCTCTGTTTCTATAGTGGGTCTTTCTTGCTTTTTTTTTATTGGTCATGGCATAAATTCTTACTAACTTTCTCAAATGGATCGTTTTGCTTTTTCTTCAGGGAGTGAGATTGAAAGATTGGTGAGAACTGGGCAGAGAACTTGATTTCTGGCTTATTTTTCCTGAAGGCTGTGACTATGTCTTCTGGATCTTGGATTTCTTCCCTCTCTTGTTCAACCTCAGAGATTGAATCCCCAGAGAACAATGGCTCTGTTTCACTCATACTTCATTGGCTGAAGTTCATCTTCCTATCCCCATGTCCCCAGAGAGCTCTGCTTTCTTCCATTGACGTTCTCTTCCTATTCGCCCTCCTTGTATTCTCTCTTCTCAGGCTGTTCTCCAGATTCTCTTCCAGGGGTCACTCCATCCCCGACTTCAATAAGCCCTTGATCCGAAACCAAAGAGCTATTCTCAGAACTACTGTTTGGTTCAAGCTCTCTCTGATTGTGACCGTCCTATTGGCATTTTCTTACACCATCATCTGCATCCTTGCCTTCGGCAAGGATGTGGAGTATCCATGGAAGCTGGTGAATGGTCTCTTTTGGTTGGTTCAGGCCATTACTCATGCAGTCATTGCTGTAATTATCATCCATGAGAAGAGGTTCGAAGCCAAGACTCATCCACTGTCACTTAGAGCTTACTGGGTGGCGAGTTTCGTCATTATCGGTTTGTTTGCTATTTCCGGGATCGTCCGTTTCGCCTCGGTAGAAGGAGCCCCCAATGAGGATTTGAGGTTGGATGACATAGTCTCCATGGTGTCTTTCCCTCTGTCTGTTGTCCTTCTCCTTGTTGCCATCAGAGGGTCCACTGGGATAGCGGTGGCTCGAGAATCTGATGGAGAGATGGATGCAGAGTATGAACCGCTTTTGACTAAATCTAATGTGACCAGCTTTGCATCGGCTTCGTTCGTGTCCAAAGCCTTTTGGCTTTGGATGAATCCGCTTCTGAGTAAAGGGTACAAATCGCCTCTCAAAATTGACGAAGTTCCCTCCTTATCGCCTGAGCACAGAGCGGAAAGAATGTCGGAGCTGTTCAAAATGAAATGGCCTAAGCCCCACGAAAAGTCAAAGCACCCAGTTAGAACCACATTGGTTCGGTGCTTTTGGAGAGAAATTGCCTTCACGGCCTTTCTCGCAATTGTTAGGCTGTGCGTTATGTATGTAGGGCCTATTCTCATCCAAGGATTTGTCAATTTCACTGCTGGTAAAGGAAATTCCCCTTATGAAGGTTATTACCTCGTATTGACCCTTCTTGTCGCAAAGTCCATCGAAGTCTGGACCACCCACCAATTCAACTTCAACTCGCAAAAGCTGGGAATGCTTATCAGGTCGACCCTTATTACTTCGCTCTACAGGAAAGGGTTGAGGTTATCGTGCTCAGCTCGCCAATCTCATGGGGTTGGGCAGATTGTGAACTACATGGCAGTCGACGCCCAACAACTCTCAGACATGATGTTACAGTTACATTCCATATGGTTGATGCCTTTGCAAGTCGGTGTTGCTTTAGTGCTCCTCTACAATTACCTCGGTGGAGCAGTTATAGCTGCCGTTGTTGGAATCATTGCTGTTTTTGTGTTTGTTGTGTTTGGAACTCGGCGGAACAACAGATTTCAGCATAATGTGATGAAGAATCGTGACTCGAGGATGAAAGCAACGAACGAGATGCTCAATTACATGCGCGTGATTAAGTTCCAGGCGTGGGAAGAACACTTCAACAAGAGGATCCAAAGTTTCCGTGAATCGGAGTTTAGTTGGCTCAGCAAGTTCATGTACTCAGTGTCCGGCAATATTGTGGTGATGTGGAGCACGCCATTGCTGATATCAACCATCACATTTGGTGCCGCAATCTTCTTGGGAGTTCATCTTGATGCCGGTACAGTCTTCACCACCACAACAATTTTCAAAATTTTGCAGGAGCCAATAAGGACCTTCCCGCAATCGATGATCTCTCTCTCACAGGCAATGATATCCTTGGGAAGGCTGGATCGGTACATGATGAGTAAAGAGTTAGTGGACGGTTCTGTGGAAAGAGTGGAACTTTGTGGAGATGGTGTTGCGGTGGAGGTTAAGGACGGAGTATTTAGCTGGGATGATGAAAACGGAGAGGAAGTCCTGAAAAATATTAGCATGAAGATTAAAAAAGGTCAGCTCACCGCTATTGTCGGGACTGTTGGATCCGGGAAGTCATCTCTTCTGGCATCAGTTCTTGGTGAGATGCACAAGATATCGGGGGAGGTATGGTTTCTGATAAAGCAATAACTGGTCACCTTTTTTAGTGAAACTTTGTTGGTTCTGCTTTATGAATTTCTAGACTAAAGTTTATTGTAATTACTCAAATCAAATGTCAATGCAACATCTGTGGCTTTTCAGGTCAGGATATGTGGTACAAGTGCCTATGTTGCTCAAACATCATGGATCCAAAATGGGACTATCCAAGAGAATATCCTATTTGGTTTGCCTATGAACCAAGACTGGTACACGGAAGTAATCAAAGTCTGCTGCTTAGAGAAGGACCTGGACATGATGGAGTATGGAGACCAGACTGAGATTGGAGAGCGCGGCATCAACCTCAGTGGGGGCCAGAAGCAGCGTATTCAGCTAGCAAGAGCTGTTTATCAGGATTGCGATACCTATCTTCTCGATGATGTCTTTAGTGCTGTGGATGCCCATACTGGGACAGAAATATTTAAGGTAACGCAATGATTTAAGTCAGCTGTCTCGGTCTGATCGTAATGATATCACCAATATAACTAGAGCTAGGATGCTCATGCTTGTTCCTGACGCAGGAATGTGTTAGAGGAGCTCTTAAAGACAAGACCATTTTACTTGTTACTCACCAAGTCGACTTTTTGCATAATGTCGATCTCATACTGGTGAGCACGCGTTAGTAATTTTCCCTAACTACACAACATTTAAACATGCCTTGCTTTTCTTAAATGGGGCGTGTTCTTTCATAGGTCATGCGAGATGGGATGATAGTGCAATCAGGAAAGTACCATGAGTTGCTCGACTCTGGCATGGATTTCAAAGCATTAGTGGCAGCCCATGAAACTTCCATGGAGCTCGTGGATGTACACACCACTGCGCAGGTTGAGAATTCCCTGACGAAACAGCAAAGGCCTCAGGCTAATGGCGAGGAAGCCAACAGTGAGAACAAGGCTCTAGACCAAGTCAAGTCTGATAAGGGAAGTTCGAAGCTCATCAAAGACGAGGAGAGAGAGACCGGTCGAGTCAGCTTGCGGGTGTATAAGTTGTACTGCACTGAAGCCTTTGGATGGTGGGGTGTGGTGGGAGTGGTGCTGCTTTCACTTTTATGGCAGTCGTCCATAATGGCCGGAGATTATTGGCTCGCGTATGAGACTGCAGAAGAGCGTGCTTCGTTATTTAACCCTTCTTTATTCATTCGCATCTATGCAATCATTGCTGGTATTTCCTTTTTGATGGTTCTGCTAAGAGCCTTTTCTGTTACCATTTTGGGCCTGAAGACAGCACAGATCTTCTTCAGTCAAATACTCCATAGCATCTTGCACGCCCCAATGTCATTCTTCGACACCACGCCTTCAGGAAGAATTTTAACCAGGGTAAGGAAGGATCGGCTGACCCTAATAGGTTGTGCATGTCTTTTGATTGTACATAACGGTTTATGTGAAGAGTGTCTTAGTGATGGCTGTCATTTTCTGCTCTGCAGGCATCGACTGATCAGACAAACGTTGACATCTTCATTCCCTTTCTCATGGGAATGGCTATTGCCATGTATATCACGGTTCTCAGTATCTTCATCATCACGTGCCAATATGCTTGGCCGACCATCTTCTTGATAGTACCACTTGGCTGGCTAAATTTCTGGTATAGGGTATGAGCTTTTTCTTTGTAGTTAGCTAATTTTTCGTGAATACTTTGAATATACTCGATCTGGGAAGTATAAGCATTCAAATTCATTCGTTGCTTACCAAAAAACTTGCCACTTGATTGGCCTAATTTAATATGGCCTACTGTAAAAGAGAGCCAATAATTTTAGTGGTCTCTTCTATGTAAACATTGCATTAACGAATCAGTCGCTTCTTGTTCCTAGGGATACTATCTTTCATCGTCTCGTGAACTGACGCGGCTAGACTCGATCACCAAAGCTCCAGTAATCCATCATTTCTCGGAAAGCATTGCTGGAGTCATGACAATCCGCTCTTTCAGAAAGCAGGATAGGTTCAGTCAAGAGAATGTGAATCGTGTTAATGCAAATTTGCGGATGGATTTCCACAACAATGGTTCTAACGAGTGGCTGGGTTTCCGTCTGGAATTGATTGGAAGCTTCATGCTCTGCATTTCTGCTGCGTTCATGGTCTTGTTACCCAGCAACATTATCAGACCAGGTACAATTTAGGTTACACACGATCACACAAACACCAAACATTTAGCATGACAACATCGGTTGTATTGTGTATTTCAATTAGTCTCTCTCCACGCGACTCAAAATCTGCTAGGTGTTCCTCTTATGATGATCAAAAAACTCAAAATGATGTCGACTCTATATATACCAGATTTACTTCTCCATTTGTTAAGTGAGCATCATTTAAATGTCATGGTACTATCTGGTTTAAAAAATTTGATATTCTTGATGACTCTGGCACATACATTGAGTCAGTAGATTCAACTGAAATCGAAACTAAGTTATGGACGTCTCTTATGTGTTGGATTTGTTATGGGCTTTCCGAGCAGGCACATAATGCATCTCTAGTTTTAATCGTCTGACATCTTACTGTATTCCACAGAGAATGTTGGTTTATCTCTCTCCTACGGGTTGTCCCTCAATGCTGTCCTCTTCTGGGCCATATATATGAGTTGCTTCGTGGAGAACAGGATGGTCTCGGTTGAGAGGATAAAGCAATTCGCAAACATTCCTTCGGAAGCGGCGTGGGAAATCAAAGATCGCCTTCCTCCTCCGAACTGGCCTTCTCGGGGCAATATTGATCTCGAAGACTTGCAGGTAACTTGACTTATGAGTATCCTTCAAATGGATTTGTCAGTACAGATATAGTTAGGCGTGTTGGTTGATCTTCTGATTTGTCGGCAATGGCTGTTTTTAATCTTTTCTGAATGGTACAGTAATAATCATCTGCAATCTGCAAGCAGGTTAGGTATCGTCCAAACACGCCTTTGGTGATCAAGGGAATCACTCTTAGCATTCATGGGGGCGAGAAGATTGGTGTCGTCGGTCGTACAGGGAGCGGCAAGTCCACTCTCATCCAAGTCTTCTTTAGGCTGGTGGAGCCGACAGGAGGGCAGATAATCATAGACAGCGTCGACATTTGCACTCTAGGACTTCATGATCTCCGCTCCCGCTTCGGGATCATCCCTCAAGAGCCCGTCCTGTTTGAGGGCACTGTGAGGAGCAACGTCGATCCAGTCGGACAGTACACCGACGAAGAGATATGGAAGGTATGTTTCTGTTTTGCTATAATGAGAATGTCATATTTCATGTTCGCCACGGCAAATTACGCTTCTGATGCATCGTGGATCACATTAGAGAAGTTGTGATATGTTTTTTCTCATTTCCTTTTGCATCCTTGCATTTGGACTTACAAATCACATTTGGCTTTGTCAATGCCAGAGCCTAGAGAGGTGCCAGCTTAAGGATGTGATCGCTTCCAAACCTGATAAACTCGATTCCTTAGGTACGAAACTTGTCATTGATGAAGATTGTGATGTTGAAATCTTGTTTTTATTCTTTAGCGGCCAAAGATTTATCAATATACCTGGAATTTGCAGTGGTGGACAATGGAGACAATTGGAGTGTGGGACAAAGGCAGCTTCTCTGCCTAGGGAGGGTGATGCTAAAGCGCAGCCGCCTCTTGTTCATGGACGAGGCGACTGCTTCCGTGGATTCGCAAACCGACGCTGTGATCCAAAGGATCATCCGGGAGGACTTTGCGACCTGCACGATTATCAGCATTGCTCACAGAATCCCCACCGTCATGGACTGCGATCGTGTCCTAGTCGTCGATGCAGGTGCGACATTCCCTCCTTGAAACTCGGTTCACTGGATATATTTCAGCATTATCGATCATATGTCTATTTCTCTCTTCTTCTTTTTTGTTTTCTAATGTTGCTGATGCCCAGTAACTTGCTTCACTTGCAGACATTTTTGACATAGAACTTTTCTCGTACTTTGACAGGAAGGGCAAAGGAATTCGATACACCTTCGGTGTTGCTCGAAAGGCCATCGCTTTTCGGAGCATTGGTCCAGGAGTATGCAAACCGCTCGTCCGGGTTATGAGTGCACCCGCCGTCCATTGCTCAGTTTCCAACAGTTTGCTGCGCTACTCATCCAAAAGGGAAAATCAATACCGGGGATTTCTCGGGCCCGAGTTGTCGCGATGTCAAAAGACAATGTCGAATCTTGTAATTCTAGCTAAGCTCCTTAGAGTAGGAACACCAGTTATATCAGGGCAATTCAAGCGCAAAGTACCTTGTTAGATTCTGTACTAAATCAAGAGGATCTTACAATCATATAGATCATAGAACTGCTTATTTCATGTC
This sequence comes from Syzygium syzygioides, assembly GCA_031216285.1. Taxonomy (NCBI): domain Eukaryota; kingdom Viridiplantae; phylum Streptophyta; class Magnoliopsida; order Myrtales; family Myrtaceae; genus Syzygium; species Syzygium syzygioides. The sequence continues at coordinate 23,232,210 of CM062252.1, read as the reverse complement.
TTTTTCTTTCGTTTTTTGCGAAATGCGATTGAATGACTTGTCGGGTGTTAATTCCTTAACTAAGGGAAGCCGTGGTAAGCATCGTGTTATTGCCCGACAAGTGAATTACTCTGTATTCCGAGATCAAGGAAACGCGACAAACTTTCCGAGTGAACTTGGTGCATGTCAGTGCAAACTCTCGTGCCCCGTTAGACGAGAAAGGGTGAATGTGAATCGGGCTCGCTTGCCTCGAGAGTACTGAAAACTCGGTCGGAGATGTCGGAGTACCGATTGCCGAAATTTAACCATGTTTGCTTCCACATGTGTTGGCTCTACCAATGAGAAAGGCTTGAACATCCGAAACGCTACTCACCAGCATGTACACAAATCAGCACTACGGAGAGAAACAAGTCTAGAGAGGCATCACTCCGGCGTTCCATTTGGAAAAGGGAGCAAATTGTTTTTTTGTTTTTTAGCCTTTATCTTGTTCGTAAATTGCCAACTCTTCTATCGAATTACCGACCTTTATTTGATTATCAACAAATTTCAAGGTCGCCAGTAGCCATGCAGTCCTACCGACAAAGGGATTGAGGGGTGGTGACGCTAGTAGTACAAGTTTGGGGTTCTACTCTCCGACTCTATAAAAGGTAAAGCAAAAGTCAAAAAATGAAAAAAGTTACAGATAAGACAGACAAAAAAAAATACAAAGCTGTTGCAATAAATTACCAAATGTTTATCAGTGTACCTTACGAGCGTTTGATAAGTTAGCCTCACTTATGCGCGATATTCATAGGTCTTACTTGGAGTAAGTGTTAGCTTTTCTTCGATGAATCGACCGACTAATTTTTCTTTTGGTCTTCAACCCTTATTTGAACCACCTACTCATGTTTATTCGATAGATTTCGGGCAATTGAAACTTCCCAATGACTCTCATCGTATCTTTATTCATGTCACCGTCCTATCAACTCTCATACAAACTTTGCTGCATTTTATTTGAGTTGCCTATCAATGTTTTTCTTCAATAAAGCCACCGATTTATTTTAAATTGCCAAATTTCATTTTGAGCCACTTAAAACACAAATAATGACCATTCTATTCTCGAAATAGATTTCTAGCTAGAAATGCATTTTCCTGTTTCTATTCCCGAGATGAATTTCTGATCAAAAATACAAGTTTAATAACGACACAAAATTTCTAAATTCAATATAAAAATTTGTTTGATAAGCCTTCTTATAGTTGCGTGGCCTGTCATCCCAGTCCCATCTAGTCGTGGCCAGGCATCTCACGTAGCCGCACGTGGACAAACACGACAAGCCCCGCAATTTCCCACGCGTCCGCATGTGGACAAACACGTGGATCCAGATCGCAGCCGATCGACGGCTCAGATTCGCCCGCCACGAACGCCTCAAAACTGAGAGCGGATGCACAGCATCGCACCGCCCGCCTCGCCTTCGGCTTCCTCTCTCTGTCGCCTTCGCGAGAACACGATTCGCCATTCCCTCCCTCTCTCTCTCTCTGTCGCGTCCTCTCGACCGGAGCGAAACGGTCGAGCGCGCGAATCCGATCGGAGCTCCGGCGGCGATGGCGGAGAAGCCGGCGATGGTGATCGGGATGGACGACAGCGAGCACAGCGCGTACGCGCTGGAGTGGACTCTCGACCGCTTCTTCGCTCCCCTCGCGCCCGACCACCCTTTCAAGCTCTTCGTCGTCCACGCCAAGCCCTCCGCTTCCTCCGCCGTCGGTCTCGCCGGCCCCGGTAAAATCGCGACCGTCCGCTGCGCCTCGCGGTGCTTCCGAGCTCAGCGAGCTTTGGTTCTCTGCGTTCCGCGCGATTTAGGGGGGATTTCGGCTCTGATTCGGCCTGGTTTCGGTGTTGGAATCTTGTAGGGTCGGCTGATGTCCTGCCGTTCGTGGAGGCGGACCTCAAGAGGATCGCGGCCAGAGTTCTGGAGAAGGCCAAGGAGATCTGCTGCAGTAAGTCGGTAAGGCCTGATAGACTTTTGACTTAGATGGTGGCTAGTCTTTTTCCCGGGAGCGTAGAAGCTGAGATTTCGCGTTTTGCTGGCGTTCCTGCTAGAGAAATGCTGCGGGACGAGGAAACAGGTCCCAGTCCTGTCGTGATTGAGTAGCTTAGCTGGATTTATTCTTGAATGGATTGTAGCTGCAGATAGAAGATACACGGGATTGATAGAGAATCAGTTGAATGATTATCTTTAAATTGACAATCTATAAGCGCTTTAACTTGATGATCGTACAGTAGACAATTGGATAAGGGAGAGTTCCATAAGCCATCCATCACTAAAATTTAACTTTCTGGTCTGATACAAACATCAAATGTGTGCCAAGAAAGAACTAGAAAGAAAAAAAAAAGAACCTTTTCTGTTCTCTAAAGAGATAGAGATATTGGTGATAAAGGCTTTTTCAAACACTTAAAGGAAAAGCTAAGATGAACATCTGTGGGCATTTATGAACTGGCCTTGTATTTAGGTCGAGTCTTCCGAATCTACAAAGCATGCATTATCATTCTGGGAAGATGAATTGTCTCATTTTACTAGCCGAAGGCCCAAAGCAACTAAAGCACTAAAGAACAAGATGCTTGAGTAATATTTGACAATAACATGGCCAATGGATGAGGCACTTGTCTTTACAAGAGGTTATATAATTCTTACAGCAATGATGCGGCCTACCTGCATTGATCCTGGACAATTCACCTTATGAAGCTTTATTGCTCTTTGGGATTGACTTTTGGCCTCTTTTGGCACAGCTTAGGTGATTATTAACTACTCTCATGATCAAATTTGATGTCGTCAAAGAGGCGGTGAGGGCAACCGACCTGTAGCAATTCCCCGTAGATGCAATTGAAGGAGTCCTCACCCTCGTTAGCTTACACAGTAGCTAGCATTATTTAGAGCATACCATAATGAGTATCTTCGCAGGAGTTTGAGCTACAGCTTGACTCCTCATATATTATAGCCTAGCCTACTGGTTTGAGGCAATGCTAAATCCACAGCACCAAGGTGACTATTGACCTGATCCTATCCACCTCGGATGCTCTGTGCTACCCATTCAACTGTGGGATAGCCCACTCAATCGACGTCTCCTTTTATTGGTAATTCGATATCATGCCCTGCGATGATGTCTACTGAAATTCTTTTAATGCAAGCATTTCCGAAGACTTGAGGAGAAGATACACCTCAAAGAGTCTTCATCAAAAGAAAAATGGTCGAAACCTGACTGATTGAGAAGGTTCTGTTGTACTAACTGATTAAATTCTCATGGGGCTCTGACGATTACGACGACCGCCTGGTCTTTCTGTTACCAAAGAAAACTTCATGCTTGCAAACAGATGTCAGAAACCCCTGGTTCCATTACAACATACTGCCCATGGTCTATGGCTTGATGCCACTACGAAGATTAATTCGACAATCTATTTTATTTCTAGATAGATTTCGAAAATGGCTGGTTTTGTCCTGACTTGGTGTATAAATCCTCGACACTTTTGTGCTCCTGGATGCATGAGGTGAAGTTTAAAGAACTTAACTCTAGCGGTTTCATTTTGCATAAGCAGGGACAAGAATTAGTGACTAATGCGATATCTGAATATTTTTGTGTATATCCCATTATAATATTTCAGTTACCTCTGTGTATGCACATATTAGAAACACATTTGTCCTGCCATTTCTAATTGAGTGGCTTCTGCATTATTTGCTCTAAAATTTAGTTGGTTCTCATTTTACTTGGTTCATACCGAAGCTTGTACGCATAGCTTTTCTTGGAAAACATATTCAAGTGCTTCAGAAAGTGGCGTTATGCTGTTACCTTGGAAATTTGCTGATGAATTTGCTCTTGTACAGGTGAATGATGTTGTACTGGAGGTGGGAGAAGGAGATGCACGTAATGTCCTCTGCGAGGCTGTGGAAAAGCACCACGCTTCCATATTGGTAGTGGGCAACCACGGATACGGAGCTATAAAAAGGTACAGCATACTTATCCTCGATTTCTGGCTAGATATTCACTCACTCTTTTCAGCAACTCAGTGCCGACGATGGCTCATTGGATTCCTGTTGCGAATTGTGGTGGAGACTTACTGCCACGAGCCTAAGCCATTGTTTCAACTCTCGTGCCGATTGTGGTTATTGATTCCTAATGCAGAATTGCCTCTCTCGTTTTTCCAGGGCTGTCCTGGGCAGCGTGAGTGACTACTGTGCTCACCATGCTCACTGCACCGTGATGATTGTGAAGAAGCCCAAGATCAAGCACTAGGACACAAACCAAGGGCCGCTGCTTGAATAAGTAAAAACGTACTGGGCGTGATTTATACCGGAGATGTTTCCGAATCACACAAGTCAATCACACTGTTGTTCATTCAATAAGGCGCAGACCATATAATTCTTGGCCAAATGTATACTAGAATTTGGACAGCAGTTCCAGTTGTACACGGTGTCTTCACGGGAAAAAATCTTTTCGTGATTTGCTTCTTGCTTGTCAGCACTTGAGCGGGGCCTCGTTCGTGGGCTCTTCTCGATGTTGCTTGTAGTTTCTCTTTGAACCTACAAGAGGTTTTAGTTGTCACAAATGGCGACATTTCACGCCCCTCCTTTCTTTCTTCCCCATGTCTCGCTGATTCCAGGTTCCGCATGGCATCTCACTCTCTCAACACCTGTCAAAAGCCACGTCAACTCTTCTCGTGATGCAGCTGCTTTAGTCTGTCGGTTTACGTACAATGATATTTTAGTAGAAAAGCGTCTGATTACTCTCGAAGAGACTCGGAAGTCGGAAGAAAGAGTGAGGCGCGAGCCAGGAATAGCTAACGCAGTCGGAGCTCGTCATGGAGGAGGAGACTAAACAAGAGAGGCAACAAGAAGGAGTGATGGTGGTTGGGGGTGGACGAGAGCGAGCTCAGCTTGTACGCTCTCCAGTGGACCCTCGACTGCTTCTTTGCTCCTTTCGCTCCTCACTTCCCTTTCAAGCTCGTCGTCGTCCATGCCAAGCCCAGGCCTGCCTCTATTATTGGCCTCACTGGTCCCGGTAACCTCACCGCTGATCTCTGTATAGAAAGAGATTCAAATGTCCCGGAAGTCCTAGTACAATACAGAGTACCAGTGAATGAAAAGCTTTGTGATTGCCTTACCCTTTTTTTGAGTCCTACAACTTGTTATGAACAGTTTTTAACGGCAAATTGGACGTGACGTAATTTGAATTTCGTGCGAAGAAACCCGGCAATACTTGTATGAATCGTTTCAAGACTTAAAAGGTCGAAGCAAATTGTTTTTTTAGGACCTCTAGTCTGTTGCATTTCCCATCTATGAGCTACGCATAATTCGCAGCTTTTCTTTTGGCGCGCGGCGTTCTATTGTTCGTTCATTGGAACTTTGAGCAATTATTATTTCTATTGGGGTGCTTACTAGGGGACTCAAGTAGAGTGAGCTATTATCTCTCGGTCTATTGTGAGGTGATTTTCGGTAATTGAACTTGGAGATAGCGCAGGAGTAATAGAGGTCTTGCCGATAGTCGATGCCGACTTGAGGAAAATAGCTGCTTGGGTCACTCAAAAGGCCAAGGACATTTGTAACAGCAGATCGGTAAATCGCTTCAGATCTCTCTCGGCACATGACTGGTTAAAAACCCGTGTCTACAGTGTGCTCTTATCTATAGGCCTTTCGTGTCTTTGTGATTGTGGATGTATCAGTTTGAGGCGGACTCTTGGAGCTTGGCCTTTGATACCTCGCGGCCAGAAAGATTAATCGAAAAGGATAATTCTCCTTATAGTTTACGCACTTCGATGTGAAAAGGGAATCCTTTCATGGAGTTGCACGCGCAAGCGATGCCCCTGAATTAGTTGTGGTTTCTTGATGCCAGCGCACAATTTGGAGATGTGATAAACCTGTGGATTAATACTTGGTGGTATTATGGGCCTCTGCGGATCTGAACTTACTTGGAAATTAACGTCTGACAGTCTATCGTTTGGTGATCTTGTGCAGGTTCACGATGTAACTTTTCCAAGTGATGGAGAGCGATGCTAGGAGCGTTCTCTGCGATGCCGTGGAAAAGCATCATGCTTCAGTACTAGTCGTTGGGAGACACGGCAATGGAGCTATAAAAAGGTATGCGCTCTTTACTACATTCTTATCTAAAAGGAAAAGCTCATAGAAAGATAGAAAGTTTAGATCTCATGGCAAATTAAGTCATGTTCTCTGTTCCTTTTTCCCTCCTCAGCACATGTTAATGGGATTGTTGAGTTTTTACCGTGAGAGCGAAGCAGTTGTTAGCTTACGCGAGCTTCCATCGGACGGATTTATGTAGATCTCTCTCTTTTTCTCTCTGTCATTTGACTTTTAAGAGAATGCGCTTATCCCTGCAGGGCTGTTTGGGGTAGCGTCAGCGACTACTGGTCTCGTTACGCTTATTTCACCGTGCTGATCGTGAAGAGGCCAAATATCGAAGGCTAATAAACCCTTCCGAGAATAGCAGTTGTGTAAATCATAGATCATCATTGAGTGTGTACACATAATGACACCAACAAATGGCTTTCCTCTCTCTGATAAGACTTGGTCGCATTCTGTTCGTGCATACAAGGTGACTAGACTTGGCACTGTTATTACCAGTTACTGTCTCTTCGTGGCCTATGTTCTCGAGCTTGTTCATTAAGCCTTCAATTGACCTTAAGTTATGTCGCATTTGCGATGAATGGTAAATCCTCTGATGCAATGTTTGTCACTTTCCATCAATCGTTCTTCGATACTTTTGCTTCAAATATATGATTATTGAACATATCCATACATCACCGATATGACTAAGGCGAGAAGAAGTCCAACCAAACATAATATAGATCACGAGTCTGTCCAGTGTGACGAAATAACATCAAACTCCCTGAGCCGCGATGACTGACTAACTTTTGCTTTCACTTGCTGTCGGCAGTAGATGGGTTGTTCCCGATTTCGATGAGAGCACCAGGTTCAGGACCGACGCTTTTCCCCCTCAAGAACCGGGCATACCAATTCGCCGACAGCTTCGGGTATCGCTTCAATTCCGGGTCGTCCAGATCAACGTAGTAGTGGCCGAAACTCGACTCGTAGCCGTCCAGTAACTCGAGCACGTCCAGGAAGGACCAGGTGAAGTAGCCTATCGTGTTCGACCCATTCCTGACGGATAACATCACGAAACAAAACAGAGCACGATCCAGGTAGCTCGTCATCTTAACCAGGAAAAATCTCTCAGAGACTGGTGGGGTTGGCCGAGCTCCAGAATCACATACCTCACTGAGTCGAGCACCACTCCGATATGCGCGTGAATGTAGCTAATCCGTTCTGTGTCTTGCAAAGTTGTATTCCGCCGGGTCTGCTGCCCTGCAATGCATGGTAATCTTATGAACGAGTCGATTAGCTCGCGCTATCATTCAGAGATGCAATAAATGAGAAGCAAACGCTTGGATCTTCGTGGCAAGAAAGAGTTTACTAGAGAGAGAGAGAGAGAGAGACCATTTTCATATATGAGGAGAGGAGGGTTGCCATAGACTTGCTTGAAGTACTCGAGCACTTGCTGAAGGCCCTCCGGCATGATCTATAACCATGGGAAGGAGAAGCAGAGTAGATAAAAACATGAAACTGCAAACGAACCGTGGGATGGAAAAGGTGAAGGAGATAAAAACATGAAAGATCACAACTTTGCACGCGTAGGACATCGGTGCTCACCTTGTAATACTGGGACGTGTTTGCATTATCTGCCGTAAAGGAAAACATCAGAGAGTCAATACTGACTGGCCCTGTGTTAGCAATGTTCAAGCACAGCAAAATGTCTTAAGGATTACGATAACTCGTCTGATTTCGGTAAATTACGCCTCCAAATTGTGCACGAGGCCAAAACGGAGGCGGACATCACCATACTTGATCACCCATCAGGGTAATGTACTGTGAATTTTGCACATGAAATGCTTCCTAAGTCTGTCTGTGACAGCTAATTCTGTGACTAGATTTCACATTTCTGCTGCTGCAAGAATCTCTTCGGTGAAACATAATTAAATTCAAGCAAAGCTTTTCCATTGAAGCAAGCAATGTAGATGGCAATGCAAATGTAGGAAAACGTACTGATTAATTCCACAGCCATGTCTCGGTTGAAGTCTCTGGGTTCTCCATCCAGGCTGCTGGACTTGTCTTTGACAGTAATGGAAGTATAATATATCAGTCCCAGAAAGTCGGCCGAACCCTTCACTTGTTTCGATTCGAGAGGAGTGAAGGCCGGGAGTCGAGACCCCACGTTTTGCTTCATCACTCTTGGGTAATCTCCATATATCAGAGGATGCAACAGCCTGAAAATGTTTCAATGGCAAGTGTTGAAGGGCTTTGAAAATCCTCCATACTTTGAGTGAGAAATTACTCGGGACGAATAACAAGATGAAATGGATCAGAAATCAGAAGAACTTCACAATTCTGGTGGCTTAGCATAGGAATTCCCCTTCGAATGTGTCTCAATGTATTAGATATAATCGTGTGAAACCATTATCCTTTTCTATGAAACAAATGTGTTTATCGGCTTAGGCCTAAGGGTAGAGCCGATATAGTAACTGATTACCGTAGAGTAGAATCCTACTAACTTTTCTTCATAAACCACCAAGGAAATGCAGTCAGGCTGATTCAAAAAGAAAACTGCAGCAATAAGAATTCGAAATCTACCAGCCGATGAAGAAATCTTTGGCTCGCCGTGCGGCAATAAGGTCCTCCGTCGAGTTCGTGAAGGGATAAATCCCGAAACTATAGACGCTGAGACCTATAAAACCCTGCTGCTTCACCTGCAACACCATGTCAATGCACCAAAGCCAAATAATGGACTTTCTTTTCATTTCAACATATCAAGAGGAAGGACAAATTCAGGCCCTGAAGAATCAGAGAGGCCAACAATTCACTTCCATCGCCTTAGAAATCTGTTGATAGGCCACAAAACATATGAACACGCTGAGGGCACGAGACAGTTCTGTAAGTATACCTTATATTTCTCTCTATATAGTTTTGCAACCGATGCATGCGCTAACAAGGCATTATGAACTACGAGATACGGCTCGGATGAGGAGTTGCCTTTGGTGCAGTTGAATCCGAACGGAGGAGAGCACCGTTTAGGCGGCACGATCCCTTGGTCGTATCCTCCAATGGCATAAATGTTAGGCTCGTTCACAGTAGACCAATACCGAACACGGTCGCCAAACTCCCTGAAGCATACATCCGCATAGGCCGTGAAATCTTCTCTGCAACCAGAGAAGGAGAGTTTCTTCTCAATATGACAAAGTCTTGGTTTCAAACTATTTTTTGACCCTAATGATGCTTTTCTTTTTGGTTTTTGGTTTCCCTAATCACGAAAACATGCTGAGTTATGCATTGTTGCTTCTTATTTCGTAGTCGTTCATAGTTTTAATCCTAACTATATCCCCTGGAGGAGGAGAAAAGATTGAACTCAGACCAGCAAGGTTCGATAAGCATACATGATTTTACGACTAAGCCAGCTTCCATACTCGTCCTCGAGCTCCTGCGGCAAGTCGAAATGGTATAAAGTGACGTGCGGTTGGATACCTGCTTGCCCATCAATAGCATCAAAGAAACAGTTTAGCAGGACAATAAGAAACCACTGTAAGCAAATTTACATCAACTTCATTTGCAGTTCTCAACCGGATTCTGCACTAACCGTTCTTAATAAGTTCGTCAATGAGGTTATTGTAATACTGCAAACCCTTTGGATTCACTGGTCCTCGGCCATCTGGAGGAGCAAAAGAGAGAGATCAATGTTGTCTGATGCTTCAGAAAAGGATACTAAATTGATTCTCCGTGTTAGCTTAAATTTCCAAGTTAACTGCGAGTTCTTACGTGGGATGAGTCTTGACCATGAAATTGAGAACTTGTAGGCATCTAAGCCTGTCTCTACCATGAGTTGAACATCTTCCTGCAAGAAAGGCAACTACCTCACAATGCATAGGCATAACGTAGTCCTCAAACATACAATTACAATCCGTATGTGGTCATGTAATATAGCCATGACCGAGAAAATTAGTGTAAAAAAATTATTCAGCTCTCCATAACTCTATGTGATATCTTGTTCTGTAATTTAGGTTTTGAAGAGTCGCACCTTGTATTTGTGATACCCGTCACAAGCTACATCTCCAGTTGCTCCATTTGCAAAACCTGGAAAATCAGGTGGGTATCTTCTCTTTTCGTTAAACAGTCAACCAAAGAACAAATGTTCAACCAAAAATTGCCACAAAACTATTCACTCGATCGCCTTCATCAGAGTTTGAAACAGAATAACTGCTTGTGTGATATGTAATGTGCGAGACAGCTCAACATTCTAAGATCCGCAGAATCCTCTTGAGCACGAATAACATGAATACTTTGCCAGTATGGCGATGTCACAGAATACTCTCGTTTTCATAGCGATGTTGCCATTAGTCACAACAGAAGTAGTTAGATGAAATCTAATAAACGGTAGGCGTAAATTGGGAGAGCTATACCCTGTAAAAAGTGCGGCTAAACTCAGTTGAAGTTTGTTTAGCGGGTATTGTTATCATCCTTTGACGGGGATATTCTTACCTTTCCATCTGATAAAACAGTTATGCTACAAACAATGAATGTTTATGACGTTTTATCAACTGTTGTTCTATGTACTATCTGCTAATCATAGTTTGCGAGTTCGGTGAAGAAAAACCTAAGGGAATAACTGCTCATTTTGTAGCAAGGCAAACGTCCCCCCTTGCAAATCTCTCCTCCACATATAACCGCATAGATTCATGCAAGCGAGCAAGAGAAAAGGAAAACAAACTACTTGCATGAAACACAAACGTAAAATTGAAATGGAACAAAGATGACTCGACAAACGTGCACATGTGAGTGAACACGCGCTCGCACAGAGAGAAGAAACAGATCGACCGTCACCTGCATGGGTGAAGGTGTCCCAGACACTGGGCGTCCTTCCATCTTCATTTGCTGCCCCTTCAACCTATTATACTCACACCATTTTTGGCACACATCTCTAATTAGAAACATACAATGAATAAAACATGTAAGTCGATAACAACACATGGATAGCATTCACTATAGTTCTCCCAAAACTTGTTGATACTGTCTCAGAAGTGAAACGACGTGGGAAGCTGCTAAAACCTGGTAAGCCGATGTGCCTGAACCAAACACGAATCCGGGTGGGAAGTCGTATCGACTGTATGTATCAGCTCCAAAGACAGCAGTCAGAGCTGGTTGCACTGCAAGAATCAGCAAAAATCCGAGCCTGCACATTTTCTTGTTCTTTAAATGTGGACTGACAGTCACACAGACACACAAGTTAAACTAGTTCATCATCCACAGCTTGTAAATGAATGTGTGTGGAGTGTGTGTGTATGAGAGAGAGAGAGACAGAGACAGAGACAGAGACAGAGAGACAGAGACCAGAACATCTTGGTCCTTCTCTCGTTCATGATCCTTCATGTACTAACAGACAACAATAAGTTTTGCGTTCTCGACTTGGCATTCTGTCACATGTGGTCCAGGAAGACTCCAGTTTTTACAGATATTATTGGTTCTCGTGTAGACCAAGCGATTCTTGGGTACTTACTTGTGTGGTTCGCATCATTTTCTCGCCTCTTTTCACTTGATTTGAATGCTCACTGTACATGCACCCTTAATTCCAGTGAGGCCTCTCAAATTTTCTAAACATGATTGGTCTTTTCATCTCGTAGAGAGCACGTCAGTAGACAAAAATGCAACGGCTTTTCTACCATGGAACTTTATCTTTACCTACACAAGCACAAGCACCCAACGTGGGATCTGATAACTGAGCCACAAGCCGCAAGCACATCAATACACGTGCAATATATCGGTTCCGGATAGTTATTTCTTTGGTCCATATAGTTTCGTGAGATCTTGCTTTTGATCATTATATTTTATGTCTTGCCCGAAATAAATTTGAGGCAAAACCTAACTCTGATACTATGTTTGAAAGTCCGATTGAAAAGTTTAATATGATAGATAGAGGGAGGCCATGTGCATATAAAGAGCATATAAAATCAAATAATCAATTGATGTTGGCAATTTCCACACTAATTTGGAATTAAAAGAAGGGGTTCAAAATAATTATTAGAGAAAAGGAGAGAGAGACTTTGAACAGATTGAGACATAATAATTGATTTCCAAAAACTTTTCATTGAATGAGAACTACATTGAAGTTCTTGTATACTAAACTTTTCGATTTTATTATTTTAATCCTAACCCGTTACTCGAATTTCCAATTTAATTTTTCCAGTCAATTTTCACCAGAAATCAAGAAAATTACCAAAACTGTTCCAAACCTACTGCAATTGTACCAATTTAGTCCTAAATTTTTTTTTTCGTTAATTCAGTCCTAAACCTTTTGTATTTATGCCAATTTAATCCATCCGGCCAATTTTGGCCAACTAATGCTAACATGGACACCGGCCGGTGCTGGCCGTCTAGCTGATGCAACAATTTTTTTAAAAAAATTATTTTTTTCGATTTTTTAATTTTTTTCCATCTTTTCCCTAGCCAATTGTTGCTGGACCGGCCAAAGGCTGAGGCTGGCGCAGTTCGCCCTTGTTGGCACTGGAGAGGGTGAGCCTCACCGTCGGTGGGTGAGGTCAAGCTCGCTCGGCCATGGCGAGGGTTGACCTCACCCAGTGACAGTGAGGCAGCCTAGATCTGGCTCACCCTCGCCGTCAATGGGTGAGGTCAAGCCTTGCCCGGCAACAACTAGCCAGGAAGAAGATGAAAAAAAATGCGAAAAAAATATATAAAAATTGCCACATTCGGCTAGCGTCCACATCAACGCCGGCTGACCAAAATTGATCAGATGGATTGAATTTACGTAAATACAAAAGATTTAGAACTGAATTGGTTCAAAAAAATAGATTTATGACTGAATTGGCACAATTGTCATATGTTTAAGACTGTTTTGGTAATTTTCCTCCAGAAATCTCTAACGTAGCGATCCAGTTACCACCGGTTGTCTTACATAGCATACTTTCAACGTGGCATACCGTAACTCAACCGTTTCCGGCAAAAATTAGCCGGAAGAACCACATAGGAATTTTGTGCAAAGATTTATGACTAAATTGACAAAAATGAAAAATTTAGAACTAAATTGTCATTTATACAATAGAGTCAGAACTGATTGAACAATCCCTGCGTCTATGGTGGCACCAAGACAAGATACCAATGACCACAGCAATGGCGATGGTGGGCGATGAAGATGACAATCTCATTCTCTCCACTCTACCTTCGACAGGCAATTATATGGTCCCTTGAGAGATGAGTTCCATGACGGCTGCTAATCGTAATGACGTGCATTTTCCGCCATACCAAGTGTTAAAACATGAAAAAACTGTTGAAAAAAGAATAAAAGAAAAATTAAACCACCGGGCAAGAAGTTTTATTTCTATTATCTAACGGCCGCATACCCTCCAAAAAGGTTTCGCTGAGCACCCCGTCACTCGGCCGCCGTCCCAGCAAATTTTTCTCCTTTTTTCTATGGATTTTTATTAATCAATGTCCCGGAACACTCGTTAGCCACTTCTAATAAAGAAACATTATCTTTTCCAATATACCAATTACATATAATACGAGAAAACGCATGAAGAAATGACAATCTTTCTTAATTAAGTTATATAAAAGGCACTCGTTTACAAAATCTTTTTTTTTTTATTTTATCTTACTAAATTGCTGTCTTCCTGTCCTAAGAAACATTACAGACTAAGCACAAGATGTTGAGTAAACTATCTTAACTAAGACCACAAATAGGAGCCCCATGGATTGCTGCTTCAATCCCACCCACGCCATGCGAGTTCGAATCCTACGACTAGCATTGCGACCTGGAAATTAATCCGGAGCAAGGGACGAGGGCCCTCCTAGCGCCCTGTGAGGACTTCGCTCCACAACAAAGAACAAGGGACTGCGCGCAAGAGCATCCATGGGACATACCAAAGAGAAATCCATAACGTTTTCGATACTCAACCATCATACATGAAGTACTAGGACGGATTTCCTCTAATTTCTCCCCGTCCACTAAATAAAATCAGCAAGCAGCTTCATATCAACTACATTGATAATATTGACCGAAGGAGACATGAGGCATATGTAAGAACCACGAAGTTCCACAATCTCACGAAACTAGATATATATGCAGTTCAGAAAAGATAAATAACGTTCAAATCTCTTACAAGCAGCATACTCAAGAATCATGTTCAAATTCATGGAAACTAAATGAGTTCTATAAAGTAATTAACAGCACAGTTGACACGCTCAGGAACCGTCATGATATTGAAGTCTTTCAGAAAGCTAACACCTGGTTTTCCAATTATAACAATGATTTATTAAAGCTAAGTTGAATGCTCCATTTGGGTCACGTCTTTCAAGGTCCACATTCAGCTAGCCCCGCAATCCTATCACCTGTCAATAAATACAAACCATATTCAGGACAATAGCAATAAACTCACGCACAACATGATGACAAAGAAATCTCAACAAGCACTGTAAAATGTGAGCAAAATATATAAATACTAATTCACTAATTACTTTTTCCATTAACACAATTATGAGTTAGCACGACATCAATAAACACTATCATGCTGGAAAAAAGACAAGACCGGGATAAGCTCTTGCTCCTGCTCCTGCTAGGACTCTTGCTTGCACTGCGCTTCCTAGGGCTTTTGCTCAGCTGTTTCTCACGCTGCAGTATGCCAACATTACCTCATAGGAATAAGAATATAAAACAGATAATACACCTAAAAAGACCAACCTTTATGCAACCAAGATGCCAGTTCGGGGGGGATAAAAAAAAGAAGATTCTAAAATGACAATTTAAACATTTTACTAAAATAATTATCGCCATCAAAAACCAAAGCAGAATCGAACTCTTGTAACTTCAATTTAAGCTTTCATAGATAAATCATGCAATTTATTTTGTGCTTTTAGCTAAAAGTTAAGAGCATAATTGGGGGCAGACGCTCCCTGATACAGGCACAAAAGATCTGCAGGGGCAACATCCCAAAAGTTCGGCCAATATCAAGCAAACTGCTAATATAAACCAGTTAAATATTAAAAAGAGATGAAAACGTTGTTAAAAAGAGACTGCCTAAACCCACAAAAGAAAAACTTACAGAAGGCAATGGTGATCTGGATCTTGAACGCGATCTGCAAAAGTTCCAGAAAGAACCAAATTTAAAATCCACACGTCTTTCATCCAAGAGCCTTGATGCCTCTCCCACGTCAGATTACCATTTTCAGAACGAAAAGATTAAGCCGTAATTCTTTCGAGACTTAAGAAAAAACATCAAACCCATTATGAGTCCAGCTAAATAGCATAAAATAAAAGGGAAAAGAACAAGTTTATCATCATGAAAGATCAGAAAAGGAGACAAATGAGGAAAATGCACCCTAAAGTACCAAAACAATCCAAAGGAGTCCAGATAGTCATCCTATTAGCTCGAGACTTCTTGAAGTAGATCCCAATGGAACTAGTTCACAGAATCCAGCTCTGTTATTCCGTGATCTCCTTTGTTCCCAATCTAGCACCCACGGAATTGTGATGCTAATTAAATTAGAACAGAGACACCATGAAGCTTTCCAAAGCTGCCCATCTAGAAAACGTCATACCTCCACAACCATATAGTTGCAGGCAACTGAACCATATCCCACCAAGATCCTAATATTGAATCCCCAGTTTGCCGCATTTATCCATATCCATATCCATATCTATAAAAAGAGAACAGATGATTTTCATACAGAAGGCAAAAGAACAGTTATTCGGAAGAATTCCAAGACACCCCCTACCGTGCAATAAAAACAGTTTCAAATTCTGAATATTGATCACCTAATCATGATGTGACTGTTAGCCCACCCATAAAAGCCATCAAATAATCTCCAAAATGATATCAAGCCACATGAATATTTAAGGAGATAATACCTTCAAAATAGTAAAGACCCACAAACAATAAGGAATTTAATCCAATAGTTCGAACAAAACGCGCCTGCTACAGGAGTCTTGCAGAATCAAAAAGGTAAATAGTTGGGAAAAAAATGGACATCTAAGACCCATCATTTGTTTGAACTTGAGAAATTATTGAACGGAAGATGACTTAATAGGAGAAAGCAAATTAACAAGCACCACCGCAAGTACTTCATTAGCAAAATATGATCCTAATTATCAAACTCGGAGGACAATAAAGAAGAACACATAAGATTCCATGACTTGGCCCCCAGCATAGTCAGGCAAATCCCCACCAAAATCATACTTTGTGAAAGATCTTATTGTAGATTGAAACTTCACATCTGCAACCCTTTTTGCATTATAACCCACTTTTAAGGCATAAAGCTCTGAGAAATGGAGGAACAAACCACGGTTAAGCCAACTAGCCAGAGAAAGCATACCCTGATAAGGAAGGTGACTTAGAGCGGGAATGTGAAGGAGATCGAGACTTTGCAGGTGAACGCCGTGTACTTTTGGTTTTCGGAGACTTGCTGCATTTTAAATGAAAAGGGTTTAGAAAATTGAAATACAAAAAAAAACATGTATCGCTATTCGAGAAAGCCAGACCTCACACTCCTGCTGCGACTGCGGCTGGGACTGCGAGGACTGCGACTATAGCTCCGGCCTCTAGGACTTCTTGATGACTCGCGCTTTGAATCATATTCCTTAACCTGCACATGAACATACATAAGAAACCAATTCAAATTACATAAATGCACGCACACACAAGTGTGCACCCGATGGTAACTGATAAAAGAGCGGCATCAAAAGTCATACCCGAATATATGACCGGGAAAAGGCATTTCTGAACTCTGAATCATCGAGTTTCTTTATCTGCAAAGAAAATGTACACAATCTCATCCGCAGAATGATGGACAGACCCAACAAGCTTGGGCAAATAAATCTCTATCCTAACATACCAATAAAAGCATGACAAGGCAAAAAACTTACTGCATACTTCATGTCTTCATAGTTGGTATAGTCCACGACCCCTGTTGTGCCTTCAAGACAAGATCCACAAACATCCTTATCAGAATAAGAGAAAGAAAACTGAAAGAAATATATACAGCAAAACCAACATTAATAAGAGAATGGATCATGGACTCAAAAATATAAAACCTGAACTATTCAACTTCACAATAAAAATCATTGATTAAAATATTTAAATTTTTAGTACCTCGAACTTAACAAGAACTTCAATAGAAGCCGCATGTAATACATATAACTTATCAACTTACCATTACTATCACGAAAAACTTGTGAGAAGCAGACATCTCCTCCTCGACGCATGTGATCCTAACCAAAGAAAGCACGCATCAACTAACTAAAAGATTAAATTCAATACATCAACCTCACATGTACACATTAACGTACATACACAGAGAGGGAAGAATACCAGAAACAATTATCAATAGATCCAGGTCATTCTCACCTTAAGATCTTGCCATGAAGCTGAAGAGGGTAGCCCAGTAACCAGGACTGTATAACAATGAGTGTGGAAATTAGATATGTGTATGGAAAGGACAAAAAAACCCACTAGATTTATAATATGAAGAATTACAACCTCTAAACTCAGAGTGCCTCGATACTCCACGCGAACCCCGACCACCACCATGACTACTGTGGCGATCAGATGATGATGAATGCCCACGACCACCATGAGCAAGCTCCACCTATTATACAACAAATAGTTACACATAAGGAAGGTCACAATGTTAATCAGGGAGCATTTATAAAGGTACGTTCCGAAGATAGCCAACCCTTAAACGATGCCCATCAAAATCATAGCCATCACGACCATGGATGGCATCTTCAGCATCTCGAGCATCTTCAAACTGTAAGTGACAATCTTAGTCAGAAAAAAGTAGCCAGCCAGGAAATGTGGGAAGCAAATTTTAAATTTCTTATGCTCGCCTCAACAAACGCATAACCAGGAGGCCTGGGTGGTATCTTCAGATCAATGTGCGCTATCGGTCCATACTGCAAGAAGAGAAGACAAGGGAAAGAAGACAGAAAGTATATTCATCAAAGCAAAGACATCTGCAACTTGTTCCACAGCCCACATCATTTGAATAACTAAATACAAACTGAAGGAAACAAATAATTCTAGAAAAATCTCAGTTCACCACTAAACAGTCTCTACTTCACATATGCTTTATCACGAAGTAGGATTAAACAACATTCTCTAAATTACTGATTAACAGAGCTCAGGCACCCGAAATTTTCCAAGATAAGAACTTCGATCAAGATTTTTTCTTGCATCCCCAAAACTATTTATTTCTTATTCATCCACGTAGATCAATTTATAAGGGAACATGCTACTGCAAGTTGATTGAGTACGCTTGGAAAAACTGAGGCAACAAAGGACAGATGCTACCCATGTTTTCCTTACAGAAGGAACAGTTTGCCATTTGCATCGATTCCAAATGTAAATGAGGAGCGTAAAGATATATAATAGCTTGTTATACCAAGAGGAGAAAACGAATCCTCAAGGATTGAGAACATTCTCCTCAGCACCTCAGACAAAAGAGATAATGTAATGCACATTGTCATACAGTCGTGACCAATGTCATCCCAGTTCAATCATCAGCATGTGGTAATCCGGCTGTATTGTCATTTAGCAAGGAAAAAGAGGAACAATTTTGTAGACTCAAGTCACCCCCGTCAAGGTGATAGAGCTAATAAGAGTCATGATTACACAGAATAAATGAAAAGACTGAAAAAATAGCACGTATGAACACTGGAAGCATAATCAACATAACCAAAAAGCAGATAAACAGGAAAGAAAAAATAATTCATCGTTTATGTTGTTGTTTGACATAACCAAGCCATGGGCATTAGCCCAAGAAGAACCATTGCCATGAGATTTCAAACGTCGAACCTAAAGTCACAATTTTGACCAATCACTTCAATCGCCATGCCCATCGTTTGCTCCGAGACAACAGAATGAAGCACGTACTACACTAAGAATGACATCTTCTCTTATGATAGGAGAATTCGTCGCTAAAAAAACTCCAATTCAAACATACATCAACACGACGGAACATCAAAAAGCAACCATGAAAGATTAAAAAAAAAGAGGGGAAACGAAAAGAAAACCTGCATCGGCCAAATTTCGCAAACCCAAAAACAAGGACTGAACGAGAATTCGACAAACCTTGCGGAACAAGTCCTCCACTTCTCTCTCGCGGATGTCGCCGGGTAGGTTCCCAACGTAAACAGTCCTGCTCGCACGGCTGCTCATCTTGCCCTAGCACCACCAAGAGAGCAGCGACAAGAATCCTAGATCAGCACGACATTGACCTTCGCCGACAGAAGCTACGCCGAGGTACATGCGAAAGAGCACGTGGGAAGCGAAGAGAAGCTGTGAAATCGACCGAGAGGGGGCTTACCTTCGAAAGCTTGAAGATCGCTCGAGGAAGAGGAGGAGGAGGAAGAGGAAGGACGAGGAGAGGCGCTTCGATGACTAGGGTTTTGAAAGATGTGGGTCGGGCTAGAACATAAAGCAAAGACTCGGAGTGCAGGATATCGTGTGCCGAGGCGTACGTTAACATATTGGTCGGGCGCTCTTTTCCCGTTAATTAAGCGGAAGCCCCTAAACTTGTTGGAAATTACAGGCTTTCCCCTGAAAAGTTTTCTTTTTTCCCCGATTGGCCTTAAAACCGTTCTCGAATGTCGATTTAATGTCGCGTGGTGGTCATTATATTCGAACCGTCACTTGATTTTAATTTCAATTATTAAGCATTGTTTGACCCATTATCAATAGAAAACCTATTGTAGACATTTATCGTTGCATAGATGACATGTATAATTAAAAATAAAAAAGCGTTTCTTTTTCTCTGATTGGCCTTGAAACCATCCGCGAATGTCAATTCAATTTCATGTGGTGGTCACCACATGCAATCACATCACAACCATTGGATGTAAATTTCAATTATTAAATAGCATTAAATCCATTGTGAATGTGAAAACTGTTTTTATACATTTATGGTTGGATGGATAATTAAGATGAAAAATCGTTTCCTTTTCTTTTGTAATCGATGCACTTCAACCTAGCTCTGTCAAACTTTTGATTAAATGCTGACATAGTGGCCACTTGGTAATCATAGAAAATTGACCACGTGTTTTTCGCCGAGAGATTAACTACGTTCCCGTCACAATGCCAAATTACAAAGAATAATAACTTTACTACTTTTAATAATTGAAATCAAAGTTACGTGATTCATTATAAAATCTACTGAAATTCAATGGCCACAGTGAAGTTTACCTACAATTTCTGGTGGTGAGTCGTTTAGAGATATAGTGACGTTTGTTTGTCGTAACTAGAGGTACTTTTCACTCCTCCTTATGATATTCCCTCCAAAATATAAAAATCGAAAGGTATTGTTTAAGTTTCAAAATGTATGAAAAAATTACATGTTGTTTTACATGTCAATATTCGTATGTTCTGATAAATTTACGTGTTTCAAATTAAACAGAGTTCATAGAGTGAATTCAAGCAAAGTCATAAAACGTAAAAAGTTACAAGTGAAAATCACCTTAGACGAGCGAATGTAATCCTCATGCATCCAAGGAAATTATTTCACAGAAGCAAATGTTATCCTTGTGGATTCAGCTAAAGTCCTTCACGTCATTTCAGTGTGATAACTAATTATTTTGATAATACATGAATCGAAACACATCCATCTCAAATTTCAAGTTAATCGGTTTCATTTGACATTAAATTCGGATTACTCTCGAAAAATTTGCGTTGGATGCAACTTGTTGAAGAAATGACAACCCTGCTTATAAGATTGAGTTGCATACAACTGCTATGCTCATCCAGAGAGGAGGAGACGTCCGGTCTTCAAACTATAGTGGTACAACTACATTGTCATACAATATTATCGTTGCTCACACGATCAAGCTTGACTGCTTTCTATAGAACCAATCGTGCTGGTATTCTATTCAAGCTACCAAGTAAGATGGGAGAGAAAAGGGTACTTCTCACCTCATGAGCATCCAACGCTAAGTGACAATTCTAATGCTTCAATCACAAAACTCGAGCGTCTGAGCAAAAGAAATTTTTGTACGCCGCTCCATATATCATTTCCACAAGGGATGTTACCACTTGAATTGAAACAAAAGCTTTGTTGTTCTTTTTCCGGTCAGTTGCGCGATTTGGAAGTGCACATTCTCAACTCACTCGGTTTCTCGACTCTCTACATGCTTCTCTTCGTCATTGAATATCTAATTGCCATGCATACTTGAAAAGGCGTTGTTGGATTCATCTTGAGAACATTGGAAAGTGAAATGATCCGATTCTAGGATCAGGTGTTTTAGGGAAAATGGACAATTGAGAGGACTTTTAGTGCATGTCATGTGCACTGCTTAATGGTCTATCTTCAGTCCAAACGGCTAATCTCTCTCTAGACCTAGCAAAGGAAGTGAAAAATGTTAGTAAGGCAGACATACCATCCCACCTACAAAGGCCCTTTTATTTGAAAGACCAGAATCAACTATAAAACAACTTTCAAATCCTCAAAATATGCGAGAAACAGCAGGATATTCCCCTTTTGCAAAGCCGACCAAAGCAACAAAACCCTCCAATGAATCGGGATAGTACAAAAAAGTCGAACGACAAAGTCCAATTGATAAGAGATCCTCATACATGTGCTTATTCAGTTCAGAGTTTGCAACGAGGACATGCTTCTGTCATGCGTGATGGCTGTGAGTACCATCTCCACCCTCAGGCTTCTGTGCGGCTGCCCGAAGTTTCCGCTGCTCTTCCTTGTAAATTCTGTTTCTCCGTTGGAACTGCAATACAGAACCAAGAAAAGAAAACCATATGTAAGGAAGTATCTAACCAATCATATCTTTTCCCTGAATTACTATCATTTGTCGATCCAAGACAGTCACAACATAGTTATGCACCCACGCTTGTGTATATCAATCCTCCACAGGAGTAAAGTGTATGACAATGGAGCCATAATAATCACATTGGAGAATTGAGCTATTGGAAGCAGGGTTTCCAATTTCAAATGAAGAGGCATAGCTAAACAATGATATTGGGTGATGGTAATTGCTGATTAATCCACTGTGAGATGTAATCATCACTAAATCAAGCCATTGTCATATGTACACTAATTGAGTTTGCATTGATGAAACCCCAAAATTTTGCACTCTTCCCTACAAAGGTTCTCAGAAATGTCACCAGCCAGCCCCTGGAATCCATAGATATTAATTAGGCTTCATTCATTGCACATCATTGCAAGTGCATCTACCACCCTTTCTCAATTCTTTTTCTAATAGACTGATTCTAATCATGGGGATCATTGAAGTGCTCCCAAAAGAGGACTAAATCTAAAAATTGGTACAAGTCAACAACCTTTGAGCTCCAACAGAAAATTTTTTGAAATAGCACCATGACCACGAAAGTTCATCCTGACCAAAAATCTAAGAATTTACTGGCTGAAAAAGGAGAAGGCACTGGTACTGCAAGATAATATGCCCTAAAGACTTCATTGATAGGATTGCTAAAATATTAGTAATTTGCAGTCTGTTGGAGGCAGCATCTAGTAATATAAGTAGTCTTAGAATGTGGTAATTTGTATATTTAACTCCATAACTTGGTCTAGTGTGTGAACTGTGAAGCACTATTCTTAAAACCAAAAGACTGGTTTAATTGGTTTCATTCCAGCTGTTGACAGCATGATATGAATAGCTAAATTTTGACTAAAATTAAAATCCCCCAAATTGCTGAAGAAGATTGGAAAAAACAAGAACTATACAGAATCTATACAGCAATTCTTCAACTTAATCGCACAAAGCACGACAAGAATATTGCTTTATTTTATCAATCAGCAGATATATGATAAATTTGTCATCTAAATTAACCAATTAATAATTATGATGTTAACATGAATTTATCATCTGTTATTATTGTTTTCTCCTACTTACACCTCTCTTCTGAACTTTCATTGGTACTTATGATTTTATATAATATATAACCAGTTCAAACCCGGTAGTACCAGACCAAACAGGTAAAACTGATGCAGTCACCAGTGGGTTTCAAACCACCATCAGGAAAAGAGCCGGTTTCAAAGTATCAGCATGATGCTACTCTTGTCCAAGGAGCCTCACAGCAATAAGCAGAATATATACTTTTCGTCATTTTACAAAGTCCCAACAGATACAAAAACTCTTACAAAAGATGCTTCCCAAACATCTATTTCTTATGTCAAGCTGCTTCCCTGATAGTTCATCTTCTGGCAAACACATAAAAAGATATGGTAAAAGGAGGAGTTCAAATAGGATGCACAATGAGGTGCAAATGGTGGGTTGATCTTCTATCCTTATGAATACACGTACAAATCAAGCTGCAATCAGATTTCAATCTTTGTACATAATTAATTCTGCCTACCTCTGCTAGCTTTACTTTTGGAAGTAGGCTAAGTAGCTCAGAAGGAAACCATGAGTTTCAGCTAAAGTTACTGGAATGGGACATGGCTATATGGCTCATGAATTCTCAAGGCACCCAAAATACTGTAGTATTTGTGGTCACCGCAACCATAAACTATCTAGTGCGTCTAAAGGCAATCTACCAGTTAATTCTAAATCCATAATCTAGAAATGAACCAGAGATCTTGTGTTGACGCCTTCATGGACTGTGAGCAAATGTTTACTACAGTCTATCCCAAGAACGTTCAAATAACAAAATAAGGCCCAGAACAAACTTGACCGTGTATTTCACTTCAAACCAATGCAGCTGCTCTGCTGTTACAATGCGGTTCATAGTTGCCTACATACAGGCAATAGCACCAACTCCACCTCAGGGCTTCCTTTACACATAAGAGGAATGCACTAATCATATCTACTTATAAGCTCTATTTCTGCTCATAAACTGAAAGCAACAGTCAGAGGCAAATGACTCCCTCCCACTGATGATTGTAAAATCCTCTCAAATAAATCGCACGACATTGCCCCGACGATGCGATGCACCATCAATCAGGCTCACCTACTGATCTGCGGCATTGACCACAAATGCATAACCCAGACTCCCAGTCCAATTAAGCGTACACAGACCCCTCACTGAGCAACGACGCCTCAGCTTCCTATTAAGCATCGTATGTAAGACAGCCACTGGTCTCGGGCACTAGCGTGATTTGACATAAGCGAGGCACCGTCGAGGTGTCCTAATCCAATTGTCGAAACTAGGGTTTCATCACAAGCATCCCGCAAAGCTAATGGCTTCAATCTGCGAACCAATCAAGCAGAGAGAGAGAGAGAGAGAGAGAGACCTCCTTGGAGTGGTGGAGGCACTCGAGGTAGTCTTCGCGGAGGAGGGCGCAGTCCTTGGGCTCTCTGCAGCGGGACATGCACTCGCTGAAGTCGATCCAGAAATCGTAGCACCTCCCTTTGTTCCCCGTGATTCCCCAGCCCGACGCCATTGTCACAGAGCTCTCTTCTCTCTCTCCCTCTCTCTCGCTCGCTCTCGATCTCGACGCCCGGAGCTCGACGATGGTGATGGCGGTGCGCCAGCGGGGGGTTGCTCGACGGGTTCGACTGTGGTCAAATGAGGAGAAAGGTGTATGCCGGAAGGGAGGATTCGATGGTGACGATGACGAACGACCGCGATGGTTTCGTACTTGTGAGGTCTACCTCGGTTATGCTGTGGCTGTTCATACCTTATCCTGCCCCGTTCAATTCTTTTGGAAAATGATACAAATTGACCTGAATTTTAACCTAACGTGTAACGTGATCCCTCAATTTAAAAATTTATTCACTATAATCTCTGAATTTCATACCATCATACGATGTCATCCCTGAACTTTTTAACTTGATCCAGAAAATATATTAAAATATTTAATATTATCCCCGAACTAGAATTAACAAAAGGAAAAATTTCAAATCAATACTCAAAGTGGGGTCATTTTTTCAAAAAGGGATCTAAAGTAGACATAATGCCCACTAAGGCCACGAAGTGTCCAATCAGTCTCAAATAGGGCCCTGAAGTGTCCAATTAGTCTCAAACAAGGGCTGGGTTCACTAGCAGGGCAAATGCTCACTAGCCAGGGCCAGCGAAGGGAAAAGTAGAAAAAAAAAAGAAGAAGAAAAGGAAAAGGAAAAGAAAAAATCGAAAAAAGAAAAAAAGAAACAAATTATTTTTAAAAAAAGTAAAATACGAAAAATACCCTTATTCCAATAGCCGAAATAGTAATGTGCTTGCCAGGCGGTGAGCATTTGACCGGTCGACAAACTCGAACCCTTACTTGAAACTAATTGAGCACTTCTGGCCCCCCATTTAAGACTAATTGGGCATTTCAAGCCTTTATTTGACATTATATCCACTTTGGATCTCTTTTTGAGAAAATGATCCCGCTTTAAATACTGATTTCAAATTTTTCCTTTATAAAATGATAACATCGAACATTTTCATATAGTTTAAAAATTACGTTGAATATGTGCCAAAAGTTTAGGAATCATATTGAACAAGTTAGAAGTTCAAGAATCATATTATACATTGAGTCAAAATTCAGGGATTATTTTTGTCGTTAGCCCATTCCTTTTCTTCTCCCGTTGTCCTTTAGTTCATTATGGCAAATATCGTGATAATTGTCAAACATGCTTAATAAAAAAACTCATCTCTTTTCTAAGATAGGATTAATATCATCAATGGCCCCATACTTCCCTAGAAATTCAAAATCTTCACATTTCCCTTCTTCCCAAAAATGACCTTCTACTTTCTAAGAAAATATCACTGTTAGCTTTGCTATTACATTTTTTGTTTACCAAATTTTTAAGATAAGTTGTTGAATTGTTGACATGAATGCCAAAATACACATGTCGTGTGTATATAGGGATAATGACCCAAACAGTCCATGAACTGGAATGACTACATTGAATATTTTCAAATAGTTTATAGACTAAACTGAACATATACTAAAAGTCTAAAGACCACATTGAATAAATTAAAAGTTCAGAGATCAAATTAAATTTTAGGCTAAAGTTCACGACTACATTGAATAAATTAGAAATTGAGAGGTCAAATTGCACATTAAACCAAAGTTTAAGGACTTTTTGGGTAATTTTCCCTATTATGTAACACTAAATAAGTGCCACATCATGCAACTAAAAAATTTAAAACAAAAACAAAATCGAGAGATCACGTCTACCGTGTCCACAAGCTCCAATTCTAAGCACGAGCGGCCATAACTATTCAAGCTTAAGCTCGCAGCCGCCTCAGTCAAATCCGTGCTCTTTGGCATGACCACTTGAGCTCACGGCCATGGTGGCTTGATTTGAGCTCGTAGGCCATGGCCGCACAACCTTTACGCTGCAGCGATCATGGCCGCTTGAATTTGGAGCCCATATGTCATGGCCTAGATCTAAAGCTCGCCACGGTTGTGATGGCTTCAATTTTGTACGTTTTTGCAGCTATGATAGAGCTCACGGATGGCAGAAAAAGCCTCGAGCTCACTACGGTTATGATAGCGAAATTGGTGGTTGTTAGTGTACGTAAATCATAATTTTTGTGTTGTTATGAGGGTTAGATTTTGTGGATTTTAAATTTGGTAGATTTTGTAGGAGAAGAAATGATGAATCAATACGGCCATGAGTTTGGTCGTCCCGATTTAAATTGGAATACTCTATGATGAGATTGAATTAGAAATCATCCAAACATTCTCCTAATTATATATAGGATTAAAAAACTTTGAAAATCTCATTTGCCCAGTTTAATTTCCTGTTATGTCCATATCTCATGTTTGAGCTCTCTCATTAGCATCTCAAACCCACTCTCTTCAACTTTCTCTAGCTTATCTCCTTCACCGCCAATTTCGCCGTATCCACCACCATCTCTAACTTTAAATCGTAGTCTTTGCTCGGCTTCACTGGATCAAAGGTGATTCGAGCACTGTCTAAGATGAGCTTTGGGTCACCGAGGGCGTCGCAAAGGGACAATGAGAGGTAAGGATCACAACGATCTGGTAGATGAGGCAACAATGGTCAATGTAGAGGTGAAGGTTAGTGATGGGGTGGTGGATGCCGCAGGCAAAGCTTGGGTGCCACTTGACATCAAAGCGACGATCTAGGGTAGCGAAGGATGAATAGAAGGTGGATGGAGATCCATCGACTGGCGACACTAGGATAATGAATAAGGAGGGCAAACACGCCTCTATTATGGATGATGATCTCAAAGGATTTACTGCACTTGTGAAGGGATTCGTATTCTTCAATTGTGATGACATGTGACGTATAACTTATCATTTTCACCTTTAGTTTTTGGAGCACAATCAGCTAAATGATGATGACAATCGAGGTAATTGCATGATAAGATCAGCTATCGTGGATGAGGTTTGTGCACTGTGGTTGGCGAAGCCAATGGGTTTATCCCACCTCCTATCTCGAATATCTTATCCGATCTATAATGTCCAAACACCAAATAGGATATGTTGTTATATTATTTGGAATCGATTATGGAACTACTAAACGCAACCCAACAGGGAAGAGATATGACACGAAAAAAGAGAAAAGTCAACCTTGGAGAAAAAAGGAAAAATTTATAAGCGCATTTGTTTAACACAAAAATTTTGTGTTTGAAAAAAATTGTTTTTCCCGAAATTCACTTTTAAGGAAAGTGATTGATTTTCCCCAGTTTTGTTGGAAGCATAAAAACGAGAGGAAAATAGTCTTCCGTTATTTGAATCAACACAGAATAAATGACAAAGATCAACAAATTTCAAATAAAATACCTTGAGAAAGCAAGTACGGAAACTACAAATTATAGTAATTATAAACAAAAATATACGTAAAGGTACTCAATTTCTTCATTCTTTTCCCCTTAATTCAAATCAGCATTGAGAAGAAGTGAAGTGGTAATACAAAATACTTTGACATTTTTACAAATACCTTCTCTTTTTTTTTTTTGGTCGAATACAAATACCTTCTCTAAACGCTCCACTTTAACGCCATTAAATAAATTTTAAAAGAAAAATCCCATATCGAAAACATCAATTTATAAAACGAGGACATTACCCGTTGATTTATTAATAAGAAATAGAGAAAATGAATTCTAGAAGCCAATGAGGATGTGAGAGAGAAATAACATTATTAGCTCTAAGCTTGATTAAGTACTTTAATGTGCTTCGCTATTGACCGACGTGAAACTTAGCTAATGAAAACGTTTTCCTCTCTAACAAGAGGGATATTTTTTTTCCTGATTTTTTACCGTAATTTTTTAATCAATTTATCATATTCACTTTTCCAAACATAGGAAAAATGTACAAAATATTTTTACAGAAATTTTTGTCAATGAAATAAATATACTATAGTCAACAAATATTTAACGTGTGGTGGCAATTAATAAAATTATGCATCAAGTTGAGTCGTAGGGTCTTCATATTACCTAGGGGTGTCAATGGGTCGGGTCGGGTCGGGTTTTCATTATACCCGACCCAACCCGAAACAATGAATATGTGTGCCTGGCCCGACCCGAAACAAGACCCAAACATGATATAGCCACACAATCGGGCCGGTTTGGGTCATGTTCGGGTCGGGTCGGGTTCGTGTTTTGGAAAGAGAGGACACTATTGAGGAGCTTTCTAAAAACCGATTTGAGGAACTCCAGATTTCTGTGTTGCTGCTCCGCTCATAATGCTCTGTCTGTAGCAGCCTACAACAATGCAAACAAAGAACTACATTATTCCTTTTGGGGCTCATCGTTCATGACAACACCTGTGAACAATACCGAGACAACACCCAAAAGAGCAAATTCTTCTGTAAGCATGTACGAGAAACATGGAAATAGAACAAAGAGGCAGCAAGACACAACGAACAACCGAAACCGCTACGGGGATAAGGGCGGATGTAGCCAAGTCAATCAAGGCAGTGGATTGTGAATCCACCACGCGAAGGGGAGACCAGTAGAAATCCTTCTCAATTCAATAGAGAACTTCAGTTGAATACCAAACCACTTGTGAACAGAATATCACGGGAACAAACTATTTACGATTGAATCAGGAATTTTATCGAACAGGTTGCAGGCATCAAACTACCTCTTGGCCAAACATAAAACCGCACTGAAACTGGAATAACCAAGGCAAATTCAGTGCGCCCAAGGCCTACGTACACACTGAACTACAGCTTACGGAATGTGACAGGAACCATACCCATCGACAAGAGCATCCGAACTCAGCGATAATAGCAACAAATCCAACCTGACAACATTGGACTCCTACTCGGTTCGAAAGAATGATGGAAGAACTTGAGATCATGTCATTCGAACTCGAGATCCTCGGAGAATATTACGACATCTAAGATTATTACCTTCGACGATCGATCACAGAGACGAGCGACGACGAATCAGAGGACTAGCTCCGCGGTCCGAGCAGAGCACGATCGGAGACACGACCGAACGTCACCGCAACCGCAACCGAAGAAGTGAACTGAGCCGCAGCCGACGAGGAAGAGGAAGCGCGACGGCGAATCGCCGGAGGTGATGGTGGTGATCGGACATTGAGCGGCCGTGGAACACTATTTAACGTTGAGGATGATGTTGTCAGCGGCGGCGCGGCGAAACCGGGAAAGAAGAAGTCAACAGCAGAATTTTGGGAGGAGGAGTAATCTTAAGGGTTTTGGTTATTGTTTGGGTTGGTTTATTGTTTGGATTGAATTTGGGTACCCAAGTCCAATAGATCCAAACAATACTCAATTTTTTTTTATTGTTACCAAAACAAGTTGAGATCCAACCCGACCCAATAAGAAAATTTCGTATTCGGGTCGGGTCGTTTATGTTTCGGTTCAAGTACTGTGTTTGGTTTTGACACCCCTAATATTACCCAGAGAAAATTCAAAAGAAGAGCTTGAAGTATCATTGTTTTCTCAAATAAAAGCTCAAAATAAACTTTATTTCAAATAAGAGCCTCATGAAGTGACTATTTTAAAGAAGGGCTTGACTTTTTAGCTAATAAGAGCATTTTTGTCCTTTACCTTTTTTGAATTTTTCCCTTTTCTGGTTTTTTCTTTCTTCTTTCGCCGGTGGTCAGTCCGAAGCGATGGGCGGCCATCAACAATGCTCGGAGAGGGCTGGGTGAGGCCGGCCCTCGTCTGTGCCCTCACCCTATTTGGCGAGGGTCACGGGCCCTCTCTAGAAAGAAAAAAAATGAGAAAATAATAATTTAAAATTAAAATTGTCATTAAACGAAAATGTTTTTGACCGGCCGGCGAGATCAGCATGATCGGGCTCTTATTTGAAATTGCCATGTGACCATTTGAGGCCCTTACTTGAGAATAACATATCTATTTCATGCCCTTATTTGACACAAATTTCACTTCAAGCACTTCATACCGTTATTTGGAGTTTTCCCCCATTAACTTTTCTTTTATTTTTTCGTTGGTTTGCCTGACTGCGCAAGCGCATGTGCCGTCGTCCCCGTCGCACACGCAGAGCCGGCCGGTCCCCAAGCCTCCCGGAGGGATCCCGAATGGCGACCGCCGCACGGCCCGACCCGAGAGGACACGACCTCGACGAGCTCGACCTCTACACCATCCCCATCCACTCCAGTTAAGTCCCTCTCTCTCTCTCTCTCTCTCTCTCTCTCCCGACCAAAACCCTAGTTCGATTTTCCTCGTACCGACCTCACCCCGACAATGGCGCGATTCCGCCCTCGCAGGCTGGTTCTCCTGGGACGAGGTCCACGACACAGAGAGGGCCGCCCTCCGGGAGTTCTTCGACGGGAGCTCCATCTCGAGGATCCCCAAGATCTACAAGGACTACCGGGACTTCATCATCAACCGTTACCGGGAGGACCCGTCGAGGCGGCTCACCTTCACCGACGTCCGGAAGGCCCTCGTCGGCGACGTCTGCCTCCTCCGCAAGGTCTTCCTCTTCCTCGAGAAGTGGGGGCTCATCAATTTCGCCGCGCCCAAGGGCCGCGGGCCCGGAGGAGGAGGCGGCGAGGGGGGCGATGATGATGACGGTGATGGCGCGAGGCGCGGCAGGGTGGTGGTCGAAGACGGGGCGCCGGTCGGGGTCCGGGTCGTGGCGGTACCGAATTCGGGGAGGCCAGTGATATTGCCTACTCCGGCCATTGGCAGGTATGATGGCGGGAAGGGGTCGAGCGCGGGGCACTTTAGGTTGCCTTCCCTGGCTTCGTATTCCGACGTTTTTGCCGGATTGATGAAGCAGAAGGGGTTGGTTTGTGGAAGCTGTGGCGGAACTTGTGAGTCTGGATGCTATGAATATACTAAGGTATACTCTCTTTGATTACTTCTTTGGATTACCAAAATGATTAGGTTGGCTATGAGGTTACCGATTCGATTCCTCGTCTGTCACATTACTTAAGCTTGGCTTTTTAAGCACTTCCTCGAGCACATGTACTTAATTTGCTAGATTTTTGCTCCAATGGTTGTGGATGATCGGGTTCAAGATTCTATGACACAACATCGTATTGGCTTTTTTGTCATCTTAATGAGGCGAGTGAGCTCACAGATTTGAAAGGAGCAGGTTTTCATGATCGGTGCATTTTTTCATGACCGATTGGATTTTAATATGAAGCACTGGTGGGGAGTGTTCTGTGATTGTAGTTTGCAAATTTCTTTGATGGAATGATCTGCTTAGAGTTAAGTGGCAATCGGACTGTGATTTTGATTCACGCGAATTGAATTGCGGATGGCTACTCATGCAGTGAGTACATGTATTGAAGAAAGAAAATGCGAGACAATTAGTTAATATTTAGTTGCCCTTCATTCGGGGTTCAAATTACTCATTCAGCGGAAAAAAAGGAATAAGTTCGTTTAAAGGGACGTCATGGTGATTCTTTTATCCATATCCCTCTTTTTGGCTGATTTTCTTCTCTTAATCCCTTTTGGGAAAACAATATAAAGGATTACAGCATTTGCCGCCTCACGCACCTTTCTTCCTTATGCTCTTTTCATTTGTTTCCTTTTCTCTCTTAGCTTTGGTCCTAACAGCAACAACATGCGGCGAGTGGAAAAATTTCTTGGTGGAGATTCCTTTGCGTATAACTTGCTCCAGCAAAGTTTTCTGGGCAAGATCTATGTTGTTTCTGTATTTGTGAACTTGCATTTTTATCTATTTTGATTGGAAAAACTCTTTTTTTAACCATTAAGTACATACTTCAGCAGGGCGATTTTAAAATTTGTGTGAACTGCTACAACAATGGAAGTTGTGGAGAGAACAAGTTATTAGATGATTTTGCATTCAGGGAAGGCAAGGGAAACTCTGCAAGTCATGCAGCTATCTGGACCGAGGCAGAAACTCAACTCCTTCTGGAATCCATGTCAAAGCATGGGGATGACTGGGATCTAGTGGCACAAAATGTGAAGACAAAGACTAAACTTGATTGCATATTGAAGCTCATAGAATTACCTTTTGGGGAGTTCTTGTTGGGTTATACCAAAAAAAATGGTAGAGATCAAAACGTTGATGGAAATGCTAACAATCCATCTCAAGCTCAGTCAGCTACTTCTGAATTACCAGGCCAAACCAAACCAGAGGAACGCTCTAATGACCAAATAGAAGAGATCGTGCAGAATCAGATTAACGATGTTCTCAATGAGGGTCCTCCTCTTAAAAAGAAGCGTGTAGCTTCCCTCTCTGATGGTGGTAGTTCTCTCATGAAACAGGTATTTTTTTTGTTATATGTTGTTTCTGTAGGCCAACTTTTGTACACAGACCCTGTTTAGGGATGTCAGTGATTTTTAATAATCCAGTTGTGTAAGCTCCATTCCTTTTGGTGCAAAATTATGAGGTTCCTGTATGTTTTTCCAAGGCTATATTATGCAACAAGCCAGTGAATAAATGCTGTCATTCCTCTTTGGAGAGAGATTTACTCTGAATTATTATTAGGCTATCTTTCCTTTTCAAGCAGCTCATGGATAAATGAGGTGGGCTATTTTAATTACGGTCTGTCTTTTATGCTTCCATAATCATCCTGTATCAGGTGTCTCTGATGTCGGCACTGGTTGGGCCGGATATCACTTCTGCTGCTACTGAATCTGCTGTTTCAGCGATTTGCAATGAAACCTTTTGTCCAAGGGAGATTTTTTATGGTTCCATGGGTCACATAAGCAATGGATCATCTGTTCCTGCAATGAACCACCTAGGAAGGTAACATGAATGATTTATTATGAGATTGTGAAAAAGAGGTTATCTTGTCTAAACTATGATGCCTAGTATACCTTCTGCTTTCCAGGGACATTGAAAATGGAGATGCTGAGATGAAGGATGAGGTCCCCCTAGCCGGTATTTTTCTTTTTCAACTATAGTATGAACTTCAATCGCGTCCTTTGGCAAGTGGGAAGCCAATGTCAACCCCTTTTCCTTCCCACAAGAAAGTAAAAGAACTCACATTTTTTTAGATGCCGGAGTAGAATGTTGGTATTGCCATTTTTGGTCTGCACTGTCATCTGCTTTGTTATCTGTAGTGCATGGTTCGCTAATTTATAATTAATATCAGAACTAGACTGAATTCATCTCATATTGCCATAAACAGATGCCCAGGGGCCACTCCCAACAAGAAGTCACATGCCTTTGCAGGTAAGAGCTGCAACTGCGACCGCTCTTGGAGTAGTTGCTGCTCGTGCCAAATTGTTGGCGGACCAGGAAGATAGAGAAATTGAGCAGAAAGTGGCCTCAATTATTGAAACACAGGTGATTCTTAGTGTCTGCTTATTTAGTAGTCATATGATATGGATGGTCCATGCTCTAGTGCAACTTCATTTTTCTTGAGTCATGATAAGCAGCGAGGTAGCTTAGCTTCTGCCTGAATCTGACGTTACTGACGGCAGACTTTCGGTTTTTTGGGCGTGATTTCTTCTGTTGATTTTTCATCAACTTGTAGATTTATTCATTATTTATCGCCTTTCTTTTTCTGTCAATGCTTGGGGCAGATGAAGAAAGTGCATGACAAAATCAAGTATTTTGAAGATCTCGAACATATAATGGAGAAAGAGTACGCCGAAATCGATGACCTTAAAGGGCTGGTCGTGTCGGAGCGGATTAGCATTCTACAGAAGGCATTGAACGCCGGCATATCTAGGTGGAGAGATCACTTCTCCTTGAAACCGCTGACCGGCAGCTGATGGCTCTGTCATGAGCCAATTTAAGCTGTGATGGAAATGTGTGGGCAGACAAGTATGAAACTTTTTTGTGTTTCAAGATGAAGGGCATTTCCTTTTTATATGGTACATGGCTGTAGTGTAATCAATTGGAGGAACGATGCGCGTTGGTCATCTCGATTCACTTTGTTTTGTTATTGGCTTATCTGATGTATGCAGGGGCTCTACATACATTGCGGGGAACCTCTTAAGAAGCTAAACCATGGGACTTTATTCGATTTAATATGTCCTGAAACTAAAGTTTTCGATGTTAATCTTCTTTCAGCAGTATTGCAGTCAGTTGGTTCTTGTATTTGATGGGGAGTTTGGATTGAGCTTTAATTTTTATTCAGCTTAAATTTTAGGACACACTCATTTTGACTTTTTGTTTATTCAAGATACCTAAAGCTTTCACGCACTGTATATGTTGGCACATAAATCCCCTTAAATTTCACAATATTCGACGAATCACGTGAATTAAGCCTAACTCGAGTCAGATTCACCCGGTAAGATTTCTAAATCATCGTGATGAACACGATACATCCTAGAAGCCGGGGTGTCAATCTCGACTTCTTGTTGCTTTTACGCTTATCACCTCATTTAAAATAATGAAAACATTAAATCAATATTAACAAAACGATGCAATGAATGAAGCACGCAATTAATATGGTACAATTATTTATTCCTTTTCACTTAATTTAAATTTCTATTCTTGGGAACTGTCATGAAATTCCATTCTATGTAGCAGTTGGAGGTTTCCTCAAGGAGAGTTTACCTCATTGTCGAGCTTTATTTTTCTTTCAAAGGCTTTGGAAATCATCAATAAACTATACAAAGCGCCATTTTAATTTTTTCCCCAAGGGCTTTTCGCATTTTCGAAATTTCGAAAAACCGTATAAGAAGATGTCCGCGACGCACGCGTACGTGGGCGACGCCGAGGGCGTGAGCTCATTCACGTGAAGTCATCCGTCTGGGCCCGGGGACATCGCGACCGTCGATCTCGCGTAATCAAGCCCGGTGTAAACGAGTCGTCTGCGGTCTCATTAACCATGATCGATTTCTTTCCACGTCCGCGACTAAAGCGGAAGAACACCACGGAACAAAATCGGGACCCACCTTTCCCCCTTCGACCTTAGGGGAGAAGGTAACCGGTCCTCGATCCCCTGCTCCCGCGCCCAGCGCACGCCGCTCCCGCGCCGTACAGGTCAACCGACGAGAGTCAAAGTCAGAGGCAAACGTCCCTCCCCCAAGACCCAGAGGCCCATCCGCAGGCCGACACGTGTGGTTCCCAAATACGACGGCCAGCAGGGGATCAGGGACTGCGCGGGAGCAAACCTCCTCCTTCGTCCTTGGAAAACTTTTGCGGGCAGGGCTATTGCTGCCCACTCCATTTCGCTCTCGCTAGCAGTAGCAGCGACCGCGAGCGATTCCATTGCGATCGGGAGGCACGGTTGCTCGGAGGACTTCGACAATGGCGGCGAGGCCTTCTTCTCCGACGCCGTCGTCGTGTAGCTCCTCGTACTCGTCTCATTTCCCTTCTTCCTCCAGGTTCCCGCCCCTCCCCATCATGGCCCTCCGCGAGAAGATCGTCGAGAAGATCGTCGAGAATCGCGTCACCCTCATCGTCGGCGAAACCGGATGCGGTACTCTCTCCCTCTCTCTCTCTCTCGCTCTCTCTGTGTAGAGCGCACTGCTGCATTGCACTGTGGTTGCGTTGAGTTTGAGCTGTGAACGATGCGTTAAGACGCCGAGTTTGGCGCTGCGATTTCGGATGATCGGGGTCGTTGTTGGGAGATTTTAGGCGAAGGAGTGCTTCGTTTCTCCCTTGTTGAAGCTTTCGAACTCGTGCGATGCGAATCGAGCGCGGTGCGATTCCTTTATCCTCTCGCTAGCCTTTTGGTTTGCGATCATCCAGCGCGTTGCCTCCCCTTTCATCGCTAGTTCGTGGACTTTGCACTCGTATCTCACGGTGTCTTGCTGCTTCGGAAGCTGAACCGAAGAACCTAAAAAACTTTCATGAATGATGAAGAGGTCACTTTGTTGTCGCTCGGTATTATTTGGTCTCGTGCAGCATATGCTGATGCTCACAAAACTGTGGGAATGTGATTGCGTCTCCGTTTTTGTTTTTATTAAAATGAATGAAAATTTCGTACTCAGTTTCTTAGTTGATCTCCGCAATAGCGCCGACGCATGGAATGTCTGTCTACAGAATTCTTAATCTCGTTAATTTGATTATCTAACGGAAAACTGGAAAAGATATGAGCTCATTTTAGCTGGTAACCTTGTGGACCATGTATTTTATTCAGTTTTGTATTCACTGATTTTGATTGCTAAAAACTTATAGGAGAAGGAAGATGGCAAATGTATATTTTGCAATCTTCTGTTGTCGCATCCTGGAATTTGGGGATTTGGCTTGATGCCAGGAAGTGAATGGTTTATTGTTATTGTTAATATTATAACTGCTACTGCTATTATTCCTATTATTATCATCACTGTTATTCTTCTTATTATACTAAAGCTGAATAGAGTCTTTTATTATCTAGCTTTTAAGAGGATTGAAAAAGATTATTCGGGATCCAAATAGTTTGGTTTTTCTAGTTGTATCATTACAATTGTTTATTGGCTGAATGTTGTTTGTAAACCAATTACCTGTGTAATCCAATTGTATGATTATATTTGTACTTGGCCTGAGGTTACAAAAGTGGATTGGCAAATCGAATTTTATTGGAACCTGTGCTATCTACTTCTCTGCATCTGATGGATGCTGCTTTTGTTAGTCCTCCACAGTTTGCTGCTTGGGTTCGATCTGATTGTGTGTTCTAAATATTCAGGGAAGAGCTCTCAGGTGCCCCAGTTTCTGATAGAGAGAAGCATCTATCCCGTAGTATGTACGCAACCTCGCAGATTTGCAGTAGTAGCTGTGGCGAAAATGGTTGCAAAATCCCGTAATTGTGAGTTGGGAGGGGAAGTTGGATATCACATTGGTCATTTAAAGAATATATCATCCAGGTAGCGGTGCAATGCCTCTCTCTCTCTCGCCCCCCCACCCCCTCCCCCCACACACACGCACACGCGCAGAAAAAATTAAAAGAAAGAAACATGTGTGTATATGTATATTTGTCTTTTTCATTGGGCTTCTGTAGGTGTTGGCTGGCCCTACCAATAGTCACGTATTATTTAGATTTCTACTGTCCAGCAGGTTTTAAATATTTGCGTTCTTTATCCGTCCTCCCTTACTTTTGAGCTAATCTTCAGTGAACTTGGCAGATAGATATTGTATATTGTTTTCCACTCTACTGAAGTAATTAATAATACAGGTTGACAGCCCTTTAAGTTAAATTGGTCCAACGAATTCAGCCAGACCATTACAGAAATATGAATTCTTGACCCATCTATATGTTATAGGGTGAAGAGTTTCCAAATTCTATGATCATCTTAAGTAGTGAGAATGTCCATGAGCATGGTAACTTCAACATCCACACAACTGATAAATAGTTACAGCATGCGGAATGTACTATGTTATTTGTCAAGCTGCCAATGCGAAACGCTCAAAACATGTCAAAATATACGAATATCGATATGTAGAATCCTGTATAATTTGTTCACAAGTTTCCAAAAATTAAAAATTAGGTCCACATTGAAGTAATAAGTTGGACAAATAGGTCCACATTCCACATTGTAATTGACTTTTTTCCACACACATGTAATGTTGGATTCATTAATCATTTTATCTTCTTTGATTTCATATGATAATTAGTTTTCTGTCATATCTATGTCATTAATGCATGTTCAAGCAAGTAAAACATGGTGTCTTAAATGGTCAAACACGTGCAAGGATCACTACCATTGATTTATGATTGATAAGACACTTCTCATTTTTTTTAGTGGCTCATGCTAATTTTACATTGATTCGTTATTTGGAAGTGCCTTAGGCATTTGTGTTGTGTCTATCTTAAACTAAAGTCCTTTTACGTTTCTACCTGTCTTCTTTTACAGTTCAAAGATTGCTTTCAAAACTGCGGGAGTTTTGTTGGAGGAGATACGTGAGAAGGGTGTGAGTGCGCTTGATTACAAGGCTATCATACTAGATGAAGTGCATGAGAGATCTGTAGAGTCTGATCTTCTTCTTGTCTGTGTGAAGCAGTTTCTCCTGAAGAACAAGAACCTCAGGTCAGGTTATCAATTTTTTTTTGGATTTCTGTGCATTTCCTTGTATTTGATATCATTCGAAGTTCATGGCTCAGTCTACACAAAATGATGGTGTGATAGAAGTTTTTCCAAGTAGCTTTATCAATAATCATTGCTGGTGATACTTGGGCGAGTTTGCGGTTATGATGCGCTGAAATCGTTTTTCTTTATCTTCAGGATTTATAATATTCTGCATCTTTTGTGAAAACAAGAATTTCAACAGGCGGTTTATCAGTAACAAGCTTGTATCAGATAGTCGTTCAGATAGAATGTGTTTGCATTTGATTGAATGACCAAGTGGAAAGAATAAATTGCATTTGCAATGTATACAGAAAACCATATCTTTGATTTGATGTATACAGAAACCGTATCTTTGATTTGATGTTTTATATATAGTGGGTTGCCTTGTGGCTTTAGAAACTTAGTTCCTGTCTGATATTTTACAGGGTGGTATTAATGTCTGCAACAGCTGATATTACAAGATACAGGGACTACTTTGGAGATATTGCTAGGGATGAAAGAGTAGAGGTGCTTGCCATTCCTAACTCCGACCGGCAAACTATTTATCAAAAACGAGTGTTATATCTTGAGCAGGTAAAAGCTCGGTTATTCGCCATATAGGCTAAATTTGTAGCATTAATTTTAAAGAGTACCTGCTCAATGGTAGATCATTTGGCATTCTTGTTTCAGATGGAATTTCAGGGTGTGTTAGCGTAATTTTTGCTTTTTAACTATAGAATTTACCTTTTGCTTTTAGTATTTAGATTTGACTTTTATTTAAAATGCAACACCTTGAATTTTTGAAAGCATACGATTTTCAGCAATTTGAGTCATTTAAAGACATGTCAACTTTTTTTCATGATTTTTTAATATAACATCGTTAAATATTTTGTGGGAAAGCCATATATATTTATATTTGCCATAAAGTCATAAGTAGCTTAAGAAGTCAAAACAAACAGATCCTGAACTGAACTTAGTCCTTGAAACATGTAGTAAAATAAGACTGGAATCTCATAATCCCTCTTCATTTATTTGAGCCGCCCATGTTTTTGCACTTATCAAATGCTTGAACAGTTGTTGACTGGGATCCTTAATTCTTTGGCATTTTAATCTGGTTCCTGATCTCATTTCTTAATACTTGCAATATGGATTACTTCCCGATATCATTGTGTATTAGTGAACAAATAGATATAAGAACAAAAATGCATGTTGGCCTTAGTAGCAAATAGTTCCTGTGGCAGTCTTACTGGCGAAGCATAATACCTATGTGGCAATATGGGAGTTCTTGCTCCTGCTTTCAGAAAGTCACAACAAGCAGACATCTAAAAGCAGAAGCAAGTGGAAGTTGAAACGATTTAAAAGCAGATTTTTAAGAAGCAACCGTGGGCTGATTTTGCGGCTGTGGCTGTTCTAACTTCTAATTGTAAGTGTCGGAGAATACTCATAAAGTTAGTCTTTTACACTTGAAATCGTTACGTGGGAGTCCATCAAGATAACGTCGATATTTGGTGCCGTTTATTACCCTATTGGCTGATATTTTCTAATTAGTGTGAGTAGGACTTTACTTTTACTTCGTTATCCATTGTTAGAATCTTAGTTGAAATAAGGAAATATTTATCAATTAATTTCCTAGTTTATTTGTGTATATTCTTCTTTTTACTTCTAGTATAGTACGCATATGAATATGCGCTTTTATTTTGATGCAAAGCAGCATATTTTTTTAAAATAATGAAAGAATTATGAGAGACTTTTCCCTGAATTTGCGCCTGTGAGAGTGTTGCACCTTGGGTGTTTTTTGCGGATTGATTTATCCGCATTTACGCCATTTCTACTACGTCAGTTGGTGTCAGAGTTGACAAAATCCCTGGAGATGGGAGCCATGTCTATTAACGACGGCAATGGAAGCAACTGCCCCGTCAACGAAGATCTAAAATGAACTCTAGACACGTGAGCAGAGCAGCTCAGTATGGGGGAAATATGTAAAGGGCTGACGAAGTGGCGCTACGGCCATATATTGCCTGCGACAAACTGTTCAAGGACTTGCTCCAATGGTTCGGAACAATCGTCGGCTGGCCTACCTAGAGGATTTTAATTTGGATGGGGATAGGCAGGGAGATGATTTTGGAAGTTAGTACAGACGTCACGGTTTCAGTTGAGATGGCGATGTGGACTGTGATTAAGCGTAGGCTGCGATTACTACGGTGGGCAATGCAGGAGAGGTCATCGTGGTAGCGGTGATAGCGGATAGTGAATGATGGGGGAGTTATTAAAGACAAATGAAAACAAGAGATTATATACAAATTCCCTTTGATATCATTTCCTTGGTAGAGTTCATATATATGCAAGAGAAATGACAATCCCGTGATTCTTTTAATAAATAAAATCTAAAAGACAAGTCAAACAAATTAATTACAGAACCCAATACAAATAAAAACAACTCAGCATCAAATCTGTCATGTGCGATTGTAATTG
Organism: Syzygium syzygioides; assembly: GCA_031216285.1. Lineage (NCBI taxonomy): Eukaryota > Viridiplantae > Streptophyta > Magnoliopsida > Myrtales > Myrtaceae > Syzygium > Syzygium syzygioides. Next base: position 23,191,464 of record CM062252.1, on the reverse strand, counting down.
AAATCTTCCTAATTTGGCTTCGGTTTAGCCTGAGATTGAATGTGTGGATCAATACTCCCCATCGAACTGGTCATTGGGATAGGCCAACTGAGTTTGTATCTAAAATGAGTAAAGACATTATGAGCAAGGTGCTTTGCAAATATGTCCGCCAATTATAATAAGGATGGTAAATACCAAGTGATGATAGAAGGGTGACCTAGGGAGGCATGATAATTCCCGACAGTTGTTTTTTCTCTATAGAAAGGTTAATTATTATGTTTCTCATAAAGAGATAAGTATCTTCAAGGTTTTTCCAAATGTATCTTGGGAGGCATGCTTCATTCATTAGATTTTGCTGAACAGGTAACCAAATTGCTCGGAATTAGTTCAGAGTCATCACCAGTGACATATTGCAATGGGGAGAGCCCTTCAACAGCCAATGCAAATATCAAACCTGAAGTTCACAGACTCATTCATGATTTGGTAATGCATATCCATGAAAATGAACCCGACATTGAAAAGAGCATATTAATTTTTCTGCCGACGTACCGTTCACTAGAGGAGCAATGGCGTCTTTTGAAGTCCTCAAGTTCATTGTTCAAAGTTCATATTTTGCATAGTAGTATAGACACAGAACAAGCTTTGCTGGCTATGAAGATTTGGAAGTCCCACCGTAAGGTAAGACACTTTTGGGAAGCTCAAATAAAATTCTCATGTTTCGGCGTTGGAGTTTTCTTAATTTGCATTTTGCTTCTTGCACGATCAGAATTTAGGTAACTACATCAAAATTAATGTGCTCCATCCGAAGGCATCATATTATTTAGTCTCTTTTTCTTTCTTTTTTGGGTTAAACGTTGTTTAGTTTGCAGAAGTATTTTTTTTTGGTCTGAGTCTGCAGAAGTATTTGAGAGAGCAATAAAACATGGTGATTGTGTTCTTTGAAAAGCTATCACAATGGAAAACTGTATCAATAGATTTTGGATGAAAACTTTGCTTTTATTGACTTGGGAACCTTCAGCAGCATGTATGCCAATGAACTGACACCGAAAAGGGAAGCCAAGGATCTTGCTTACCCTACTGATATCATTGCATAGGTGCAGATCTTTTAGGCATGTTTCTCTGTGTTCTTCTCCTCAAGTTGTGATTTTCATGAAGGCAATGGATTAGTTTGTCTCTGCTTTTGTTAGGAATGGTTATGAATTTATGTGTACATATCAATGTGAATTTAGTATTAGACTGTAATAGTGTTTGCTGTTGGACTGTATGTTTTCTTATGCCATTATTAGTGTTGAAGTGCATGCATGACAGTTGGAGGTTGTGAATGAAGAAAAAAAATTATTGAGAGGAATTGGGTGATTATCTGGTGGGATGAATATAGTTATAGCGGATAGTTATCAGACATGTATAGAGTGGGTGGCTACTTGATGAAATGAGTATGGTTAGTAGCAAGGGTTATATTGGAATGCCAAATAAGGGAAACAAATATGACTTTTCCCTTAATATAGATTTATGATTAAGTTGGATCTCTTTTCTTTAGCCAGTCGGAGAAAATATCATATATTTTGAGTTCCTTTTGACTTTGAAAGTTCTTTTTGACCAGATAATATTAGCTACAAACATTGCAGAGTCATCAGTGACAATTCCAAAAGTAGCTTTTATAATTGATTCATGTCGGTCATTACAAGTTTACTGGGATGGTAATAGGAAAAGTGAACACTCCGAGCTCACGTGGGTATCCAAATCTCAGGTATCATATAAAGCTCAGCAACTTAGTCTCAGTTTCTATGTGAAGTGCATGAAATTCAAAGTTTTGTGCAGGCTGAACAACGGAGAGGAAGAACAGGTCGGACCTGTGATGGAGAGATTTATAGATTGGTAACAGGATCGTTTTTCAGTAATCTAGAGGATCACGAGTGTCCAACTATACTGAGATTATCACTGCGACAGCAAGTACTTCTAATCTGTTGTGCTGATTCAAGGGCCATTAATGATCCCAGAGGTATGTTCCTTCTGTCTAGAAGTGTTCTGTTGTAATGTGCTCTTTTCCTGTTTCGCCTTTAACATCAACATATCTGCCCAGATGCATCCATCTTCTCTTAGAACTGGAAGTGCAAAATGGTTCTCCAACCTATGCATAAAAAGTCATGCAAATGGATGGGAAATAAACAAATATAGGGAAGAGGGCAAAATCAAAACTGAGGAGTCTTTTTCTTTCCTCCCTCTTTTAGCACAGACTTACCTCTCTAGAGCATTGAGGGCCTCCCTTCCAATGCGACTTAAGTCCAAAACTGATCACCTACGTTTTGTTCCAGTGGACTTGCCCATTCAGCATCCATTCCGGATATGTGTTACATTTTTAAGATCAATCACACTAGTCATGGCACTCTTCCTTGCCAATGTTTTCTTGTTCGATCAACTTCCCTCCATATTGAAACCCTATGCAGATAACCTGCCACTAACCTGCAGCTCAAGAAAACACCTTAAGAAATCTCATTCTCAATATTCACAAAGCATTAAGGAATTTATCTGTCCTTTGGTCACCCTTCCAATGGCTAATAAAGAAATAGGTACCTTACACACCTTCTTGTATATATATGGAATGGTGAGGCATGCTGTTTTTAAGCTATTTGGAAGATACAGAAAGGGGGATCGTGTGTCCTGATCTAAATTAAGAAGTTTTGTCTTTGGATCTCTTACTTTTTGTGCTTAGGTAGGATTACTGGAACTTCATGCAGAAATTATTGTGAAGCTTTATTACTAACGTGTCCGGTTGCATCTATCAGTATCTGATTGTAGTTGACATTGGATGATCTTAAAAGGGAACTCACAACTATTCTGGAACTCCAAGATGTATATGAGACACATTTCCATGATTACGCTTTTAGCATTCCCTGATCTTCTGCATTCACATATTCAGAATTTTGATTAAAATGCTAATCCATGAAAAATAAATGTCAGTATTGTTGCAGAAGGCTTTAGACCCTCCTGATCCTGATGTTGTTCAAGATGCATTAGATTTGCTTGTTCACATGGGTGCACTAAAGACATCTCCTAGAGGGAGGCTTGAGCCAACATTCTATGGACGTCTGCTTTCCTGTTTCTCTCTGTCTTTTGACGCATCTCTGCTCATAATCAAGTTTGGTGAAGTTGGATTGCTGCATGAGGGCATTCTTCTTGGTGTATTGATGGATACGCAACCTCTACCCATTGTGCATCCTTTTGGGCAGGAATTTTTGGTACTTCCTATCAAGCAAATGGCGAATTTCTATTTTAGATCCATCAACAGGAAAAATACATTATTTTCATTGGCTATTCCCCTTTTCTTTCCAGTTCAGAAAGTATGTTGACTGCTACTTTAGCGGAGATACTAACAACCCCCCAGTTGGTCAGAAGGAGGTGATGTTAATGGCAAACTTGTGTGCCTTTAAGTTTTGGCAGCGCATTTTCAAGGTATTCTCATCATTTATTCTTGAAGATCTTTCGGGTATTCATTCTCTTATCTATGTGTTGCTTTTCTCTGAAGGACGAGTATCGCGTTAAGCATTTGAATCAAGTTCTTCAATTTGATGACATGAAAGCTACAGAGAAGATGGTGCTTCAGACTGAAGAAGAATGGTGCTTCTTTCATTATCTTGTGCAGTCGTCACTTAATCACGTTGCTGATATATGTACGGCTTCAACTTTGTCCTTTGAGTTCTCTCTTGTCACCTCTCTTCCCCTTTCTTTTTTCCATTAATTGGCCTTTTGATTTTCATTTTGCTTTTCCTCAGATGAAGATGTCCTGAGTTCACTGCATCGTTTTCGGCCCAACTTCCTTCGTACATCTGATTCTTTTCCTTCTTATTACTATCCTTACGAGTTCCAACACAAGTGCCTCCTTGAGTGTCCGTCAAATGAAGATGAAGATGCAGCTGGCCTAGATGACGAACAACTTAATTCTTCTGCCGACAGCAGGAATTGTGTTGCTGTACCATTTGTTACCCCAAATGACTTCCAGACAAAAGATGTGACTGACAAATTGACAGCTGTTGTCAAAGAGGTACAATATCATACTTTATGTGCTCCTTTTGCAGATATCTATTGAATTAAGTTTCCTTTGTCTGCAATTTTTTGATAGATAAGAGCTCATTACTCTGGAGTGGCACATGGTGATCAGCCCAATAGTTCTACTGAGAGTGGTTTCTCGGTTAACAACAACGATGAAGTATGTATATATTTTCTTAGGGGATCTTGCAACAGGGGCAGTAATTGCTCATTTTCTCATTCCTTTCAAGCAAAACAACCTATGTGCAAATTCTTCTTCTCTTTACAGGTTCATACTTCACTCTGACTTTAATTTCACCGTATATAATAAGCATGCACTTGTTAACCGCATATGAATTTTCAGTCTCAAAGTTTGTACCCACTTACCAAGTTAATGTTTGGTGGTATGTTATGCCTTATCATGAATGTGATTGAAGAATGCTTTATCTGTTGACTGAAGCAAATAAAGATTGACAAGTTGGTGGCATGCTTTATATCTTATAGTTAACTTACGCACTACTGTGATTTTCGAGACTCTGTTCACAGAATGCATGTAATACATGAGATTCTTCCCTTCAAAGGCATGGTTGTCTTGATCCATAGCGCAATAGAACCCCTCCATATGTAATTGTAAAGTGATAACTCTTGCTAAATTGTCAGCATATCAGATTCCATTGCTTTGTTATTCATGCTCAGTGCCAGTGGTATATGCTTCAATAAGTTTCTTCCTATCTAGTTATATAATTAATTTAATCAAACTAAGACCATGAATAACACCTTTTTCCATCTCCTGAGATTCTTGAATTTGGTGAGAGAATTCATTCTTTTTCTTGTAAACTTCAAATTTTATGATTCTGTCATTTGGAGGCCTCATATTGAAAGCTGCCTTGTTACATGCGCTTGGGAGCACTGCTAGGCGCCTGCTTTAGTTTTTTCAGAGCGCTTCAGTTCTTCTTAGATGCTTGGCAAGCACTCTAAACCTGGTGCAGTAGGAACTTTAAAATGGTGATCATTCTTCAGCAGCTTCTGAAGGAGTCGCTCTGATTAGGAGCATTCCTTTTGAGTACTTCATGTCTGAAGATCTGTAGCACTTTAAGAACACGGCTCTGTTAATGCTTATTTTGATGCTACAGCTATAAAAACCTACAGGCTATGGCACTAAAGGTAATAACAGAAGTTATTGCAAAAATAAACAAACCTTGATTGGGTACTTATAAAATGGATTCTGTCGATGCTTCATGGGAGTTGAAACGAAAAAAGCGAAGAAATTTCTGGATTTTGTGTATAGTCCTTCTAAGAGATTAGAGGCTTCTGAGCTTAAATTTGTTGCTCCTCGTCACAAGCAAGAGTTCCAAAAGCTGGTATTGGGATTGCCTGCACATATTCCTCCTAAGAGATTAGAGGCTTTTGAGCATAAATTGGTCGCTCCTTGTCTGAAGCAAGAGATTCAAAAGCTGGTATTGGGATTGTTCGTTTGTCAATGTACCTGTAGCTGATTATGTCCAAGTCATGCCACTCTCCACATATGCTCTTTAGTCTTGTTTTTATCACTGCTGCTACTTTATTCCCCCGTGCAAAATGCAAGTAATTCATTAATTGATTGTGTAATTGGACTTGCAGGGTTGTCGGAATGGTGATTCATGTTCCTTCTCTCATGACATGGGCACATCATTTTCGTCAGTTAGTAAGCCAAGTTCATGCATCCCAGAAGATGGCGATGCTGACCCAGCATTTCTTATTCAGTTTTTTCCTTTTGCTGATGTTGGGGAAATTCTCATCTTGGATGACACCAACTTTCATTTTACCTCCAACATTGCCCGCAATTACGATCCTTTAAGAATGGTCGCCACCACATCTCTTCTTGAATCCTCTATATTCGACCCACCATTGACTGATGTCAAGATTATGTGGGGACTCCATCACCCCTACCAGACCATCATAGGGAAATCTCCGGAGAGCCAGGTTCTGTGGAAGTCAGTAAAATGCATCTTGTGGTTTCCTGATTTTGAAATTTATGGATATGGAAAAAATTTGGAGGGACAGAGAAGTTTCGTGAAGAACTTCTTTGAGTATTTGGTGATTCGGCTACTTGCTGATGCTTTATATGAAGTGCCGGTTATTCTTACCATGAATAACCTTAGGTTTTCGCAACTGCAGGTAATTACTGCTACTGAAAGATGGTATAATGTTTTCTCATTGCTGCTTTTGCTTGATCACGGGGTCTTGTAAAGAATCTGTGATCATCAGGCAATTGCACATGCTCGGCAGAGAGCATACTAGTTCCATGCATGGCCAATAATCTAGATTTTCATTTTTGTTCTCGAGTTTAGCTTTCCTGATCAGTAGTCACACCGATGAATTTTTCAGCTCAGTTTTAAGTAGCAGCTTTAAAAGCTCATAATAGTGTGTTGAAGACATCTTTTGTAGATATCCGTTGTTAGCCCCCAGTGTTGTTTTGATGCCTTTGTGATTATTGTTCCAGGTGGAGAAGCTGGGAAGGAGCAGCTTCTTCTTTCTCAGCGAGTCATTTCCTTTCGACGAGCAGTGCTTTGGGGAATTGTCGGATCGTATACCCACCAAGAAACCAATGGTGGTATCCAAGACTATCTCGTATGTTTTTTACATGTACCCTCCCACAGACGTTGGGTCCGATGATTTCCAAGCTGCGATTCAAAAATGTCTGCATGATGTTCAGTAATTTTCAGTTTGGTGATGGTTCATAAGTAGTTTTTTGAGGATTTCCCTTCTTGCGAGGTTCTTCAGTGAATGCCCCTATTTTTTGCCGTATTATGTTAGACAGATGACAGGATGTTTATTCTAGGCAATCGAACTATTGAAAGTCCTTGCTGGTTGCGACATTGCTTCTTCGCACGGTGTATCGGTGGATTCAAATTATCCTGAGTATCACAACATGTCAAGGTCTTGTGGGCCATTGGAAGCTCTTCTCGAGCTCCGTCCTTTTCAGTTTGACCCATTTTTCGACCTTCAGCAAAAAACAAACGCCTCTTACGAGAGTAATGTTGAGTTTGTCTGATACTGAAGCTGCCATGGACGATTTGAATGCGAAGTGACTTGAGGCCATGAGTAGGATGAATGACGTTAATGCTTTGGATCCCAGTTTTCAAATTCAGAGTAGAACTGTGTTTAAATTTAATCGAAAGGGTTCGATTGGAATAGCAACTTACAATTTGATTGGACGGGACGCTTATCTTCTTGTTTGGAAGGAGACAAATTTACCTTCACAGAAAAGCATTGGGTAATTCCGAGGGGTGGAGCCAAAAAGGAGGTCCGAATGTATGGTTTAAACGGACTTTTTTAATTAAGTCAGGTTCTGGAAGCCAACCGAACCGAACTGAGAAAACGTGAAGTGGCTTAGATTTTGGTTTTGCATCATGGGTGAAGGGTTTAGTTTTTCACGTAATCAGTACTCCATCTAAGCTGCTTTTGACTTGATCTAAACTCACGGGATCACAAATAATCAAAGAGAAAAAAATATATAAAACAAGGAAAACCGATAACAAAATCGAATCGTAAAAAAAATGGTCGGTCCGGTACGACTTCAAACTACGATTGCTCTCATCTGATCTCATCTCATCTTTTGTTCGAACATGAGATTTGGTTTTTGTGTGGCGATGGAAACCGGATCAAACCGGACCGAGCTCACTTTAGGGCGATTATGAACAATTGAACCATCCACTGATCTTTCCTTCTTTTTGGCGGAAGCGCGTGATCTAAACGTCCATGACGTGTCGAAGTGAGGATGGACGTTCCGAGTTTCTAAATGCTCGCGCGATTTTACAGCTGCTCGGGGGGCGGGGGGGCCATCTCTCTCTCAAAAATATCCGTACCTTGTTTCGGTATACGGAATCTCATACAAATCAGCTGCGGCCGCCAGTCTTACCGATACCGACTCCCCGCTGCGAGCGAGCGAAATCAGCTTCTTCTTCTTCTTCTTCTTCTTCTTTCTTCTTCGCAAAGATCGCGACTTTCTGAGCTAAACCCCTCCGTCTACGTGTCTTCTCCACGCACGATCGACTGAGCCAGAACCCATTGCTTGCCATGCTTTGCCAATGTCGCCCTCGCCCAGAACTCTAGCTTCCCGTCACTCCATCGACTCCTGCGCCGTCCAGCTCCACTCGTGGAGGCCCTTCCTCCCCAAAGCCCCCGACCCCGATCACCCCCACATACCCAACTCCTCCTCCAATGGCGGCGGCGGCGGCGGCCATGGGGGGCTACACTCCAAGCGGCCCTGCCTCTCCGATCGGGTGACTTCGTTCTCGATCGACGCCGCCCTCGACATGTCGAGGCTCAGCCTGTTCGACGACGACAGGCCGATCGCCGACGTGGGGAATCCGAAGGTGAGGGGGAGCCTCCAGCTGATCGCCAGGAAGCGGAGGCGGAGGGGGTCGAGGTCCGTGTCCGGGCGGAGCAGCGATCGGAGCGGGACGCGGCGGTGCTGCTCCGTCGGGGCGTCCGCCGCGGCCTCGGACATCCCGATGGCGGTGGGGACGGACTCGAGCGGGGAGCTGTTTGGGAACGGGGATTGGGCGTCGGACGTGAGCGAGGTGCGCAATAACAGCGGCCCGAGGAGGGACAAAGATGGTGGAGGAGGAGGAGGAGGGAGTGGGGAGAGGGAGAATTTGGGCATGGGGTTTGGGCAAGCTGGGAATTTTGGGGATGTGGTGCCGGGGAACGAGTCGGGGTACGGAAGTGAGCCGGGCTATCGCGGCGACGCCGAGTTCGGTTATGGGGATGAGGTGGATGAGGAGGAGGAGGATGCTAGGGCATTGTTTTGGGGCCACCAATTTGGAGGTATATAACTTTTGGCTTTTATTTGATTTCTCTGGATCTTTGATGAGTTTGTTGAGTTTTGTCATGTTTACTTGAATCCTAATGTTTTGCCTTGCTTCAAAATTGGTATTTGGAAGAGAAGAAGTTTTTCTTTTTTCCTATTGTTGAAGGCAAATAAGATTTAAGGATAGTGTGGAATTTTGTTGCTCAGTCAGTGTTATAGGGAAAAGATGAAATTTGACTAGTCCTGACGATTCGATATGGTTCTCTAGCATGATTCTCTTGGCTGCCTGGATATAAATGGCTAATTTCTTTTGTTGGTTTGTGAGCGGATTTGGAATTGCGTTTCATTGACTTATGATGCATCATATTGGGCTTTTATGATTGAAGTTGTGTAGATTGCTTGAAACTCCAACATTTCGCCGTTCATCGGTTGATAACATGATAGAATGGTCTTGAATGCTGGAAGGAGTAATATTATGTATGATGCAGTTTTTCATGGTCTCCGTGTGCCCCGTTATGATTTCAGAGTTGAATAAATCAAATGAGGCTCACGCATCCTTTCTTCCAGGAGTCACATGTTAGAGCCAATTAAAGTCTCTCTCGCTTACTCTCGATGGTTTCCAGCCTGTAGGTGCTGTCAACTTCTTAGCAGCATCTATTTATATGGTGTTGCTCATAATAGCGCGTTCCTTTTTCTGACGAAACTTCAACCCTTCTTTTCCCTGAAATCCATGCTGATAGCGGAAGATTAAGGATACTCACCTGTGCATAAGGACAATTTTGGAGTGAGTTGGTTCTTAAGCAACATGCACAAGGCCTGGAGTTTTAGGAAACTTGAGATGTTAAGTGAGTTGAAAATGGAAGGCATCTCATTCATTGAAGGCTTTTTACATTTGGTTTGAGATTGAGAGCAAACCTGCTTTCGTCATATCTCACTTGAACTTCTTGTACTCATATATCCTGTTTATCTATTTTTTGGATGCTAATATCTTCCCGTCACAATGGGTACATGACTATGTGCTATCTCTTGCAAAACCTTTTATACTTTAATACAAACGAAGTCTTTCCCTTGCTATGAAGTGCCAATGTTGTTTTAGCCCTCATCTGTTGCTTTCTAAGTGAAACATTTGTTTTAGACGTTTGTGTCTCTTCAGCATTTTAGTGTGACGACAGAATCTGCATATTTTGCATGTTAGACTTATCCATTCTCTCCCAACTGATATATTATTAGTCATCAATTATGACTGGCTTTCGAATGGAAACCTATCCCTCAAGTATCTTCCCCAGAGAGTCATCATGGGCATGTTCAACTGGTGGAGAGAGATTGAGAAATCATCTTCAGGATCTTGAGTTATTTTTGCATGATTCTTTCATTCTAGTGGCTTGTCTCGTCTTATCTTGCTTTGGTATGTTTGTGTCATATACAGATTCCAAAATGGAGATGGTTGGTGAGAACACATTCACGGATCAGAAGGCTCATCACAGATGCCGCAGGAAGAAGCACGACTTTAGAATGGTCGAACCTTCCAGATAGCTAATCTCTCTTTTGAGTGATCGCCTTCTTCCGTCGCCCACCGGTCAGTTTTTGTGAGTTCACCGGCTCTTGGATGGAGCAGGGTTTAGGTTTGGAAAATTGCCTCGTCGGAGGTACTCCATGCATGAGATAATAGTCAATGTAAGTATAATATCTCATTTTCCTGGCTGGAAGCCTTAATGGGTTTCTTCAACCATGATTTGAGAGTGACTTACCCTTAATATTTCCAGCTGTAAGGGAACTGGTAAAGACACCCCAGTGTTGTCTTGTTGTAAACGACATTCGTCACGGAAAAGCTACTTATGTACATTAAGCTAGTGAAGTTGGAGTGTTGTTGCTTATCAAAAGAGCAGGCATGCGAAATTTCACTTTGATTATACAGTATGCCAACGCATCACATATATTTTATTGTCGTGGAATTTATTTATATGCGACAGTAGTATCTCCATACACAGCCAGATATTATAGCAAGTGGAACCCTCAAAGTTAGAAACTTGACATCGATGAGGCTAAATTAACTCCAAAATTGGCATCGACCGAAGAGTCTGTCTTTCTAGATCAACATTGATGGGTCCTTCGTCGCCAGCAGCTCGGAAGGAGCAATTGCGGGAGCCCATTGCGATGAATCGGGAGCTCTGCTGGATGGATTCGCAAAAGAATCCCAGCTTCCCTGGCGATTCAGGCGGAAACTCTGGCTCTGATGTAGGCTGTCTCGTATTTTACGTCTAGAAGAGACGAAGAGCCGTGCTACGAGACTGATAGTTTTGTTCTGACTTAAGCTATGCAAAGCGAAGCTCACATGCCGCGGTAAATGGGAGTACCCATTGTGTGGATTGTGGAAGGGCTGCTAACAGAATAGCGGATTGGGTAACCAAGTTCGAACTTATAGATACTTTACCCCTTTCTTGGTTGGCCCACCTCCAACCCTTTTGAAATTTACTGTTTTTTGATGCCCTTATTTTGTGCTTTTTGTCTAAAAACTCTTTGACTATCGATATTATTTACATTTTCAATAAAAAAAAAACAATATAGAGAATCCTTCCAATCGATGAAGCATAACCCTCTTTCTTGGCAGCTCAATGGCCGTGCAGAAAAATGCGTATGGTGAGTGAAGGTCGCACGATTAACAAAGAAACTAAGAAATACACGGGGCTGTGAGACATGTCGTGGCCTTAATGAGACAACCTTTTCTATAGATAAGAGATGAATTTGATAAAATTTGGGACTAAAGCAGGATCCGTGCCTATAAGCGCATGGGAATTCACGGTTCTTCTAAATATGAAGACACGATAAATATACATCCGAGCCTCTGACTCTATCCAGCAGAGATGTGATATCCATGAGAGATCAGGTGTATAGACCCAAAAATATAGTTCAATATGAACTTTGTAACATCGGTGGACAGCTAATCTTCCTCATCATCTTCCTGATCTTCGTCTCTGTCTTCTTCAACATCATCCGGATCTTCTTCAGCGTCTTCTTGCTTGCCATGCTTTTTGGTGTCAGCAGCATTTCCTTTAGGGTAAAGAAGGTATTTAAAGGTGCACAACATATGATACTGCTGGCGAAAAGAAAAGCCACTGCTTGGACTAGAATAGACTATCCAATCAAAAAGTTTCCAAAGGAAATGTCTACAATGGGTGAAAGACCAGCAAAAATAACCGATAGGTGATAGTGAGTTCAATTTATGAAGCTATAAATTACTTGCGCAATATCACAGCAGCTACTTTATGAAAGCATCTATCGTATGCGTACACCATAGCCATTGAAAGAATGCTCATGAAGGCAAGGTTCCAAGAAACAAAAAGAAAACGAAGTTGCAATTCACAGCTCACAACATCAAAGGCCATGTCCCTCAATGCATCTACAGTTCTCCTTTTTATGCTTATGCAGGAATAAGTTTGCAATGTTTAGTTAGCGTACCATATTCATTGAAGATGACTCCACCAGAGCACAATCCTTCCTCAACTTTGACAAGTTGAAGGGTCATCCTAGGTCCAATCTCCTGGAGCTTAACTGCGCTTTTTGACGAAGATCGATTTACTCTACCAAGATCACTAGTCAAGGTTACAGTCGCAGCTTCATCGTCTGCTTCACTTTCTGATCCATATCCAACCCTTCAAACACACATGGAAATCCACATATGATTAAAGAGGTAACTGACTAACATAGTGCAATGAATGAAGCTGCTAAACACTTGGTATTTGAGAGAGGGAGAGAAAACGGGGGAGGATTTAATTTTCTCTTTCCATAAACTTTATCACCTTCAAATACTATTTCATCTCATTAACTCCACTTTCACAACGAAACGACAACCAAATAAACCTCCATTTGAAGAATCGGATAATTTACTTTGCCACTTGCAGGCAGATCCAACACATTCTAAAGTAATGGGAACACTTTGAATATCTTTAGAGTTCAAAGATGCTCAAATGTAAGTAGCCAATCGTGCTCTATACTATACCAAAAAGGAATGAAAGGGATGGCCCCTATCCTCTAATTTTCAGGGTCTTTCAAAGATTATAAGACAAGAATACTTACTTTGTCACAAAGTCACTCACATCTTGTAGATTCCTAAGATCAGGGACTTGATGATTCTGCACAAACTTTCTAATTCTACGAGATACTCCAACAGGCTGTAGCCTAATTGAATAATGACGAAAATCTACAAGTTTCGTCTCTTTATTGTAATTAAGCAGGACAATTCTCTGACAAGAAGCAAGCTTGACCTGAAAATAACAACAAAGATCCAACATTAACAAAGTAAAAAAGTGCAGTCCGTAATGGAAGACGATAAAAAAAATATTAACCACTCACAGTGTTAATGTCGATGGCTGGAAAAATATTCTGAAACATGATAGTTGTGAGCTTCAAATGTTGTTCACCAGTCCCAAATCCAGAAAGTACAATCTGCACGTGCAATAAAGATTTCGGTGCATGAGACATGAGACCAATCCAAATGGAGAGACCACGGGATGTCCTAGTCCAACTTTCGGTCATAACTCTGGACAGACAGATCTTAGCAGAAAAACTCTTCTATTTCAAATCAATAAAATATACAAAAGAGCAGGAGATGAGATGCACAAAGACAATTAATTTGAGTCAGAGTATCAGATCATCATCTTTTCAGTCTGAAGGTTTAGAGGTATAAACACATCAATAAAACGCGGTAGAGCTCATTTTTGGCTTGTTTACATCTAACAATTCAACTAAGGGACACATATTCAGGGATGAAAATGAGGCTTGACCATTCTCAAGTGAGTAGAGTCCAAATCCAGCAATAAGCTCTCAGAGTTATTCATGTCCCACGTAGTATTTACAAGACTTCATAACACCCTCATAATTGATCAACTGATCTAAAGATAACATGATACGTTTTACACAAAGATATGGTCAACTTGTATGAGCTATACATATCTAAATCCTGCTCATCAACTCAAGCTACAACTTGTTTACTTGGTTGAAAAATGTCTCGACAATAGATGGATAAATGCCATTTATTTGCACCATCGTGTCTCATTCTTCTGGGCAAAGCATTTTCTAGACAAACCAAAGATATATCATCACCTCTTATTGGATTCATAATATCTCAAAATCGTAACTACACAACATTTAAAACAACCTCAGATGAAACAAGAAACATCCTAGTAGCCGGAAGGCTCATGTATTGTGCATACGAGATGGTCATCAACTACACACAACATCATCTATGTTGCAAAGAGGCTCTTTCCATGAACGGAACAAATAACTACCGGATCCCGTTGCAACAACGTCAGTCGAACACAAACGCCTAATGAATGAATTTTGAAGTAAGCAACCAGGGGATAATAAGGAGAAACATTAAAATAGGCACAGTTCTTCAATTATGAGATTACCAAAGGAGGGTTTTTGAAGAGATCCTTTGGACTTCTAGGACGCAATTGAGATTGTGCAACATCAGCTGCCAGAGCGTATTCCTTAATCTTAAAAGTAAGTGTGGGACCTTGTGGTGTCCTTGCAACCCTCAAGTAAGGTGCAGTTTCAGTTTTTGACAGCATGAGAAAATGAGTAACGCCCATAGGTCCAGCCACATTCAAAAAGTCTTTGAGGTTATTCCTTTTCTTCTCCTGCATGAACAAATTAGGAAAAGAAATATGAATGCAAAGCTTAAATCCTATCGAAAGGGTGCACAGAACAAAGAAAAGAAACATGTAGATTGACACCTACTACGGATAAAGTTATAAGCGATCTGCAATTCAAATTGGGTATTAGCAACAGATGACTACAGCTCCAGAATAAGAGCTATAATTACTACAAAAAATCGACATACTATGCTAAATTCTAAAAGCTACCTGGACTATTCAATGGCAATGTACTGACAAATAAACCTCGACTTTATTCTTTTAACAAACACACTCAGTTCAACTGATGCAATTGTTCAACCTTTGACAGAATAAATTTCTCCACATTTCTTCAGTAATGAAAGACAAAAACACATCAAAGCAACACTCGCCTTACTATAGCGGTCACCTTAAGCATAAGCTACACATTGCTTGGAGAAAGACTTTCATCAGGTTTAACAAAATGTTATGATGAAGAAACTTATACCTTGAGTTTGAGGGCAGTATACGGGAGCATTAATTTCCTCAAGTCCATTTCAAGTTGCTTCAGGGGTCCTGGCAGCTTCCCCCTCGAGAAGACAAAGCTCTTAGGGATCTTATCCCCTGTTATGTGATCAACATTCCCGGGCTTGGGCTTTTTCATAACTGGCCTTACAAATGCCTTTTTCTTATTCTAATTGAATTCACAACAAATTAGAACGTTAAGTGCAGAATAAGATAAAATTACTACTACCACGCTCAATTTATGTTTTCCCGAAAAAAAAAAGACTACAAATATAATTTGATCACATCTCTTCCACTTTTCTCAACCAAGAACACTCGTGCCAAAACCGAACCGTACATTTTGAAAACGGGCCATCGCGCCGTTTCGCGATCTCAACAGGAAACCCCAATGTCCGCTGTGCCTTCCAACTTAAGCAGATGCACATGCACGATGCACGTGAGGCAGTCCCTACAAGGGAGAAAAGCTAAATAAGCACAATACATATTCAGAACACAGAGCAAAGTTCCCAGCTGAACAAGTGCAACCCAACTCTCATTAACTCAACCTAGAAGTCCTCGCCTCGACTTTTCCACAATCTTGCAGAGTATTGACAAACATAAATCTAGACCCAGAAATTTGCATATAATAAGCCGACAAATGAAACCCAAAAGACAATCGATCACTTTCATACTAACACACTTCACCAACGCGCTAGCCTTCAGATATCATGCAGCAAGGACCCAGTGTCCCAATCTATATTCCACCAGAATTCAGGCTCTCAACCCCACGCACAAGTAAGCAGAACAAAACACAGCGTCGAGGATGCATAGAAGGCCAGCTATATGCCAGATCAAACGTTCCCCTCCAAACGATTACGTAGCGAACATCGCAACTCCATCCAGAACCCGAGCTTCCAAAGCGCCAGCACAGAGCCACGTCTCGCGGAGAGAGAAGGGTTACCTTCGCGCTTGATGCGCGCGCGTGTGAGAGAGATGCGATGATGGTAGCAGGAAGGTGGTGAACGCCGGCTCTCCACGGCGAAAGACGCAAGGAGGATAAAAGGCGGGTTGCAGGCAAAGTTTGAGAGAAGAACCGGCCGGTGTGACCGCGGCTCTTTACCAGGCTAGGGTTTTAGGGCTTTTTCTGCAGGGCTTTCAGGTCCAATTGGACGAGGCGATCAACGAGATGGAATTGTGGAAAGTTCGTCATGTTCTATTTCTCGTTTGGTAGATGGCAAAATTTAACCTATACTTAGGATTAATATGGACCTGAGCCGGTCGTTAAAAGGCTTCAACCCTAAAATCTCTCCCTTAGATTTTGGAGATTGTAAAACTTTTAATGGGATACTACTTGATATAGGGAGTCCCTAGGTAGATTGGCTGCCGAGTCATTAAACAAGGTGTTATAATTCATCAAGGTAAACCTTACCAAAATATTTAAGAATCTAGATAATTTCCAATAAATTTAGTTCTTTGCTATGTTGTCGAGCAAATTTAAAGATGAATTGTCAAGTAGAATCTAGAAAAAAATAAATTATAAAGACAAATTTTCAACTTGATCACTTATTTACAAATTTTCACTTTTATTATGCATATCACCATCAAACCCCTTCTTATTCGTTCTCTGCTATATACATATATGCATACATGCATATATATTTGTGTGTGTATGTATATAAGGATGATCAGATGAAGCAAAAAAAAAAAAACCCACTTTGAAGATTTTCTAAACAATAAAATCACACTTACATTTCTAACGAAAAATTTTAAAAGAAGAAATTTAAGCAAATAAAAAATTACATTAAATAAGCAACTTTTTAAAAATGCCGGTGAAATCTCATTATTGAATTGACAGACGTTAATATCATTCACGAAGTGTGTACGTAAAAATATCAAAATGCCTCATTGTGCATAATGTTTTTAGTATATCCCTAAATATTCCACAACACCTCACGTCTGCGTAAAAGCATCTCATCAATAGCAAGAGAAAAAGATAAGTTCTTAATATATTAAATACATCGACTTGATATATATTTTAGATTAATGAAATTAAAAAAATAAAATATTCACCAAGAAAGCGAGCCTTCAAGATAAGAGGGAGAAAGAATAAATAAGTTTTTATATGAAAAATGATGGAGAAGGTCTTTCGAGTTATTCACTATATCAAATAATGTCTTTTTTTTTCCTTCCTAGTGGCGTTTATATGGAGCATGTAAAATGCTATCGTAATATCTAAGAGTACACTAGAAAAAAAACTTTAATACGCTAAAAAAAGGATAATCGGGCCGCCAACCGCGCCTATTCTATTTCGATCCCATTCCTCGTCTCGACGATTAAAGGCGGCACCGCGATGTATACAGCAAGAGATTCTCACGTAAGATAGCGGGCGTCGATGGGCCGAAATAGACGGATACGAGCCGGTTTGCACTCGAGAAGGAATTACTTGTCCAAGCTCATCCGAATGATGCATCGGTCTTATTGGCTCAAGCCGTACCCCGCAAACAATTAAGCCCGTGATCCCTCGTACTTTAGGACTAAACCGTGTAAGATTTGCCTTCCGGAAGATTGGACAACCAGTTGGGTAACGGGGGACATAAATTAAAAGCGCAAGAAAATTTCACGCTAGTGTTTTTATTTTTTTTAATCCGACACGTATGATACGCAAGTTGTACAAAAGATTTCCTATTAGATAAATCTAGTTTCTTTAGGTTTATATGCCGCCCTTCGCCTCCTTGCAGTGCCAACTTCACGGCCCCCCGTTCATAACCGGACTCCCGAGCTTCCTTACTAATTTGGTGAGCCGATCCATGGGGTTGCCAATTTTTTGGAGATACTAATAAGAGGTGTAAACGGTTCGGTTTGATTCAATTTTCTTGAAAAATTGAACCGAATTGTTAGGGGTGCACCTTTAAACCATACCAAACCGAATTAAATCAAGCCTTGCTCGAACCGAATATGAACCCATTGGGATCGATTTTTTCCTCTTTGTTTTTTTTTGCCTTTTTATTCGCAGCATGGTTTTCGGTTTAGGGGTCTCTCTCCGTGCTCCTTCTCGTCTCCTTCGTCCTCTTCTTCTCCCTGACTACCGTGTTCTTCCTCATCATCATCTCCGTCGAAATCCTCATCGCCGTCGCTATCATGGGTGGCTCTGGAGCCACTGGGAGCGGTACCTTCGGGGGGTAAATCTCGGGATCGTGAACGAGCAAGGCGCAGAGCCCCCTTGTGGAGACGGACGAGTCTACAAAGCTGTCGGCCATTCGGCGACTCGATGACGACGTCGCCCGCGACTAGAATGCGCGAGGGAGGCCCCATGGTTCGGCACAGCCGAGGCCCGGTCTGGTCTTCCTCTCTTGCTTTGCGTGGGGGAGAGGAAGAGAAGCAAAGGGGGTGAGTCGGGCGAGGGAAAAGAGGAGAGAGAATAAAGAAGAAAAGGGAAAGACGACACGCTGCTACTAATTTAAAGCGAAAAATTACTCAGAATGGATAGGGTCAAGTATGGTTTAATGTCCAAGTTGGGTCGCTAAAATTATATAACATGAAAATAGGTCAACACATATTAAACGAGTCAAATTAGATCGGATCATTTTTTATCCAGCTCGTCCTTTTACGGGCCTAAATACGTGCTAAGGCCAGCACGAGTCCACAGCGAGGGCAATAACGGGGGGACGTGAGCTCATTCGTCTGGTCTAGGGAGATCGTGACCGTTGATCTCAAGCTCGGTGCAAACAGGTCTCCTCTAATCATCGAGATTTACCTTAGTGGTCACCTTGGGCTGCGAAAAAAACAAAAAAACGAGTCGTGTTTAGTCTTAATCATGATGGATTTCTTTCCACGTCCGCGTACTAAAAGCGAACGGAACAACATCGGGTTCCCACCTTCCCCCTTCGACCTTCGGGGAGAAGGTAACCGGCCCTCGATCCCCTGCCCCCGCGACCAGCGTACGCCGCTTCCCCCGTACAAGTCAACCGACGACAAGTCGAAGTCAAAGTCAGAGGCCCTCCCCCCCCCACAGAGTCCATCCTTAGGCCGACACGTGTAGTTGGCAAGATGCGAAGCGGAGCAGGGGATCAGGGAGTGCGCGGGAGCAAACCTCCTCCTTCGTCCTTTAGAAACTTTTGCGAGCACGCTTTGCTTCCACCTTCATTTCGCTCTCGCTAGCGGTAGCAGCGACCGCGAGCGATTCCATTGCGATCGGGACGCACAGTTGCTCGAAGGACTTCGACAATGGCGGCGAGGCCTTCTTCTCCGACGACGCCGTCGTGTAGCTCCTCGTGTTCGTCTCAGTTGCCTTCTTCCTCCGGGTCCCCTCCACTCCCCATCATGGCCCTACGCGAGAAGATCGTCGAGAAGATCCTCGAGAATCGCGTCACCCTCATCGTCGGCGAAACCGGATGTGGTACTCTCTCTCTCTCGCTCTCTCTCTCTCTGTAGAGTGCTCTGCTGCATTGCACTGTGGTTGCGTTAAGTTTGACGTGGGAACGATGAATTTGAGACGCTGAATTTGGCGCTGCGATTTCGGATGATCGGGGTCGTTTTTGGGAGACTTCATGTGAAGAAGTCCTTCATCTCTCCTACTGAGGCTTTCGAACTCGTGTGATGCAAATCGAGTGCGTGAGATTCCTTTATTCTCTCGCTAGCCTCTTGGTTTGCGATCATCCAGCGCGTTGCCTCCCCTACCATCGCTAGTTCGTCGACTATGTTATTGAATTTCATGGTGTTTCGCGGTTTCGGAAACTATACTGAAGGAACCTAAGTTGTTCATGAATGATGAAGAGGTCACTTTAGCGTAGCTCTGTATTGTTTGGTCTCGTGCAGCATGTGCTGATGCTCACAAAACTGTGGCAACGTGGTTGCGTCAACGTTTTTGTTTTATTCAAGTGAATGGAAATTTCGTACTCGGTTTCTTGGTTAATCTCTGCAACAGCGCCAACGCATGAAATGTCTGTCTAAAGAATTCTTAATCTCATTTTTTGTTTTATGGACCATGTATTTTATTCAGCTAAGCACTTCGTATTCACTGATTCCGATTGCTAAGAACTTATTGGAGAAGGAAGCCAGCTGATTGTAGATTTTGTATTCTTCATGAGTCACATCTGGAATATGGAGATTTGGCTTGATGTCAGGTGTAATTGGTTTCATTATTGTTGTTGTTGTTATCATCATTATTTTAAAGCTGAATACAGTCTTCCATTAACTAGCTTTTAAGAGAAGTGAAAAAGATTATTCAGGATCCAAATAGTTTGGTTTTTCTAGTTCTATATTTGATTTTCTTTCAATTTAAAGGAAGCTTTCGATAGAAACTAAAGACGGACCTTCAAGATCTGTATCATTAGAAGTTTTTATTGGCTTATTGTTGATTGTAAACCCGATTAAACTGTGTAATCCAATACCGGGATGATTATATTTGTGCTTGCCCTGAAGTTACAAATGTGGATCGGGAATCGAATAACATTGGAACCTGTGTTATTAACTTCTCTGCATCTGAGTAATGCTATGACCTGTTTTTGTTAGTCCTCCACAGTTTGCTGCTTGGGATCGATCTGATTCTGTGTAAATATTCAGGGAAGAGCTCCCAAGTGCCTCAGTTTCTGCTTGAGAGAAACATCTATCCCGCAGTATGTGTACAACCTTGCGAATCTGCAGTAGTAGTCATGGCCAAAATGGTTGCAAAAGCCCGTAATTGTGAGTTGGGAGGGGAAGTTGGATACCACATTGGTCATTTAAAGAATATATCATCCAGGTAGCGATGCATGCTCTCTCTCTCTCTCATAGGAAAAAAAGTTGAAAGAAACATATGCGTCTTTTATCACCATTTCCTTAAATCGAGAATTAGATGGTCCATGATGTTTGATATGCTGTCTATTTTTAATATCCACTGTCCTTTATTTTGTTCAGCAGGTTTGGATTTTGTGCCTTCTTTATCTGTCCTCCATTACCTTTGAGCTAATCTCTAGTGAACTTATTGGCAGATAGATCTTGTATTCCACTCTACTGAACTAATAAATAATACAGGTGGATAGTCTTTTAAGTTAAGTTGGCCAAACATATTCAGCCATACCATTACAGAAATGTGAACTATTTTCCCATTTATAAATTATGTTCGAAGAGTTTCCAAATTCTATGATCATCTCAAGTATTGAGAAAAATGTCCATGAGCATGGTGACTTCAACATCCACGCAACCGACGAACCTTTCCGTCATCACTATACCATATTAGTATGAAATAGTTACAACTTGTGAGATGTACTATGTTATTCATCGAGCTTTCATGTGTAAAGTAGTTACAGGGTCTGAATTTTTATTTAATGCGCAATACTTGAAACTTCAAAATATACAAATATCGAAATGTACAATCCTATATAATTTGTTCACAATTTTCCAAAACTTAAAATCTTTATTTTCTTTTTCAAAATTTTGGAGGGAAAGTTATACGTAGAAGTAATAAGTTGTACCAAATAGGTCCATATTCAACCTTGTAAGTGAATTTTTCCACACAAATGTGATTTTTCTTTCTTTTTTTCTTTCACACAAATGTGATCTTAGATTTCATTGATCATTTTCTTTTCTTCGATTTCATATGGTCTAGTTTTTCTTATTCATATCTATGTCATTAATGCATGTTCAGAAAGCAAAACACTCTGTCTTAAATGTTCAAACATGTAAATGCAAGAGTCACTTCCATTGATTTATTATCTATGTATATATTGGTTAAGACATTTTTTTTTGGTGCCTCATGCTAATTTTACATTGATTCACCGATTGGAAGTGCTTTAGGCATCTGTGTTGTATGTATTTTAAACTAAAGTCCTTATTCCTTTCTGCCTGTCTTCTTTTACAGCTCAAAGATTGCTTTCAAAACTGCGGAAGTTTTGTTAGATGAAATACTTGGGAAGGGTATGAATGCGCTTGATTACAAGGCTATCATAGTAGATGAAGTGCATGAAAGATCTGTAGAGTCTGATCTCCTTCTTATCTACGTGAAGCAGTTTCTCCTAGAGAACAACAACCTCAGGTCCGTTTATTAATCTTTCTATGTAGTTGGTGTCATTCGAAGTTTATCACTTAGTCTGCACAAAATGATGGTGTCATAGAAGCAATTTCGAATAGCTTTATCAATAATCATTGCTGGTGATACTTGGGGAGTCTGTGGTTATGATGCAGTGAAATCTTTTTTCTTTATCTTCAAGCATTTTATAATATGCATCACTTGTGAAAATGAAAATCTCAATGGGCGGTTTATCAATACCATGCTTATATCAGGTAGTGGTGCAAATAGAATGTGAATGCAGTTGGTTTAATAATGAAGTGGAAAGAATCAATCACGCTGGCAATACATACAGATAACCGTATCTTTGAACTTGATTTGATGTTTCATGGATAGTGGTCACTTGTGGCCTAAGAAACTTAGTTCCTGTTTGATAATTTACAGGGTGGTACTATTAATGTCTGCCACAGCCGATATTGCAAAATTCAGGGACTACTTTGGTGATATTGCTCGGAATGAAAGAGCAGAGGTGGTTGCCATTCCTAACTCCAACCAGCAAACCATTTATCAAAGGAGAGTTTTATATCTTGAGGAGGTAAAAGCTTGGTTATTAGTCCAGAGAGGCCTAAATTTGCAGGATTAATTTTCAAGAGTACCCGCTCAACTTTTGATCATTTGGCATTCTTGTTTCACATGGTGTGTTGGCGTAATTTTTGCTTTTAAAAATAGACTTTACTTTCTGCTTTTAGTATTTAGATTTGACTTTTATTTAATACGTAACTCCTTGAATTTTTGAAAGCATGTAATTATTATCAATTTGAATCATTTAAAGACACGCAATTTTTTTCCTGATTTTTTAATTTTCAAAATAATTATTTCTAATATTTGGTGGGAAAGTCATATATATGTATTCTTATTTGCGGTAAAGTCATAAGTAGTCTAAGAAGTCACAATAAACAGATCCTGAACTGAAGTTTGTCCTTGAAATTATCATGTAGTGAAAGAAGACTGGAATCTCCCATTGCCTTTTCACTTATTCGAGCCTTCCCTGTTTTTGCACTTATCAAATGCTAGAAAAGTTAGAAGGAAGTAGTAGTTCTTGTGGCAATTCTTAGTGGCGAAGCATATTGCCTACGTGGCAATGCTTGCGAGTACTTGCTTCTGCTTTTTAGAAGTCTGCTTGAAATGGTTTGAAAGCAGATTTTCGAGAAGCAATCCAGGGCTGATTTTGCAGCTATGGCCGTTCAAACTTTTAAATTGTAAATGTTGGAGAAAACTCGTAAAGTTTGTTTCTACTCTTGAAATCATGAGGCGGGGTCCATGAAGATAATGTCGAGATTTGTTGCGGATTTATTACCCTAATGGTTAATGATTTTTTAATTAGAATGTGAATAGGATTTTACTTTAATTATCTTAGTTGATTTTATTCGTACAAGGCACTAATTATCAATTGGTCATATTTTCCTAGTTTATTTTTTTTAATTTTCTTTTACTTAGTGTAGGTTTTCACGAATATGCGCTTTATTTTAACGTAAAACAGCTCATCTGTGAGCATGTTGCGCATTGTGCGTGTTTTGCAGATTCATTTATCCGTGTTTATCCCATTTCTGTTGTGTCAATTGGTGTTGGAGCTGATAAAATCGCTGGTGAGCGAAGCCATGTCTAGTAACAATGGCGATGCAAGCAACCGTCCCGTTGATGAAGATCAGGGGGCTCAAGCTTTGTGGACGGCTACTCGTCGTCTCAAGGCATCTCAACGGGCCATGGAGTAGAATCTTCAATTGTCAATTGACTCTAGATACGTTAGTGGGGGAAAATTATCTAAAAAGTTATAAACCTATTGCATTTTTGCTAATTCAGCCATAAACATTTCAATTTTGTTAATTCAGTCATAAACTTTTTCACTTTTTGCTGATTGCGTTTTAAACCTTTTCACTTCTTGCCAATTGAATCCATCAGACTAATTTTGGATAGAAATTGTTGAAGTGGACGCCGGTCGGCCTATGTGGCGCTGACATGGACAATCTTGGAGGGAAAAACAGGAAAAAGAAAAGAAAAGAAAAGAAAAATAAAAAATTTGAAAAATATTAAAATATTATTAAAAATTATCTACGTCAGCTTCACATAGGCCAGCCGGCATTTCTAGTAAAAATTAGTCGGATGGACTTAATTGGCAATAAGTAAAAAAGTTTAGGACTCAATTGGCAAAAAGTGAAAAGGTTCGTGATTTGATTGGTAAAATTGAAAAGTTTAGGATTAAAGTGCAATAAATTTAGAATTGTTTGGACAATTTTCCCCATTAGTGGAGCGGCTTGGTCCGGGGGAAAACCCAGAAAGGGCTAATGAATTAGCGCCACAGATGCATAATCCTTATGACCAACCGCTCGAAGGAGTCTGGTGGTTCAATCGTTATGATTGGCCTACCTAGAGGAATAATTCGGGTTGGGATGAGCTGGGAGATGATTTCGGAAGTCAGTACGGAGATCACAGCTTCAGCTGAGACGGGGACGAGGACTGTGTTGAAGCCTGTGGCTGGAATCACCACGGCGGAACCTACTAACAAATAAACAAGCACTACTATTACCCTTGTACACTTCTCTATCAACAGATTACAAAGCAACAAGAACTCTTAATAGAGAGAATCACAAATAACCAATAGCACGATTGGAAACACAGAGAGAACAAGAAAATATCAGAGTTACAACTTTCTTAATTTTCTGCCAACCCTTTCAGCTTGATTTTAATCTCTTATGTAGAACTTGAGTCTCTAATTCAGACGTTGGAGAGTCTTCAAGAAAGTCAAAGCGCCATAGGGGTTGAGAGAGACAGCATCGCTGGAAGTCTGACTGCTCGTACAATCTGATTTTCCTGGCAAAAGTAAGGTTCTCTAAATAATCTGTTACCTCTGTCAGCAATCCGTTTCTCTGGTTGCTTGAACAAAACAGGCAAAAATTGTTTTGATATAACCTTAAAGAAATACACTTTTTAAATCTATTTGATCTAACTTGATGTTGTCTAAGTCAACGCTACTCTCCCAGATTAAAGATCATCAACAGGCTGGAATATACTAGTAATCTCGTGAGTAGTTACACGTAGCACGAGCTCCTTCTACCCGAAGCTGGTAGATTTCACTATCAATAAACAAGTACTGCTCTCATATGTGTACATTCCTTAAACTATTGACTAAAGTGAGTAATAACAACTCTCAACGATTAAAATCGCACTTGTAACATAGTGAGAATATGACAATGTCAGTGTTTGTAACTTTGTCAATTTTCCGTTGTCATTCCTTTGGCGTGCATTGATCTTCTTATATATTTTTCATCTTTAGACTAGCCATTGGACAATATTCAGGATTCAATTTGCCGTTGGAGATGATGGACACAATCACCAGAGATCTGATTGCCCATATAATCAAATAGTCCCAGTTATAGTGAGGTTTCTCCAAATAGAGTTAGCCGTGCTTGGTCCATTCCATCAAATCGATAACAATCAATTAGATTAACTTAAATTATTCCTTCCGGAATTCCAAGCCTTATGTTAGCTGTAAAATCCTTTTGACCCGCAAGA
The DNA here is from genome assembly GCA_031216285.1 of Syzygium syzygioides. NCBI lineage: Eukaryota > Viridiplantae > Streptophyta > Magnoliopsida > Myrtales > Myrtaceae > Syzygium > Syzygium syzygioides. The sequence continues at coordinate 23,165,996 of CM062252.1, read as the reverse complement.
TTAGTCAAAAGAATATATGGGTCTTCATATTCAGGTCACATAATCATATGATCAATGCGATCATCATAGTTGATATAGGTACTTGCTTATATCGACAATCCAATAAGTCTATCCAAGCTTCCCGGGGTAGTTGACTTACATATATTGCCATCCATTGGTCTTCCTGAGTACATTAGTGTTGAAGACTTTACTCAGTGTTCATCTTCTCACGGTATTTCCAAACCTTCACGAATTTCCTATTCTTCCACATTTGTTCACCATTTATTATCCAGCTTTTATCAATCTTTTTCACTTTGTACTTGGGATTCCGTCAATGTTGGTAACGTATCCTTTATATCAACATTACCTGAAATACGATAACATATGCTTTTGTTGAATAATAATGAGAACTAGATGATTTTGTCAATTTCAAAATATCGTAGAGGTTTTCTCAACAATCCAGTGAGTCTATCCAAGCTTCTGGCCGGTAGTTGACTTACATATATTGCCATCCATTGGTCTTCCTGAGTACATTAGTGTTTTAGACTTTACTCAGCTATTTACCTTATCACGGTATTTCCAAACCTTCATGAATTTCCCGTTCTTCCGGACTTGTTTACCCTATATCAAGGTCCATCCAGATATTTTCACTTTATACTTTGGATTCCATCAATGGCGACAAAGTATCCTTTATATTAACATTACCTAAAATAAGATAACATCTGCCTTTACTGAATAATAATAAGAAATAGATGGTTATGTCAATTTCAAAATGTCATAGAAGTTTTCCCAACACATTCTATTATGGTGTACGAGGACATTTGACTTGGTGTTGAATTGCGCTTTGATTAAAATGATCATGTAAACAAAGACTAGAAAATTCAGATTTCCTCTTCAATGGATATGCAATATTGTGAAAAATCATCAATAAACACCACATAGTACGGAAACTGTGGTAATGAAGAAACGGAGCTGGTCTATCTAAATGTATCTTGTCCAAAGAATGGGAACATCGAAAATATGAAGGACGAAATGGCAATTTAGCACTTTTATTAATTCGACAACTAGTGCAAAGTCCACAAGTTGGTTTACTGACAGAAATAAAATTGTTCCTTCTCAAATATTGCAAAATTTGACTATTTGGGTGTCGCAAAGTTTGATGCCCATACATGCTCATTTGCTGACTTTTGCCTCTTAAGAGAAAAATGCTGAATTCTGTGGATCTCTGACGGCATATACAAATCAGCGATGAGTACTGCCCGGTATCCAGACTTGATGTGTCTTTGAGTTCCCGATACAAAAACTAGATCCATTAAACTCAAAATAAGAAGCATAATCCTGCCTGAGTTAAGAAACAGAGAGAAGTCTTCTTTATTTGGGTAACCACCAAAATGTTTCGATGTGCAAGAGTGCTAGGTGCATTTCCAATAAGACCAGTACCAATATGAGTAATTGGAAGTGATTCGATGTGCAAGAGTGCTGATGCTCATATCACAGATGCATTTCCAAAAAGAAATCCTTAAATATCTTGACTTTCAACTAATTTAGCTTTGAAGTGACAAATTTAGCCGCTTTGAGATCCGAGGGAAATGAACATTTGGGAGCTGCAGCCATTGGTGTAGCATGTAGGGAAGAGGTCTGGGTGCCTTGCATAATGTCTAATTGTAGGGATGAACATGGTTCTAGCATAGAATTTGGAACCTGAGTGGACATGTGTCGCTTCCAGGTTCTAGAGTATGCAGGGTAGGTTTCAGGTTCCAAAAACCGGGGAACTTGTTTTGACAGGTAGGTTCCAGGCAGGTGGAACCTGAACACGAAACAAGTTTTTGTGTTTTTCTTGGTTTATGTCTTCGTGCAATCCTATGGTATTTCATAACGCCTGATGATGAGGTTTATGTCTTCGTGCAATCCTATGGTATTTCATAACGCCTGATGATGAAAATATAATATGGAATTACTAGTTTGAACTTGCATTTTATGATTGAGATTTCTACTTTGTTAATGCTTCTTATTCGTTTTGTGTCTAATTATATAAGTTGTGGTCAGTGGATTGTAGCAGCAAGTGATGGTCATTAAAAGTGATGATTCACTACAATCATTCAATTAATAATATAGGTGGAACCTGTGTAGACCTAGAATTCGTGACAGGGTAGGTTGTAAGGTATGCAGAGTAGGTTCTAGGTTCTAAAAAACGAGAAACCTTTTCCAATAGGTAGGTTCCAAGTTTTAGGTATAACCTGTATGGAACCTGAAACCGTTCACCCTTATTTGATTGTGACAATCAAATAAATAATTTTCATTATCCCTAGGCAAAAATCGCCTCTTTAACAGCATTTGCATCTTTGACCATGTTGTAACTAGTGTTTTGCCTTCTAATTGACGCTTCTCCTCCAGTTTTTCCCCCAAAGAGTAAGCTCTGCCCTTCGAATTTATGCCTCACAAGTTTTACCCTCTGATTCTCAGGAATCTCCATAGAAGGTAGGAATTTCCACTTCTTTCTTGAATCCTCCTCCCACCAATGGCCACGGTCATCACCACCACGATCCCGCTGATCAACACCATAAACGCAACCACGACCCAACTGCTTATCCGCGTCCTTATAAGTTTGTTGATTCACACATTCAATCTAGGGCTAAACCGAAGCCAAATTAGAAAGATTCGATAACAACTGCGCAGGGCAGATTCGATGCTGGTTTGTTTTTGTTTCGATTTGATTCTGGAATCTAAGCTGTTTAACTTGTTTTTCAGATTTTGATTGTTAAAAAAAATCATAAGAAACAATACAATCTCTAATTTGATTTTTCTATGGAGGAAAAATTATGAAAGCAACCTTTAATTCTACAAAAATTAGGGATAATTGTTCCGGTGTATCCTATCATAATCGGTTTCCAGCTATTGGAACTGGTTCCTTTAGAAACTGGCATGGAACCGAACCGGCGGTTCAACGGTCAACTTGAGAACGGAGCCTATTTTAAAAGGAATCGGTCAATGCCAGTTTCCCAATTTTTTTTTACCCAGGAATCTACCCAGTCCTGTGTGAACTGGTCATGTAAGGCTAGTTTGATTCGTTTCTCAAGTTGAACTGGTCCGGTGCTCACTCCTTGCAAAAACACTAATATTTTTTTTGGTAATAGCAGAAACACTGATGTGGATGCCTAAGAATTTAAGCTAGAATGAAAAAAATTGGATATTTGCATTTGGATGTCTCCATTTATATGATTCAATAAAATAATTTCTATTACCTCTGCTACACATTAGATTCTCTCTAGCAAAAATGCATGTTGTAATGATAACACCCACAACAAACATTAAAGCTACATCCTGCCTTAACGGACTTTATGTAAACATATGAAAACAGACGCGATTGGACCTTCATTTGCGCATCCGCTTGTGGGAAGAACTCGAGTAGTTTAGACCTATTTCGTTCATGTATAAGATAATGGATGATTCAGGGCTTCAAAGTGCACCATAACCCTAGGCTACTAACAAAGTAAGGCCTGCATATCCATTTGCCCGCTGGCTTGACAAGTGGCATGTCTTATCTCAGTATACGTTCAATACCTCCTGACATCATACTTCATGTGCATTTTCCTAAATATGTCTTTCACATATTGCAACAAATTCATTAAATATGCTACATTAAGGCTGTCCTTTTATTGACCATGGCGTATAAAGTTCCCTGTTAGTGTTTTTCCTGCTAATGTCCAGATGCAGTACTCCTGTGTCAATAAATGTGTCTAGTCATGCTCAATCCAATACCAGGCCCCTACTCCCTCAATCCCGTAAAACCCAAAACGATCATACAATAATGGGGAAAACTTCTTTGACAGTGGAGCAGAGTTGGTTCAGAAGATGAAATCCTCATGTTTGTCAAAAAATGTGGGAAAAAAAGATGGCAGAATCGTGGTACTTTTTTTTTTTCTTGCGATGGCATAATTGATAATGTGAGTGACACTGTATCTTTACGATCAACATTTTGCACAAGCAAAAGCCATCGATGAAGCATGATAATTCCCGACAGTTGTTTTTTCTCTTTTCTATAGAAAGGTTAATTGCTATGTTTCATGAAGAGATGAGTATCTTCGAGGTTTTTCCAAATATAGCTTGAGAGGCATACTGTTATTTATTAAATTTTGCTGAACAGGTAACCAAATTGCTCGGAACTAGTTCAGAGTCATTGTCAGTGAAATATTGCAATGGGGAAAGCCCTTCAACAGCCAATGCAGATGTTGAACCTGAAGTCCACAGACTCATTCATGATTTGGTAATGCATATACATGAAAATGAGCCAGATATTGAAAAGAGCATATTAATTTTTCTGCCAACAATCCATTCATGGGAGGAGCAATGGTGTCTTTTGAAGTCCTCAAGTTCGTTGTTCAAAGTCATTTTGCATAATGGTAAATACACAGAACAAGCTTTGTTCGACATGAAGATCTGGAAGTCCCACCGTAAGGTAAGATGCACTTTTGGGAAGCTCAAATAAACTTCTCATGTTTCGGCATTGGAGTTCTCTTAATTTGCATGTTAGCTTCTTGCGTGATCAGAATATTGGTAACTAAATCAAGAATAATGTGCTCCATCTAAAGGCATCATATCATTTTGTCTGTCATTTTTTTTGGGGGTGAAAATGAAATGTTGTTTAGCTTGTAGAAGTATTTGAGAAAGCAATAAAACATGAAGATTGTATTCTTCCGAATGCTATCACAATGGAAAACTGTATCAATAGAATTTACATAAAAACCTTGCTTGTACTGACTTCAGAATCTTTGGCAGCATTTATGTCAATAAACTGATGCAGAAAAGGGAAGCCGAGGATCTTACTTACCCTGTTGATATCATTGCATAGGTGCAGATCTTGTAGGCATGTTTCTCCATGTGCTTCTCCTCATGTTGCGTTCTTCAAGGAGGCTATGGATTAGTATGCCTCTGCTTTTGTTAGGAACGGTTAAGAAATTATGTGTACTTATCAATGTGAAATTAGTATGAGACCAATATAGTATTTGCTGTGGGACTGTACCTTTTCTTATGCCTTTATTAGTGTTGAAGTTTGTGCATGATTGTGGGAGGTTATGAACGAGAAAAAGAAAAAAAATCTGAGAGGAGTTGGGTGATTATTTAATGGGGTGGATATGGTGATAGTGGAGACATGTATGAAATGGGTGGTTACTTGATGAAATGAATGTAGTTAGAGTAAGGGCAATGTTGGAATGTCAAAAAAGTGAGACGCACAACTTTTCCCCTAATGATATGGATTTATGATTAAGTTGGATCTCTTTTTGTTAGCCAGTTAGAGAAACATATCACATATTTGAGTTCCTTCTGATTTGAAAAGTCTCTTTAACCAGATAATATTTTCTGCTGGGTCATCAGTGACAATTCCGGAAGTAGCCTTTATAATTGATTCGTGTCGCTCATCACATGTTTACTGGGACAGTAATAGGAAATGCGAATCATCAGGGCTCATGTGGGTATCCAAATCTCAGGTATCATATAAAGCTCAGCAACTTAGTCTTGGTTTCTGTGTTATGTTCATGAGATTCAGAGTTACATGTAGGCTGAGCAACGAAGAGGAAAAACCAGTTGGACCTGTGATGGAGAGATTTATAGATTGGTAACTCGATCGTTTTTCAGTGATCTAGAGGATTACAAGTGTCCAACTATGCTGAGATTATTACTGCAACAGCAAATACTTCTAATCTGTTGCGCTGAACTAGAGGCCATTAATGATCCCAGAGGTATGTTCCTTCTGTCTATAAAACAGTACGTGTGCTGTTGAAATGTCCTCTCTTCCTGTTTTACCTTTGTCATCCGCAAGCTTGCCCAGATGCATCAATCTTCTCTTAGAACTGGAAGTGCAAAATGGGACTCCAACCTATGCGTAAAGAATCATGCAAAAGGATGGGATACAAACAAATGTGGCAAAATCAAAACTGAGAAGTCCTTTTCTTTCCTCCCTCTTTTAGCATAGCCTTACCTTTCTAGTGCACTAAGGGCCTCCCTTCCACTGTCACTAAAATCCAAAACTGATGACCTCCGTTTTATCCCAGTGGACTTGCCCATAGAGTATCTGTTCCCATTGTGTGTTGTGTCTTTAAGATCAATGAGTACATTGGTCAGGACATTCTGCCTTGCAAAATTTTTCTTGTTCAATCAACTCCCTCCATATTGGAACCCGATGCAGCTAACAGGAAGTGACAAGGAAGCAAATCTCTTCAACAAGGTAGAAATTCTTCAGCTCAAGGAACACCACGAGACATCCCATTTTCAATATACACAAAGCTTTATGGGATTTAACTGTCCTTTGTCACCCTTCAATTGAATAATCAAGAAATAGATACCTTACACACTTCCAAGTAAATATAGTTTGTGAAGAAACTATGGAAGTCTTGAAATGAATGGAAAGGCATGCTGTTTTAAACCTACTCAGAAGATACGGAAAGGGGGATCGTCAGTACTGATCTAAATTAAGAAGTGTTGGAATCTTTTCCTTTTTGTGCTTAGCTAGGACTATTGGAAAAACTTCATGCAGAAATTATTCTGAAGCCATATTACCGACATGTCCCCACTGCATTTATCACTATTTGATTACTCAAAAATTGACATTGGATGATTTTAAAAGGGAACTCGCATCTATTCCAGAACTCTAAGATACATGACACACATTGCCATTATTATGTTTTTAGCATTCCCTACTATTCGGCATTCGTATATTCAGTATTTTTTTTGTTAATAGAAATGCTAATCCTTGAAAAATAATGTTAGTGTTGTTGCAGAAGGCTTTAGACCCTCCTGATCCTGATGTTGTTCAGGATGCATTAGATTTGCTAGTTCATATGGGTTTACTCCAGACATCTCATAGAGGGAGGCTTGAGCCAACATTCTATGGACGTCTGATTGCCAGTTTTTCTCTGTCTTTTGATGCATCTCTGCTGATGATTAAGTTTGGGGAGGTTGGATTGCTGCATGAGGGCATTCTTCTGGGTGTATTGATGGATATGCAACCTCTACCCATCATCCGTTTTTTCGGGGAGGGTGATTTGGTACCTCCTATCTAGTAAATGCCAATTTCTTTTTAAGATCCATCAACAGGTGAAAGACAGTACTCACATTGGCTATTCCCCTTTTTTTCCAGTTCCAAAAGTACCTTGACAGCTACTTTAGCAAGGATACTAACAAACCCCGAACCGGTCCTCTAAAGGAGGTGATTTTAATGGCGAACTTGTGTGCCTTTAAGTTTTGGCAGCGCATTTTCAAGGTATTCCCATGATTTATTCTTGAAGATATTTAAGTTATTCATTCTCATATGCATGTTGTATTCTTCTGAAGGACAAGTATCGCACTAAGCATTTAAATCAGGTTCTACAATTTGATGACATGAAAGCTACAGAGATGGTGCTGGAGACTGAAGAAGAATGGTGCTTCTTTCATAATCTTAGACAGGCATCACTTAATCATGTCGCTAAAATATGTACAGTTGCAACTTCGTCCTTTGAGTTCTCTCCTGTCACCTCTCTTCCCCTTTTCTTTCTTCAATTGGTTGGACTTTTGATTTTGAACTTGCTTTTCCTCAGATGAAGATGTCCTGAGTTCATTGCATCGATTTCGGCCCAACTTCCTTGGTACATCTGAAGGTTTTCCTTCTTATTACTATCCTTGTGACTTCCAACACAAATGCCTCCTTGAGTGTCAGCCAAATGAAGATGAAGATGAAGATGAAGATGCAGCTGGCCTAGATGACGAAGAGCTTAAATCATCTGCCGACACCAGGGAATGTGTTGCCATGCCATTTGTTGCCCCAAATGACTTCCAGACAAAAAATGTGGCTGACAAATTGACAGCTGTTGTCAAAGAGGTACTTTATCATACTTTACGTGCCCTTTTGCAGATACCTATTGAATTTAGTTTCCTTCGTCTGTAATGTTTTATAGATAAAAGCTCATTACTTTGGATTGGCACCCGGTGATCAGCCCAAGAGTTCTTCTGAGAGTCGTTTCTCTGTTGACAAGTGGGGTAAATTATGTAGACATTTTCTAAAAGGATCGTGCAACAGGGGCAGTAATTGCTCGTTTTCTCATTCATTCCAAGCAAAACGACCTTTGTGCAGATACTTCTCCTCTTTACAGGTTTATACTTCACTTTGACTTTTATTTTCACCGTAAATAATATGCATGCATGTGTTATCAGCATATAAATTTCGTTTCTCGGAGTTTGTACCCACTTACCAAGTGAATGTTTGGTGGCCTGTTATGCTTTATCGTGAATGTGATTGAAGAATTCTTTCACCGCTTGATTGAAGCAAATAAAGCAGTAGATAACATTGACAAGCTCGTGGCCTGCTTTATATCTTATAGTTAACTTCGTAAATTGCCTACTACTGCAATTCACAAGACTCTGTTCACAGAATGCATGACACATACTTGAGATTCTTCCCCATTCTTAAAGGAGGGTCGTGATGATCCATAGGGCGGTGGAACCCCTCCATATATAATTGTAAATTGATCTGCTCGTGCTTAGTTTAGTTGTCAGCATATCAGATTTCATTGCTCTGTTGTTCATGCTCAGTGGTACATGCTTCACTAAGTTTCCTCGTATCTAGTTATGTATTTAATTTTATCAAACTAAGACCACCACAAACACCTTCTCCAGCTCCTGATGTTCTTGAATTTTTTGAGAGAATTTATTCTTTTTCTCAAGAATTCCAGATCTCATGATTCTGTCACTTGGAGGCCTCATATTGAAAGTTGCCTTGGAACATGCGCCTAGGAGCACTGCTTGGCTCCTGCTCTAGTTTTTTTGGAGTGCTTTGATTCTTCTTAGATGCTTGGCAAGCACTCAAAAGCTGGTGAGCAGCTTCTGGAGAAGTTGCTCTGATCTGGAGAGTTCGTATTATTACTTTATATTTGAAGGTCTATAGCACTTCTAGAACACGTTCTATTATGCTCATTTTGGAGCCACAGCTATAACACAACTACAGGCTACAGCACTAAAGGTTATAGCAGAAGTTACTGCAAAGCTAAATAAACCTTGATAGGTACTTCACAAAAGAATTTCATTGATGCTTCATGGATGTTGAAAATGTCGTAGAAGCAAATAAACTTCAGGATTTTGCGTTTATAGTCCTCCTTCAGGATTTTGCGTTTATAGTCCTCCTTAGAAATTAGAGGCTTCTGAGCTTAAATTGGCCGCTCCTTGTCACAAGCAAGAGTTCCAAAAGCTGGTATTGGGATTGCTTGCACATAGTCCTCCTAAGAGATTAGAGGCTTCTGAGCTTAAATAGGTCGCTCCTTGTCTGAAGTAAGAGTTTTGAACGGCTGGTATTGGGATTACTCGTGTACGTGAGCCTGTAGCTGATTATGTCCAAGTCGTGCCACTTTCCTCATATGCTCTTAAGTCATGTTTTTATCTCTGCTGCTACTTTATTCCCCCGTACAAAGTGAAAGTAATTCATTAATTGATTGAGTAATTGGACTTGCAGGGTTGTCGGAACGGTGATTCATGTTTCTTCTCTCATGATCTGGGCGCGTCATTTTCATCAGTCACTAAGCTAAGTTCATGCATCCCAGAAAATGGTGATGCTGACCCGGCACTACTTATTCGGTTATTTCCTTTTGCTGATGATGGGAATATTCTTATCTTGGATGACACCACCTTTCATTTTACCTCCAACATTGCCCGGAGTTATGATCCTTTTAGAATGGTTGCCACCACACGTCTTCTGGAATCCTCCATATCTGACCCGTCATTGACTGATGTCAAGATTATGTGGGGACTCCATCACCCATACCAAACCATCATAGGGAAATCTGCGGAGAGTCAAGTTTTGTGGAAGTCAGTGAAATGCGTCCTGTGGTTTCCTGATTTTGAAGTTTGTGGACAAAAAAAAAATTTTGAGGGACAGAGAATTTTCATGAAGAATTTCTTCGAGTATCTGGCAATTCGGCTACTTGCTGACACTTTATGTGAAGTGCCAGTTGTTCTTACCATGAATAACCTTAGGTTTTCAAAACTGCAGGTAATTGCTGTATCTGTAAGATGGTAACAATTTTTCGTCATTGCTGCATGTGCTTGCTCATGGGATCTTGTAAGGAATAGGTGATGGACTGATCAGGCTTGGTAGAGAGCTCGTAATTTCCATTCATGGCCAGTAAACTAGATTTTTATGTTTGCTCTCGAGTGTATCTTTGCTAATCCGTAGTTACACTGATGAATCTTTCAGCTCGGTATTGAGTAGCATCTTTAAACTCTTTTGCTAAAGTTCATAATAATGTGTTCAAGACGTCTTTTATAGATATCCGTTGTTAGCCCCCAGTGTTGTTTTGACACCTTTGTGATTATTGTTCCAGGTGGAGAAGCTGGGAAGGAGCAGCTTCTTCTTTCTCACCGAGTCATTTCCTTTTGCCGAGCAGAGCTTTGGGGAATTGTCGGATGTTATGCCCACCAAGAAACTGATGGAGGTATCCAAGCCCATCTCGTATGTTTTTCGCATGTACCTTCCTCCCACAGACGTCAAGCCCGATGATTTCCAAGCTGCTATTCGAAAATGTCTGCACGATGTTCAGTAACTTTCAGTGGCGTATGGGATCAAAAGGTCATTAATTGGTCGTATGAAGTTTCGAGGATTCCTCCTTTTGTGAGGTTCTTCAGTGAATGCGCTTAGGTATCGCCGTGTTACGTTGGACAGATGACAGGATGTTTATTGTATTGTATGTAGTCGAACTATCGGTAGTCCTCAAATTTACCCTTACCAAAAAAAAAAAAAAACTATCGGTAGTCCTCGTCCGTTGCGACATTGCCTCTTTGCAAAGTATGTAGGTTGATATGCAAAGTGTGTTGGTTGATTCAAATACTCGAGTAATGCAGGCATGTCCAGTCCTTCTGGGCCATTGGAAGCTCTTCTTCAATCCAGTCCTTTGAGTTTGACCCACTTTCGACCTTGGCAAAAATAAACCCAACGCTTAGGAGTCTTGTTTAAGATGTTTGATATTGAAGTTGCTATGGACAATCTAAGTGTGGAGTGAATTGAGAGAAAAAAGTAGCATGTTCGCATCATAACTTTAATGCCTCGGATGGCTGTTTTCTAATTCAGAATATAGCCGTCTTTGAATTTAACCAAACCAAAGGGTTCGAAAGGGATCGCAACTACAAAATAAATATTTCATTTTAATTTGGTTTGACGGGACGCTTCTTTCCTTTTATGGAAGTAGACGGCCTAAAAATTACACATCCCTAGGAAAAAAATGTATAATTCTAACTGCGCCAAAAAAAGGTTTTAATCCGTGGTTTGAGTGCTTTCTTGAGAAAAGCCGGTTCACAAATCGAACAGACCATTTTTTGTGGTCTGATTTGGTTTCAATTTTTTTGAAACCAAACCAAACTGCAAAAACATATTATGCGACCTACTAATTTTTTGATTATATTTATCATTTATACGTGGAAACAGTATCTTTTTTTAAATGTGAAGTAGCTTAGATTTTCATTTTGTATGTCATGAGCGCAGAGTTTGGTTTTTATGAAATTAATACTCTGTCCAAGTTACTTTTGAGTTGATTTAAACTCACGAAATGACAAATAATAAAAGAGAAGAAGAAAATAAAAGAAGAAAAACGATATCAAACCAAATCGTAAATAATAGTTGGCTTGGTTTGATTCCAAACTAGTCTACAATTGGTTTCGTTTGGTCTCATTCTGTTTGAACTTTCGGTTCGGTTTGACTACAAAACCGAATCAAATAGCATCGTGCTCGCCCCTAATTCCGACATTTTCATTTTTGGGGCGATTGTATTTGTTGTAATTATAAGTGTTAATTGTGGATTAATGGCTCAACATTAGTGCTCGTGTAACCGTTATTTCCTAATTGTTGCAATTATTGTGAGCATTTAATATAGCTGTTAATTGTGGATTAATGGCTTTGCTAATGTGAGCATAACCGACCAGTTCATGTCCCTTCAGTTTTCTGCAGTTATTTTTCCTCGTCTATAAATAGACGTGTCTTCTTAGTTCAAATGAGAGGTAGAGAAAGAACTCCTTGAAGTACTCCTAGATCGTCTCTTGATTTTTCTCTTCAACAATATTCCTTAAAGTGTGCTGATTTCGAGAAGTGTTCGATAGAGCCCTATTCGTATAGTGTTGATACAAACAGTGTTACGCATTCTTCTTCTATTTTTTTTCCAACAATCTTAAGGCGATTAACTTATTGTTTGTTGTTCTATTAGAAATTCGTGATGGTTGATAACAATGGAGTACCCAATGATGTCCATAATGTTTCTGGAGATGTTCTTATGGTCATTTGACCGGTGAGGTTCAAACCTTATAGCCTGGTGTTGTGGCAGCAAATGCTGCGAGCCTTCGGGTTGAAACCATCTATGGTGGTACGGGTGCAAGTCGTTTGACTAACATACCTGAGACTGTTTTTCCAAACAGTACAGGCTAAATGGCATTTGATTTATTTTCTGGCGAGATGGTTCAACAGGCTTTGCTTAGTTTTGATGGTACCACCTCCAATGACATCGAATGAGAAATTGGAGAAATTCATTGGTGTGGGCTTTAAGCAGTGGCAATGGAAGATGTTCTTCTATCTGACCACTCTAAATCTGGTCAGGTACCTATCGGAGGTGTGCTTGATAATCAGTTCAGATGAGCAAGATGTCACCACGCTCAGGGTGTTGGAGGCTTGGAAGCATGGGGACTTCCTTTGCTGAAACTAACTGTTTGGTAAATTTTCCATATAATGTTTATTGTAACATTGAAACTGCTAAACAATTATGGGAGTTCTTAGAAAAGAAATACAAAACTGAAGACGCAGGCACCAAGAAATTGTGGTTGCCAAATTCTTGGATTTCAAGATGGTAAATTCTAAATTTGTCATGAATTAAGTCCGGGAATTGCAAATAATTCTGAACGACATCTTTGATGATGGAATGATATTTAGTGAATCATTCCAAGTGACAGCTATTATTGAGAAGTTGCCTCCATATTGGTCAGACTTCAAAAATTATTTGAAGCGCAAACGGAAAGAGATGAGCCTTGAAGATCCCATTTTACGCCTCAAAATCGAGGAGGATAATAGGAGAAATGCAAACCCTCCTATGAAGCCGAAGGCCAACACTGTGGAAGTTTCCAATTCCAAGCGAGATTGGAAGTGGAAGAAGTCCTTTCAAGGGAAAGGCAAGTAGAAGGAACAATACCACAAATTTCAAGGGACGTGTTTTATTTGCAATAAGCCTGGCCACTGGGCTAAGGATTGCAAGAAGTGCACGAGCAAATGCAAATGCAATGATACAACCAAACAACTAAATCTAACAAAGCAGGAAGATAATGAGAGATTGATTGTTGTGGTGGTGTCTGAGGTATCTTTGGTGTCGAACAATACCGATTGGTGGTTGGACACAGGTGCCACAAATCACATTTGTGTGGATAAATACATGTTCTCGTCTTACGAGAAGGCTGAAGAAGATGAGATGATTTAAATGGCTAACTCTACTTCAGCAAAAGTTGACGAGAGAGGAAGAGTGATCCTGAAGTTCACCTTCGGTAAGGATATCATCCTACAAAATGTGCTACATGTATCGGAGATTCAAAACACTCTTATTTCTTGCCCTATACTTGTCAAGAAGTGTTTCAAAATTATATTTGAATCTGATAAGTTTGAACTTTCCAAAGGGGGGATGTATGTGGGGAAAATGTACTTGTATAATGACATGTTGAAAGCTAATATGGTTGTCATTGATGTAAACTCTAAATACTTGTACCCAATGACTATTAATAAAGAGAAGTCTTCAGTTTACACTGTTGTGGCTCCTTATTTATGGCATGGTAGATTAGGACATGTAAACTATGGTATAATGAAGAAATTAACAAACTTGGGGCTAATTCCAAGGTTTGGTTGGATGCCTGTTACAAGAGTGAGACTTGTGTTGAGGCTAAGTTTGCTAATAATTCTTTCAAATCGATTGAAAGAACGAGTGAACCTATACAATTATTCATAATGATATATGTGATTTAAAGTTTGTAGAAAGTAGATGTGAAAAGAAGTACTTCATCACTTTTATAGATGATTGTACTAGATTCTGCTATGTTTATTTATTAACTAGCAAAGATGAGGCTATGAGCATATTTATCAAGTGTAAAAATGAGGTTGAGGACCAAATAGATAGACAAATCAAAGCGCTTAGGTCTGGCAGAGGATGAGAATACAATTCTTCCAATTTAAAAGAGTTGTATGCTAGTTTAGGGATAATTCTCCAAACAACTGTACCTTATACTCCGCAGCAAAATGGAGTGACTGAACGGAATAATATAACTCTAAAAGAGATGGCTAATGCCATGTTCTTAAGTTTAGGTTTACCTCATAACTTGTGGGTGGAAGTAGTTTTAACTGCAAACTATATTTTAAATAAAGTGCCCTATAAGAAGACAGGTAAAACTCCATATGAATTATGGAATGGAAGATTGCCATCCTATAATTTTTTTTGAAGTGTGGGATGCCTAGTCAAGGTGGCAATTCCTCCTCCTAAACAAACTCGGTTGGGATCTAAAACGGTGGATTGCATATTCATCGTTATGCTCAAAAGAGAAGCGCATACGGATTTTTGGTTCATAAATTTGAAAATGTGAAAATCCATGCCAATACTATCCTAGAATCAAGAGATGCTGAATTCTTTTAGAATATATATATTCTGTGAAAAGAAATCAGGGTGAACTTTCTTGGAAGAGAATTAAAAATTCAGAATCTGAGAATGAGGAAGTTGAGGCCGAAGAAGCCGAACTTCGAAGGAGCAAGAGGTCGCAGGTTGAAAAATCTTTCGGATCTAATTTTTTGACATACATGTTAGAAGGTGAGCCTCAAACGTTTCAAGAGGCAATGTCAACTCTAGATGCTCCTTACTGGAAAGAAGCTATTGACATTGAAATTAATTCTGTCTTAGGTAATCACACTTGGGAATTGGTTGATCTTCCATTAGGAAATAAACCACTTGGACATAAATGGATCTTCAAAAAGAAGCGTAAAGCTGATGGTTCCATCGATAAGTCTAAAGCAAGGCTTGTTGCCAAATAGTTTAAACAATGAGGGGGTATAGACTACTTTGATACTTATTCACCTGTAACGAGAACAATATATGTTAGGATGTTGATTGCTATAGCTTAGCTATACAATTTGTAGGTACATCAAATGGATGTGAAAACTGTTGAGAAAATCTCCTAATATATTTTGAAGTTGACAAAACTGTCCATAAGTGTTTGTAAGTCTGATAAATGCTTTGAAATATTTTGATTCAGAAAGTTATTCTTGGAGAAGAAGCATATGGCAATCTTGTTCAAATTGTGAAATTACTTCGAGATAAGAGATTCGGACTTGATACCGCAAACGAAGAAGTTCAGACTCTATACTGCAGACGAAGAGGTTCAGGCTTTATAATACAGATGAAGAGGTTTAAACTTTATACTCAAAGAGGTTAATACTTTATACCAGATATGATAAACTACAGACACAAGTTTAGAACGTAAATCCAGAACATAACACAAGTTTAGAATGTAAGTTCAGAACATAAAGTCCAAAATGTGACATAAGTTCAAAACATAAGTCCAAAATGTAAAGTCCATAACGTGACAAAAGTTCAAAACATAAGTCCAGAATGTAAAGTCCAGAACGTGACACAAGTTGAGAACATACGCAACGACTAGTAATTTATATTGGATTTCACATATAAAAAGATTCAATTAACTCAATTTCGAAGATTATTTTGCAACGGTTTAATATGCAAAACATCTTGTCCTGAGACAAGTCACTTTCCCAGCGAAGAAGCTCTATTTATGGAAATCAAGAATTTGGTTATATAGGTTACCAGATTCAGCGAAGATTTAGATTTTGTTCCTTAATGGTTACGCAATTTTCTTGATATAGTTCTGTCCAACGGGTAAATTGGATGACGATCCTCTGAAGACTGTTCAATGGCTAAATTGGAAGTGGAGAAGTATAAAAGGAGACCAATGTACTAGGGAGCAGAAGCAAGAGACGAAATCTAGAATCTAGAATTCTAAAGTCTGAGTGATCTTCAATCTTTATACTTGTCTTTCGTGAGCTTAAAAGTGTAATCATTTGAGAGGTATAAATAATGTCATAAGTGTGTGCTTAGGTGTGCGATAGTGTGATCTATCGGCTTGGTATAAGCAGCACTAACTTTGGGGAGAAGTGCTTGGGTTTAAGCAGCACAACTTGCTGTAATTTCTCATTGAGTTGATTAGTGGAATCCAGTTAGTAGGCTGTCAACATAGGAGAGTAGACGTATGCTTGATTTAAGTCGAACCACTATACGTCTTGTGTGCAGATTTTCTTATCCGTTAAAACTCATTTTATTGAGGGAAATTTTCAATTAAGGACCCAAAGTGGGTCTTTTTTTTTCAAAAAAGGACCCCAAGTGGACAATGTTTCAATTAATGACCTAAAGTGCCCAAACTAGTCTCAAATAAGGACTCAGCTCACTGGCCGGTGACCGCGAGACATTTTTTGGAGCTGGAATAGGGGCAATTTTATCTTTTTCTTTCTTTTTTCTTCTCTCTTCCCTCTTGTGGCCATCACCGGCGACGTTCGTCGGCCTCAAACGAGGGCCGCCCTTGCCGGCGTCGGGCAAGGATCACCTTCGCCTAGGCGGGCGAGGCCGAGGGTGGCCCTCGCCGCAACCCTCACCAACCCAATCAAGGGCGGCTCTCACTTGCCTAGATCTGGCAAGGGTCGCCCTTGGCCTCGCTAACCCAAGCGAGGGTTGCCCTCACCTAGGCTAGTGTTGGTTGCGGCGAGAGCCACCCTCGGCCTTGCTAGCGTTGGGCGAGGGTGGCCCTCACCTGGGCTGGCGAGGGCGTTCCTCACTAGATTCAGCGAGGGTGAGGGCAGCTCTTGCCCACCTAGGCGAGGGCCACTCTCGCCCACCTAGGTGAGGGCGGCAGTCGCCCGATGCCGGCAAAGGCGGCCCTCGCCTAAGGCTAGCGATCGTTGCCTGACGCTGGTGAAGGTAACCCTCACCTGAGGTCGGTGGACATCACCAGAGATAGCCACAAGAGGGAAGAGAGAAAAGAAAAAAGGAAAAAGTAAAAGAAAGAAAGAAAAAGACAAAATTGTCCCCATTCCGACGCCGGAAAATGTCTCACGGTCGCCGACCGGCGAACATTTGGCCGGCTGGCAAGCTGGATCCTTATTTGAGACTAGTTTGGGCACTTTGGGTCCTTAATTGAAATATTGTCTATTTGGAGTCCTTTTTTGAAAAAAAGAGACCCACTTTGGTTCCTTAATTGAAATTTTCCCTTTTATTTATTACTTGCACACGTGAAAAATTACTATCAAAGACTATTTAAAATATGAATGTTGTTGAGACTTTGTTCTTGATCTTTTATTTTTGTTTTAAATTGATCAAGAATTGTTTTAAATCACCTATTCACCCCCTTCTAGGTGATTCTTGTTAGCCACCTCAAAAACTGCATTCTTGAATGGTGATCTCGACGAGAAGATTTATATGGAACAACTTGAGAGATTCAAAGTCAAAGGACAAGAACACAAAATGTGTAAGCTTGTCAAATCATTGTATGGACTTAAACAAACTCCTAAATAATGGCATGAGAAGTTTTATTGTGTGATGATCCAAAATGGATATAGAATCATTAAGTGTGATGAATGTGTATACACTAAATCCACAACCGTTGGATGTATACTTATTTGTTGATATGTCGATGACTTGTTGATTTTTGGAGATAATGCTGAGGTTATCAAAATCATCAAGAATGTTCTCAAGAAGCACTTTGAGATGAAAGACTTAGGTGTTGTGGATGTTGTACTTGGTATCAAAATTCTAAGGAATTATGATGGTCTAGGTTTAACACAATCTCATTACATTGAAAAGGTAATTGAGAGGTTTAAAGTGTTTGGCATTAAAAATGCGAATAATCATTTTCTTCCACACCTAATTTTAAGAAAGAATATTGGAAACAGTATCAGGCAGCTGGAGTATTCTCAAATAATCGGTAACATCATATACATCATGAACTACACTAGACTAGATATTACACACTCAGTAAGAAAATTGAGCCGGTATACTAGTAATCCGGGTTATGAGCATTGGAATGCTCTTTTGAGAGTGTTGGATTATTTGCAAAGAATCAAAGACTATATTCTGAAAAATGGCAAATATCCTGCTGTCGTGGAAGGCTATTGTGATGCTAACTGGATTTTGAATTTTGATTAATCGAAATTGACTAATGAATATATATTTGCGGTAGAAGGTGCCGTAGTATCGTGGAAATCGTCAAAGCAAACTCTAATAGCGTGCTCCACAATGAAATCAGAGTTTGTTGCTTTCGATAAAGCTACTAAAGAAGTAGAGTGGCTTCGACAGCTTCTAGAGGATATTCCGTTGTGGCTAAAACCTATGCCTCCCATATTCATTTATAGTGACAATCAAGCAACGATTGCAAGAGCACAAAATGTGATATATAAGGATGAGTCTAGACATATTCGTCGTAGACATAATAGCGTAAAGCAGTTGCTTTCAAATGGAATAGTTTCTTTGGACTTTGTGAAGTCAAAGAAAAATATTGCGGATCCACTGACAAAAATATTTTGTCGAGAGAGCAGGTAAACTGTGCATCGAGGGTATTGGGGTTAAAAGCCTTAACTCAATAAAAAGGTTCCGGGTGGAAACCTAACCTAGCAATTGAAGATCCCATGGACTAGGTTCAATAAGACAACGCAAATTTTGAAAACTCTAGTATGTGCACTGTCTCCTACTCCTATGATGCAACAGTGCTTCCTATAAGGTTTTAAGGATATGCTATGCGTTTAATGATTCTTATAGCTAGGAATTCAACATTCTAGTAAGGTATGGTAGGATACCTTCAATAGGAACGCACCTATATGCGCAGAGTTGGTCGACTCTATGAAAAGTTTTAAAGGCTAGATTTTCTAAAGTACGCATGGATCCTGAGAGGTTCAAGGCCGAAAGAATGAACGCAACCAAGAACCAATCTTGATTGGGAGATACTCTGTGTGAGATCTATTATCTGGGCTTACAACAACTAGCGATTCAAGGCCTAGTCTACCGACTGGTTAAGTATGTCTGATAGATTTTCACTAAAGAAGGTTCAAAGCGAAAGCTACCTATCTTAATGCAGTTTATCTCCATAGGCACACTAGGAATTCTTTGAGTTAGTTAAAGTTTTGTTGAGCCATTATGTGGGGGATTGTTGTAATTATAAGCGTAACCATTATGTCCTAATTGTTGCAATTATTGCAGATTAATAGCTCTACTAATGTGAGCATAATCGACGAGTTCATGTCCCTTCAGTTTTCTTTGTAGTTATTTTCTCTCTTCTATAAATAGATGTGTTTTCTTAGTTCAAACGAGACATAGAGAAGAACTCCTCGAAGTACTCCTAGAGCATCTCTTGAGTTTTCTCTTCAATAATATTCCTCTAAGTGTGTTGGTTTCAAGAAGTGTTCGACAGAGTCTTGTTTGTATAGTACTGATATAAACAGGTTCGAGATGTTGTATCTTGGGAGGCATAGTTCGTGAAGTTGCTTAATACCGTTGGCAGGAACTAATCGCCTTAAGAAAATTTGGTTATCTGTACTTCACCTTTTGTTCTATTTTGTTATCGCTTTCTCGGATTTTTTTTTACAACAAATAGTGTTACGTATTCTTTTTCTATTTTTTTAACAGTATTATCATGTCTTCTGAATTACTTTCTTTTCCTTTTCTTTTTTTTTTTCCCGAAGCGCATACTGTAATGTTATGGCTTCTAGCTTAAGCTGATACGCATTCATGATGCATGTCATGACATATCATCGGACAATTTCTATAAGAGAGAAAAGCTAAATAAGCAAAACAACATACTTAAAACACAGAGCAAAGTTCCCAGCTAACCATAAATCTAGACCCCGCATTGTGCATATGATAAGCCGAAAAAAAAAACCAAAAGGCAATCGATTACTTTCATACTAATACACTTCACCTACGTGCTGGCCTTCAGATATCATTCAGCAAGAACCCGGCGTCCCAATCTATGCTCCACAAGAATTCGAGTTCCCAACTTCGCGCACTAGTAAGCCGAGCAAAAAACAGAAATGTCAAAGATGTATAGAACAAGGCCAGTAAAATACTAGATTAAATGATCCCTTCAAGCGATAATATTCGCCAAACAACTCCATTCAGAACCCGAGCTTCAAAAGCACAAGCACAAAGCCATGTCTCACGGAGAGAGAGGTTACCTTTGTGCTTGATATGTGCGTGAGAGAGATGCGACAATGGTAGCAGGAGGGTGTAAACGCTGGTTCCAGTGCAAAGACGAAAGGAGAACAAAAAGCGGATTGCAGGCAAGTTTGAGGAAGAACCGGTCAGTGGACCGCGGCTTTTTACCAGGTTAGGGTTTTTGCAGGGTTTTTAGGGCTCTAATTGGACAAGGCGATCAATAAGATGGAACATGTGGAAAATTTGTCATATTGTATTTCTTGTTTGGTAGATGGAAAAATGTAACTACACTTAAGATTAAATAAATAACAAAAAATTACATAAATGACTCTAAAACAAGGACGGCACTATTTCCACCTTCTATAAAACTAAATCAACACAAGTTTCATCAAAAAGACAAAATTTCCCTCAATCATTCAATTGCAATTTAAGTGGTGATCCCAAATTTATTAACTTTCCTTTTTTTCTTAGTTTTTCTATTTCTATGTAGGATCTAGTTATCATAATTAAGAATTTCAAATGTTTAGTTTTCTTTATTGTAGGTTTCTGGGGCACTATGTTTTTTTTCATCTTTAGATTTTACTTCCACAAAAATTAGTTTTGTGAAAAAAGAAATTTCCAAGAAACCTAGTTCTTTTCTACATTGTCGAGCAAATTTAAGGATAAATTGTCAAGTAGAATTTAGAAAAAGAAATTTATATAGACAATTTTTTAACACAATCACTTGTTTACAAATTTTCACTTTTGTTGTGCATATTACCTTCAAACCCCATCTTATTGGTTTTCTTATATAAAAAGAATTATAAATGACATATTTAATCCGTATTCTGACTATATCATAATTTATATAGATGATGTTTTAATATTCTCCACAAATATAGATAAGCATTTTAAGCACATTGGTCATTTCATTAATGTTGTAAAAAGGAATGATTTAGTAGTTTCACCTACTAAAATATCTCTTTTTAAAACAAAGGTCAGGTTCCTAGGACATTATATCCATTTAGGAACTATTATACCTATTAAAAGATCAATAGCATTTTCAAAAAAATTTCCTGATGAAATTCGACATAAAAATCAATTGCAGAGATTTCTTGAAAGTTTGAATTATGTTATAGACTTCTTTCCTTATATCATTATAATTTGCAAACCTCTTCATCAGAGACTTAAAAAAATCCTCCACCTTGGACTTCAGCTCATACTTATAATGTGAAAAAAATCAAACATTGTATCAAAGAAATTCCTTGCTTACGTCTTACTGCTTCTCTGCTTTCAAAATCGTAGAAACAGATGCTTCAGAAATTGGATATGGAGGAATTCTAAAGTAGTCATGAGATAACAAAAAACAAGTTGTTCAGTTTGTCTCCAAATATTAAAATGACTGTCAACAGAATTATGCCACCATCAAAAAGGAAATTCTTGGTATTGTTTTATCTATATCCAAATTTCAGGGAGATCTTTTGAACCAAATTTTTTTATTAAGAATTGATTGTAAGTTTGCCAAAGATGTTTTGCAAAAAAATGTTCAAAATATTGGCTTAAAACAGATTTTTGCCAGATGGCTAGCTATATTATTCATTTTTTATTTTGATATCGAATTCATAAATGATGCTTTAAATTCTTTACCTAGTTTTCTCACAAAAGAATTTTTACATGGAAAATGCCTCCTAATAAACCCACTCGAAGAGACAAAGGCAAATAAATTGCTGAATCCTCATAACAAAAATCCAAGGGCTTAACAAATATTAGGACTTGGCTTCAAGCAGTTCAATCTGCTGAACCACCTTTGAATATTACCACCATTTCCAACCAGGTTGACAAAATGGAACCCAACTCGCCATCTACAAACACTTCTTTTGATATTACTAAACTATCTCACAAAGAAGCGCTAAGACTTCTCAATAGTCAGCCACCAAAACAATCGGTGGTAAGTACAAATCCATCTCCTCTAGCCGATCAAAAGGCAATAGGGAAAAGAATTTCTAGTGCGGTGGTCATTTAGCCAATCAAGGCAGCCCTTTAAAAACAAAATTTTGTTTTCATTCCAAAAAACTGTATTTCAAAATATGAGTACATTTGAAAACGGATTTTTCCTTGAAAACCCATACATGTTTGCAAAAAATATATTTTCTAAAAAAATTAATTATGTTCCTCATGATTTTTACAAAACAAATGAGTTTTATGAGAGAATCTTGACATAAACAAAATTTGCCACCATCAAACATTTCTCTGATAAAACCCACATCAATTATTTTATGGAAAGGATCCATAAAATCATTCATCATTCCCAATGTAAACTCCATCCTACAACCATGGTGAAATTTGATGTCAAAATCATTGAACCGCTTCCACACAGATCTTTATATTCATATTTTGATTACCAACAAGCTTAGTGGAACACTTCCTTCAGGAAAGATGCCAATAACACTCATACCTAGCTATTTTTCTTTGAAAAGTTTGATATCAGCCAAGTGTCTATCTGGTTTATTAGATGGTGCAAACATTTTGGTCCGATTGTTGAAATTTTACACCCATGGGTGCAACCTAGCCATAAGTTATTTTCTAGCCAATTCACACCACTTTCATATGAAATCAGATTTCCTCAATTGATGCTCCTTTTTCTATACTTCGGAGTATCATGGGTCATGGCATGGGATTTTGATTATAGAAAATCTGTCGATCTAAACACCATTGTCCTCATCAGAAAATTTAAGGTCAAATGGTGAGATGGTTTTAAATTTTGGGATAGAGTTACTGGACAAGCAGTTATAGATTGGCTGAATAACAAAAGCCCTAACCCAATTAATTCATACAATATCACTCCTTTCCTCCATGATAAATGGTTCGTTTTATCAAAACTAGCATATGCTAAATCCCATCAGTAACACCTTACCAAAAAAAAAATCCCATCAGTAACTGGCAGGGATGCTAAAATAGGCCCTTTCTCAATTGGAAGATTCGAGTTCTTCCCATTCTCACCATGGTGGAAACTCTAATGAAGATGATTATTATGGCATACCAGGCATATCAGGTATCCAATGGGGAGATGTAAAGGATGAAGAAGAAGACGAAGAAGAGGATTCTCCAAAATCATTGTCCAAATTTTGAAAATATAGAAAAGGAGCCGAAAGATGCTTGTGTCTGTCAACTTTCATAATTATGTATGTTAGCTTTTATAAAAGCATGCACTGATCACTGTATCACTGTACAAATTTCACTATTCACCTATTACTATTTACTATAGTAAGACCCCGTGAACCTTTTCGACAATAACCTAGATGCCTTTAAAAACAGACCTCTTCCATCTGCAAGGACACTCATCATTTTTCAGATCAAATTTTCATATATCTCTAGAGCCTCTATCTCTCTCATCTCTTCGGGAAAAATAAGAGAATACTCTCAAAACTTTCCACATCCTATACCCTTATCCTACTTCTTGAATATCTTCACTCCTTTTCTTGGAATCTAAAATCCAGTAAATTTCATATCCATATATCATCCCTAAAATGCCTTTATGTTCCAAATCCTGTTCATGATTTGAGAATACAAAGGCTTTTATTTTTTGTAATTTGCACTTGTACTTTTGATATCTCCACTTGTAATCTTTTGATATTGTTTAGATGTTAGTAATTATCTTAATCTTTTCTTAATTGCAATTTATATCACATTATTTTAATTTACATACCCCACAATTGGCAGGTTTTATTGCCTGTGGTTGGTCTGCTCATTATTTAATTTTGATGTAATTTTCTGCCTTATATCATTACCTTTTCTTATCATTTTACCCTTTTTTCTTAATGCTCATTCTTTTATTTAGTTTCATATTGTTTCTAACCATTGAATATTTATTTCTTGACATAGAACATATTCTTGATTTTATACATTATCTTGAGTTTTTAAGATACGATTTATTAAATAATTCTCACATTTATCATCATTAATCCTTTCTATAATCCCCAAACCCTAGGACATCCTTATGGTATCAAAGCCAAGGGGGGTAGATATAGATACTCTTTTTTAAGCCCATTCTACAGTTAAGACAATTTCCTAGGTGGAAATCTTTCTATAGATCTTTGTGGTAGATGTGGTCCCGGCAGTAAAATCTAGTGAGATACTGAGACTGTTGGTCAGCATCATTTGAGATCTATTTGAAAGAAAAAAGCAGTCTCTTGCAATGAAATCATTGAGAAGATCAATGTCTTCTTCTAGTTCTATATCACAAATGTCCTTAGACCAAGGATCTATAAATAGAGAAGAAATTAGTATAGAAGATTTTAATAAATCTATAGAAAATTGGATCATTCCAAAGGTTAAGTTTAACTAGATTTATGAACATTCTAATTTTAAATTTTTTGGGAAAAATGATTATATAATAGTTACTGAGGAAAGAGATCTACCTCTTTCTAACTCCTTTACTTCAATACAACTTTTGGATAAATATTCTA
The DNA here is from genome assembly GCA_031216285.1 of Syzygium syzygioides. NCBI lineage: Eukaryota > Viridiplantae > Streptophyta > Magnoliopsida > Myrtales > Myrtaceae > Syzygium > Syzygium syzygioides. The sequence continues at coordinate 23,141,338 of CM062252.1, read as the reverse complement.
TGAAAAAACATGCCCGGAAATGGAATTATATACATATAGGTTTCGTCTAAGTGGGAGCCAAACCTCTTACTAAAGAAGGATTAGATATCTCTTTATTCCTAGTATTAAGATATGCAAGACTTTTAAAATATGATGAATCCATTTTTGAAGCTATAGAAACCAGTCTCTGCAATGGAACAATCCATTTCAATAGCCATCCAGCATTCACTATTTCTCTTAAAGATAAAAATATCTTGAAACCTCTAACTCTTCAAATAAAAAACTTATAATTATTCAATAGCTAAAGGGTCAATTCCTATAACACTTGCATACAGAGTTTATTACAAGGTAATGAATTCTGTTTTTGGTAGAAAAGCTTTTAAACTCCATTCCAGAAGGAAAACTCTTCAATTATAAACTGATATTTCAAAGCTAATGTTACCATTTCTAGAACAATTCCATTGAATCAAATAACTCTTCCTGAACAATGGGAATTAGAAAACTAAATTCGCCAACAAGTTGTTCATAATTCTGATCCTACTAATATTGCTCAACATCCAGAAGGGAGAGTAATTATACAATTTTCCAGAAGATCTTGTGATATTCCTAAAAGGTCTTGTGATATCAAATCAATTCCTTCATGACATTCAACTTCTTCTCGAAGATCTATAGACTCAAATCCAAACATCCATTCTATTATCACTCCCGAAGGAGGACAAACAAGTTCTTCTCCACTCCCCAATATCAGTGGCATAGATAATAGATCAGGTATATCTAGACCTATTTACCAACATAACTTAGAATACCCTGAACCCAATCCCTCTGAGATGGTAGATTTTGAGATCAACTTCATGGAAATGGAGTTCGTACCAAACAAAACATTTTTAAATCAAGAGTTTAATTCTTTCAAAAATAAGCAAATTAGAGAATGGTTCTTTACCAACTTCAAAGACCAGGCTAGGCAAATAAAAAAAGACTACGATGAGTACATGCACAACCATGAAATTCAATTGTTCTTTTTTGATTGGTTCAAAGATGAATTTTTAAAAGAAAAACAGATATGTGTTCTAGACCAGTTTCATAAGTGGAAATTAGACAATGGCCAAGTCATTGAATCTAATCATCCCCCACTTATAAAGATAAAATTACAGCACCGAGAAATAGAAATCGTTGCTTCCCCTTTTAAAACATCTTCAGAAATCTTCAGTCCAACACAATTCCTCAAAAATCATTTTTGAATAAAAATTTAAAAACACCTCTTTTTAAAAATTTTGAACTCCCTAAAAATCTTAGAACAGAATTTGCTAAAGCCTTAGATGAAAGGAAAAGGATTCTTAAAGGTAAAGCAATTTTTAAAGAAGAATCTTCAATAACTTTGGATAGTCCAAAAATAGGGAATTTTGTTGTAAAAGATATCCCTGATCAGATTAATGTTTTAGACAAATTTGATACTAAATAAGTTCTTGAAATAAATAGGATTACATGGAGAGATCCTCAAAAATTATATTTTTCTACAGCAACACCTCTTGATATAATCATTGAAGAATTATCTTCAAAACTACCTAACAAGTATTATTCTAATACAATAAATGAATGGAACATTGATGGCATTTCTGAACAAAATCTTATAAATATCCTTACCCAAATGGTCATGCTTACTAATACTTATAAAACTATCCCAGACACTACATATTATTCTATGGCATATCTTTTAATAGCAGGTTTCACAGGTCAACTCAAGAGATGGTGGGATGATTACCTAACTGATGAATAGAGAAATCAAATTCTAAATGCTTATAAGTTTGATGATTATGGTCAAAGAATTGTTGATGAGGAAAATTAACCCATCCAAGATGCTGTTAACACTCTTATATTTTCTATATCTCAACATTTCATAGGAGATTCTTCTCATATTTGTGATAAGAATCAACATCTCTTATCCAATATGAAGTGTAAACCTTTAGGAGAATTTAGAGAATACAAAAAAATATTCTTGCGAAGAGTTTTCCAAAGAACAGATTGTAACTAGCCTTTTTGGAAAGAAAAATTCCTTACCGAATTACCTAAACTCAGAGGAGAACAAGTTCGTAATAAGATAAGAGGAAAATATGGAGAACATATTCCATATAATCATCTTATGGAAAATTAACCTTCTATGTTTATAAAATTGGAACACAACTGTGTACTAATATACGTCTTCAAAAATAGGTAAAAAAGGAACAAAAAACTTATAATAAAGGATTAGGAGACTTTTGTGCACAATATGATCCTTCTTTTAAAATTTCTAAATATTCCAAACGTAAATGCTTAGGAAGATGCTTACCTGAATGCTAAACTAGAAAAATTTTAATAAAAAATTTTATAAGAAAAGATTAAGCAAAGATTAAGCCATATATGTAAACACACACGCATACATACACACACATATATAAATATATATAATGGGATGATTAGATGTAGCAAAAAAAAACCCTCTTTGATGATTTTCCAAAAAAATAAAACTACAATAACATTCTCCAAAAAAATTTTAAAAGATGAAATTTAATTAAATGAAAAATTTGCATAAAATAAGAAAATTGTTAAAATTGCCGGTGAAATCTCATTCTTGAATTGATAAAAATTAATATCATTCACAAAGTGTGTACATAAAAATATCAAGATGCCTCATTGTGCATAATGTTTTCAATATGTCCCTAGATATTCCATAACACCTTACATTTGTGTAAAAGCATCTCGCCAATAATAAGGGAAAAAGATAAATCCTCTAATATAGTAAATAAATTGACTCGATATATATGTTAGACTAGTAAAATTAAAAAATTAACAATTCACTAAGAAAGTGAGCTTTTGAGATAAGAGGGAGAAATAATAAATAATTTTTTATATTAGCAATGATGAAGAAGAGACTTTTAAGTTTTTTACTATATCAAAGAATTTGTCTTTTTTTCTTTGCTAGTGGCTTTTACATGGAACACATGAAACGTTATAGTAATATCTAAGAATACATTAAAAAAATTCTTCAATACACTAAAAACAAACAAAACATGCGAAATGGGTAATTATGACAACTAGAACTTTAATTAAGATAGGAAAAATAGGAAAAAGAAGGAATAACGTGATCACTCTAAATTGCAATTAAATGATTAAGGGTAATTTAGTCTTTTTAGTGTAAATGGGATGGCTTTAGTCATGTGGATGGTGAAAATAAAGCAACCCTAAAACAAAAGGAAAAACCCCATGCTACTATGCTCATAGGTTAGCAAGGCAACATGGAATGTGTTGGCTCGCTGGTGTACCCGGGTGAAGTCAATCGCTGCGGCATATCGGCGACCACCCGATGTAGTTTGTAGTGGTTAGATTTGCCTAGATTTGGCCATGCGCAATAGAGAGAGAAAACCTCTTGGGCAATTACCGTGTGGTGGTTGCCTAAGAGCTACGAACATCGAGCGGTAATCGACAGTGGTGCAATCGCACTCTCTATCTCTTTATATCTTTTTAAGTTTTTGCTCGGGCATGTTCAAATTTATATTCCCATAAGATTCGAATAACTTATGCAGTCTTTTATCCGGATATATCCGGATTTGACCTATCCGACATGTGTCGCCAAACGTCAAATAGGATAATCGGGCTATCAAACATGCCTATTCCATTTCAATCCCATTCCTTGTCTTGACGATTAAACTCGGCACGGTGTATATAGCAAGAGATTCTTATGTAAAATAGTAAGCACAAGCGTGCCAAATAGACGTACATGAGCCGGTTTGCACTTGAGAAGGAATTACTTGTACAGGCTCATCCGATTTATGCATTGGTCTTATTGGCTCAAGCTGACCCAGCAAACAACTAAGCCTATGATCCTGTGTACTTTTAGGACTAAACCATGTAATATTTGCCTTCCGGAGGATTGGACAACCAGCTAGGTAAATGGGAGACATAAATTAAAAGTGCAAGAAAAATTTCACGCCATACCTCATAAATTTATTGGCATATTTAACCATCCAATAGAAATTTCGTGCCATTCTTCATAAATTTATTCAATGGGAGTGATTCTTACATTTTTCCTTTTTTTTTTTAAATCTTGTGGTGCATTTTGACGCTTTAATGCAAAATGCTCAAAACTCTTAAAATGCATCTATACCGACGTGGCATGGAGATTCGTGTATAATTTTTTTCATTACTATGAAAATAGTTTTTATTAAATAATTATTTCAAATAATATAAATAAATAATTTTAGGAAAATGCTTTCTAAATTATTCATTTTTTGCAAAACAAACAAAATCTAAATTGGTTCTTACCTTTACCCAAAAAAAAAAAAAATCTAAATTGGTATACAAGATAAAAAAATTCCATGCATAATTTCTCCGACGCGGTCTTGACCAATTTTTTACTAGGCTTGAGTGTCTTATTTAGGAGTCGAAATTTATTAGGCTCTACTAATTTTTTTTTGGGTCGAAAGGCTCTACTAATTAAATGGCCTCGCAAAGCCTATAAATCTTTTCTTGTTTTCACAAGCTGGTCACGATAATTTTCAGGCAAAGGCAAAATGCATTCGACTGTGTCCTCTCCATCTTCATCGAAGGGAGGTCTCATCTTCATGCGGTTCCCTACTTTGATAAATACCACGAGCTATATGACCTCTGACCTCTTGAAATGCTGAAAAAAAGGAATAAGTCCAATGTCTCGTGTTTTTTTTTAATCCAACATGTATGATGCGCAAGTTGAACAAAAAGATTTCATATTGGATAAATCACGGGTCTCCTTACTAGCTCATATGAGAAAGAGCTACGCAGTGAGCAGGTAATGCGAGCATCAAAATCATTCCCCATTTCTTTAGGTTTATATAATTGTGAACATCTTCCACCACCCGTCGCCTCATTTGCAGTGCCAGCTTCATGCCTCCGTCCATTAACCGATCCGTGAGCTCCCTTGCTAACGTGGTGAGCTGATTCATGGAGTCGCCAATTCTTTGGAGGCAAAAATTTAAAGAGAAAAATTGCCAAGAATGAAACTTGAGTTAGGTCGAGTATGGTTTAATGTCCGAATTGGGTTGCTAAAATTGTATAACATGAAAATAGATTAATATGTATTAAATAAGTCAAATTAAATCGGATTATTTTTAATCTAACCTCCCTTTTTATGGGCCTAAATACATACTAAAGCCGGCATGAGTCCACGACCAGGGTTGATGTGAGCTCATCCGTTTGGTCTAGGGAGATTGTAATTGTTGATCTCGCGTAATGAAGCCCGGCATAAACAAGTTGTTTCTAGTTTTATGGTGCGAATGATAACCATTCTGTTTTTTTATTTCCATGAACAGATTTTGGACAGAAATCCGTCTGGTAACACAATTTCATTTTTATATTTCTAAAACAAATTTCTATTCCAGAATTAAATTTGGAATAGAACTCAGAAGTAAAAATTTTCTACTTTTTTGTTTGTGGAGCATAAATGAGAAATATAAACTATTTTCATTGCTTGCCCTTACTACTAGTTAGCTGCCCAGCCACCGCCCGTTGCCTCACACCGCCCCTGGTCACCTCCCATTGTTGCCTCCCACCTCCCACCTGTCGCCTCTTGCCATCGGTTGCCTCCCTTTGCTATCTCTTGCTGCCTGTCATTTACCTTCCTCCAACACCCAATGTGGGTTGCCTCTTGCCGTCGGCTACCGCTGCTTGCCGACCACCTCCTATTGTCCTTTGACACTGCTCGCCTACTGGACGCCTCTCGTCTTTGTGCTTAGCCACTAGTCGCCTCCCGTCTTTGTCCGTCGCCTCTGCCCGCCTCCTTTTATTGGCCACCACCCGCCTCTCATCATCGACCACTGCCCGCCTCTCGTCAGCGGCGGCGACCTCCCATTGCCGCCCACTTGCCGTCTGCTGTCTATTGTCTGCCATCTCTCGTCGTTGGTCACAACCCATCGCCTCCCGTTGTCGATCGCATCTCGCCGCCGCCCGTTGTCCACTGCCTCCCACCTTTTGCCTACTTGAGGGAGAAAAATTTTGTATCGTTATCAAACGAAATTTTATTTTAAAAATAAAAATTTTGTATCGTTATTAAATACATATTTTGGCTTAAAAACTTGTTTATGGAACAAAAATGGAATAATTCATTTCTGATCAAAAAATAATTTTTAGAACAGAATAATAATTATTTGCGCATTTAATCATAGTCGATTTCTTTCCACGTCCGCCGACTAAAAGCGAACAGAATAAAATGGGTTCCCCCTTCCATTTCGACCTTCGGGGAGAAGGTAACCGGCCATTGATCCCCTGCTCCCGCGCGCAGCGCACGCCACTCCCCCCGTACAAGTCAACCGACGACAGTCGTAGTCAAAGTCAGAGGTCCTCCCGCAGAGCCCATCCGCAGGCCGACACGTGTAGTTCCCAAAATGTGACGCCGAGCAGGGGATCAGGAACTGCGCGGGAGCAAACCTCCTCCTTCGTCCTTCAGAGACTTTTGGGAGCACGCTTTGCTTCCACTTCCATTTCGCTCGCGCTAGCAGCTACCGCGAGCGATTCCGTTGCGATCAGGAGAGAGAGAGAGAGAGAGAGAGAGAGAGAGAGAGAGAGAGAAGGAGAAGAAGCGCTCGAAGGACTTCGACAATGGCGGCGAGGCCTTCTTCTCCGACGACGCCGTCGTGTAGCTCCTCGTGTTCGTCTCAGTTGCCTTCTTCCTCCGGGTCCCCTCCACTCCCCATCATGGCCCTCCGCGAGAAGATCGTCGAGAAGATCCTCGAGAATCGCGTCACCCTCATCGTCGGCGAAACCGGATGCGGTACTCTCTCTCTCTCTCTCTCTCTCTCTCCGTAGAGTGCTCTGCTGCATTGCACTGAGGTTCCGTTAAGTTTGACGTGGGAACGATGAATTTGGGACGCTGAATTTGGCGCTGCGATTTTGGATGATCGGGGTCGTTTTTGGGAGACTTTATGTGAAGAAGTCCTTCATCTCTCCTACTGAGGCTTTCGAACTCGTGTGATGCAAATCGAGTGCGTGAGATTCCTTTATTCTCTCGCTGGCCTTTTGGTTTGCGATTATCCAGCACGTTGCCTCCCCTTTCATCGCTAGTTCGTCGACTATGTTATTGAATTTCATGGTGTTTCGTGGTTTCGGAAACTATACTGAAGGAACGTAAGGTGTTCATGAATGATGAAGAGGTCACTTTAGCGTAGCTCTGTATTGTTTGGTCTCGTGCAGCATGTGCTGATGCTCACAAAACTGTGGCAACGTGGTTGCGTCAACGTTTTTGTTTTATTCAAGTGAATGAAAATTTCGTACTCGGTTTCTTAGTTAATCTCTGCAACAGCGCCAACGCATGAAATGTCTGTCTAAAGAATTCTTAATCTCAGTTTTTTGTTTTATGGACCATGTATTTTATTCAGCTAAGCACTTCGTGTTCACTGATTCCGATTGCTAAGAACTTATTGGAGAAGGAAGCCAGCTGATTGTAGATTTTGTATTCTTCATGAGTCACATCTGGAATATGGAGATTTGGCTTGATGTCAGGTGTAATTGGTTTCATTGTTGTTGTTGTTATTGTCATTATTTTAAAGCTGAATACAGTCTTCCATTATCTAGCTTTTAAGAGGAGTGAAAAAGATTATTCAGGATCCAAATAGTTTGGTTTTTCTAGTTCTATATTTGATTTTCCTTCAATTTAAAGGAAGCTTTCGATAGAAGTTGCAAATGTGGATTGGGAATTGAATAACATTGGAACCTGTGTCATTAACTTCTCTGCATCTGATTGATGCTATGACCTGTTTTTGTTAGTCCTCCACAGTTTGCTGCTTGGGATCGATCTGATTGTATGTAAATATTCAGGGAAGAGCTCCCAAGTGCCTCAGTTTCTGCTTGAGAGAAACATCTATCCCGCATTATGTGTACAACCTTGCGAATCTGCAGTAGTAGTCATGGCCAAAATGGTTGCAAAAGCCCGTAATTGTGAGTTGGGAGGGGAAGTTGGATATCACATTCGTCATTTAAAGAATATATCATCCAGGTAGCGATGCATGCTCTCTCTCTCTCTCTCTCTCTCTCTCTCTCATAGGAAAAAAGTTGAAAGAAACATATGCGTCTTTTATCACCATTTCCTTAAATCGAGAATTAGATGGTCCATGATGTTTGATATGCTGTCTATTTTTAATATCTACTGTCCTTTATTTTGTTCAGCAGGTTTGGATTTTGTGCCTTCTTTATCTGTCCTCCATTACCTTTGAGCTAATCTCTAGTGAACTTATTGGCAGATAGGTCTTGTATTCCACTCTACTGAACTAATAAATAATACAGTTGGATAGTCTTTTAAGTTAAGTTGGCCAAACATATTCAGCCATACCATTACAGAAATATGAACCCTTTTCGCATCTATAAATTATGTTCGAAGAGTTTCCAAATTCTATGATCATCTCAAGTATTGAGAAAAATGTCCATGAGCATGGTGACTTCAACATCCACATAACCGATGAACCTTTCTGTCATCACTATACCATATTAGTATGAAATAGTTACAACTTGTGAGATGTACTATGTTATTCATCGAGCTTTCATGTGTAAAGTAGTTACAAGGTCTGAATTTTTATTTAATGCGAAATACTTGAAACTTCAAAATATACAAATATCGAAATGTACAATCCTATATAATTTGTTCACAATTTTCCAAAACTTGAAATCTTTATTTTCTTTTTCAAAATTTTGGAGGGAAAGTTATATGTAGAAGTTATAAGTTGTACCAAATAGGTCCATATTCAACCTTGTAAGTGAATTTTTCCACACAAATGTGATTTTTCTTTCTTTTTTTCTTTCACACAAATGCGATCTTAGATTTCATTAATCATTTTCTTTTCTTCTATTTCGTATGGTCTAGTTTTTCTTATTCATATCTATGCCCTTAATGCATGTTCAGAAAGCAAAACATTCTGTCTTAAATGGTCAAACATGTAAATGCAAGAGTCACTTCCATTGATTTATTATCTATGTATATATTGGTTAAGACATTTTTTTTTTGGTGCCTCATGCTAATTTAACGTTGATTCACTGATTGGAAGTGCTTTAGGCATCTGTGTTGTATGTATTTTAAACTAAAGTCCTTATTCCTTTCTGCCTATCTTCTTTTACAGCTCAAAGATTGCTTTCAAAACTGCAGAAGTTTTGTTAGATGAAATACTTGAGAAGGGTCTGAATGCGCTTGATTACAAGGCTATCATAGTAGATGAAGTGCATGAACGATCTGTAGAGTTTGATCTCGTTCTTATCTACGTGAAGCAATTTCTCCTAGAGAACAACAACCTCAGGTCAGGTTATTAATCTTTCTATGTATTTGGTGTCATTTGAAGTTTATCACTTAGTCTGCACAAAATGATGGTGTCATAGAAGCAATTTCGAATAGCTTTATTGATAATCATTGCTGGTGATACTTGGGGAGTCTGTGGTTATGATGCAGTGAAATCTTTTTTCTTTATCTTCAAGCATTTTATAATATGCATCACTTGTGAAAATGAAAATCTCAATGGGCGATTTATCAATAACATGCTTATATCAGGTAGTGGTGCAAATAGAATGTGAATGCAGTTGGTTTAATAATGAAGTGGAAAGAATCAATCACGCTGGCAATATATACAGATAACCGTATCTTTGAACTTGATTTGATGTTTCATGGATAGTGGTCACTTGTGGCCTAAGAAACTTAGTTCCCGTTTGATAATTTACAGGGTGGTACTATTAATGTCTGCAACAGCCGATATTGCAAAATTCAGGGACTACTTTGGTGATATTGCTAGGAATGAAAGAGCAGAGGTGGTTGCCATTCCTAACTCCAACCAGCAAACCATTTATCAAAGAAGAGTTTTATATCTTGAGGAGGTAAAAGCTTGGTTATTAGTCCACAGAGGCCTAAATTTGCAGCATTAATTTTCAAGAGTACTCGCTCAATTTTTGATCATTTGGCATTCTTGTTTCACATGGTGTGTTGGCGTAATTTTTGCTTTTAAAAATAGACTTTACTTTCTGCTTTTAGTATTTAGATTTGACTTTTATTTAATACGTAACTCCTTGAATTTTTGAAAGCATGTAATTATTATCAATTTGAATCATTTAAAGACACGTAATTTTTTTTCCTGATTTTTTAATTTTCAAAATAATTATTTCTAATATTTGGTGGGAAAGTCATATATATGTATTCTTATTTGCGGTAAAGTCATAAGTAGTCTAAGAAGTCATAAACAGATCCTGAAACTGAACTTTGTCCTTGAAATTATCATGTAGTAAAAGAAGACTGGAATCTCCCACTGCCTTTTCACTTATTCGAGCCTTCCCTGTTTTGCACTTATCAAATGCTAGAAAAGTTAGAAGGAAGTAGTAGTTCTTGTGGCAATTCTTAGTGGCGAAGCATATTGCCTACGGGGCAATGTTTACGAGTACTTGCTTCTGCTTTTAGAAGTCTGCTTGAAACGCTTTGAAAGCAGATTTTCGAGAAGCAATCCAGGGCTGATTTTGCAGCTGTGGCCGTTCAAACTTTTAATTGTAAATGCCGGAGAATACTCGTAAAGTTTATTTCTACTGTTGAAATCATGAGGCGGGGTCCATGAAGATAATGTGGAGATTTGTTGCGGATTTATTACCCTAATGGTTAATGATTTTTTAATTAGAATGTGAATAGGATTTTACTTTAATTATCTTAGTTGATTTTATTCGTACAAGGCACTAATTATCAATTGGTCACATTTTCCTAGTTTATTTTTTTAACTTTCTTTTACTTAGTTTAGGTTTTCACGAATATGCGCTTTATTTTAACATAAAGCAGCTCATCTGTGAGCATGTTGCGCCTTGTGCGTGTTTTGCGGATTCATTTATCCGTGTTTATCCCATTTCTGCTGTGTCAATTTGTGTTGGAGCCGATAAAATCGCTGGTGAGCGAAGCCATGTCTAGTAACAATGGCAATGGAAGCAACCGTCCCGCTGATGAAGATCAGGGGCCTCAAGCTTTGTGGAGGGCTACTCGTCGTCTCAAGGCATCTCAACGGGCCATGGAGTAGAATCTTCAATTGTCAATTGACTCTAGATACGTTAGTGGGGGAAAATTATCTTAAAAGTTATAAACTTATTGCATTTTTGTCAATTCAACCATAAACATTTTAATTTTGTTAATTGAGTTATAAACTTTTTCACTTTTTGCCAAGTGCGTCTTAAATCTTTTCACTTCTTGCCAATTGAATCCATCAAACTAATTTTGGATAGAAATTGTTGACGTGGACGCCGGTCGGCTTATGTGGCGCTGACATGGACAATCTTGGAGGGAAAAAAAGGAAAAAGAAAAGAAAAGAAAAATAAAAAATTTGAAAAATATTAAAATATTATTAAAAATTGTCTACGTCAGTGCCACGTAGGCCGGCCGGCATTTCTAGCAAAAATTAGTTGGATGGACTCAATTGGCAATAAGTAAAAAAGTTTAGGACTCAATTGTCAAAAAGTGAAAAATGTTTGTGATTTGATTGGTAAAATTGAAAAGTTTAGGACTAAAGTACAATAAATTTAGAATTGTTTGGACAATTTTCCCCATTAGTGGAGCGGCTTGGTCCGGGGGAAAACCAGGGAAGGGCTAATGAATTAGCGCCACAGATGCATAATCCTCGTGGCCAACCGCTTGAAGGAGTCTGGTGGTTCATCACAATCGTTATGATTGGCCTACCTAGAGGAATAATTCGGGTTGGGATGAGCTGGGAGATGATTTCGTAAGTCAGTACGGAGATCACGGCTTCAGCTGAGAGGGGGACGAGGACTGTGTTGAAGCCTGTGGCTCGAATCACCACGGCGGAACCTACTAACAAATAAACAAGCACTACTATTACCCTTGTACACTTCTCTATCAACAGATTACAAAGCAACAAGAACTCTTAATAGAGAGAATCACAAATAAGCAATAGCACGATTGGAAACAGAGAGAGAACAAGATAATATCAGAGATACAACTTTCTTAATTTTTTGCCAACCCTTTCAGCTTGATTTTAATCTCTTATGCAGAACTCGAGTCTCTAATTTAGACGTTGGAGAGTCTTCAAGAAAGTCAAAAGCGCCATAGTAGTTGAGAGAGACACCAGCGCTGGAAGTCTGACTGCTCGTACAATCTGATTTTCCTGGCAAAAGTAAGGTTCTCTAAATAGTCTGTTGCCTCTGTCAGCAATCCGTTTCTCTGGTTGCTTGAACAAAACAGGCAAAAATTGTTTTGATATAACCTTAAAGAAATGCACTTTTTAAATCTATTTGGTCTAACTTGATGTTGTCTAAGTCTACGCTACTCTCCCAGATTAAAGATCATCAACAGGCTGGAATATACTAGTAATCTCGTGAGTAGTTACATGTAGCACGAGCTCCTTCTACCCGAAGCCGGTAGATTTCACTATCAATAAACAAGTACTGCTCTCATATGTGTACATTCCTTAAACTATAGACTAAAGTGAGTAATAACAACTCTCAACGATTAAAATCGCACTTGTAACATAGTAAGAATATGACAATGTCAGTGTTTGTAACTTTGTCAATTTTCCGTCATCATTCCTTCGGCGTGCATTGATCTTCTTATATAGTTTTCATCTTTAGACTAGCCATTGGACAATATTCAGGATTCAATTTGCGTTGGAGATGATGGACACAATCACCAGAGATCTGATTGCCCATATAATCAAATAGTCCCAGTTATAGTGAGGTTTCTCCAAATAGAGTTAGCCGTGCTTGGTCCATTCCATCAAATCGATAACAATCAATTAGATTAACTTAAATTATTCCTTTCGGAATTCCAAGCCTTAGATTAACTTAAATTATTCCTTCCAGAATTCCAAGCCTTAGGTTAGCTGTAAAATCCTTTTGACCCGCAAGATTAGTCAAAAGATTATATGGGTCTTCATATTCAGGTCACATAATCATATGATTAATGCGATCATCATAGTTGATATAGGTACTTGCTTATATCGACATTCCAATGAGTCTATCCAAGCTTCCCGGGGTAGTTGACTTACATATATTGCCATCCATTGGTCTTCCTGAGTACATTAGTGTTGAAGACTTTCCTCAGTGTTCATCTTATCACGGTATTTCCAAACCTTCACGAATTTCCTATTCTTCCACATTTGTTCACCATTTATCAAGGTTTATCCAGCTTTTATCAATCTTTTTCACTTTGTACTTGGGATTCCATCAATGTCGGTAACGTATCCTTTATATCAACATTACCTGAAATAAGATAACATATGAATTTATTGAATAATAATGAGAAATAGATGATTTTGTCAATTTCAAAATATCATAGAGGTTTTCTCAACAATCTAGTGAGTTTATCCAAGCTTCCGGCCGGTAGTTGACTTACATATATTGCCATCCATTAGTGCCATCCATTGGTCTTCTTGAGTACATTAGTGTTTTAGACTTTACTCAGCTATTTACCGTATCACGGTATTTCCAAACCTTCATGAATTTCCCATTTTTCCGGACTTGTTTACCCTATATCAAGGTCCATCCAGATCTTTTCACTTTATACTTTGGATTCCATCAATGGCGATAAAGTATCCTTTATATTAACAGTACCTAAAATAAGATAACATCTGCCTTTACTGAATAATAATAAGAAATAGATGATTTTGTCAATTTCAAAATGTCATAGAAGTTTTCCCAACACATTCTATTATGGTGTATGAGGACATTTGACTTGGTGTTGAATTGCGCTTTGATTAAAATGATCATGTAAACAAAGACTAGAAAATTCAGATTTCCTCTTCAATGGATATGCAATATAGTGAAAAATCATCAATAAACACCACATAGTACTGAAACTGTGGTAATGAAGAAACGGGGCTGGTCTAACTAAATGTATCTTTTCCAAAGAATGGGAACATCGAAAATATGAAGGACGAAGTGGCAATTTAACACTTTTATTAATTCGACAACTAGTGCAAAGTCCACAAGTTGGTTTACTGACAGAAATAAAATTGTTCCTTCTCAAACATTGCAAAATTTGACTATTTGGGTGTCGCAAAGTTTGATGCCCATACATGCTCATTTGCTGACTTTTGCCTCTAAGAGAAAAATGCTGAATTCTGTGGATCTCTGACGGCATGCATATCAGCGATGAGTACTGCCCGGTATCCAGACTTGATGTGTCCTTGAGTTCCCGATACAAAAACTAGATCCATTAAACTCAAAATAAGAAGCATAATCCTGCCTGAGTTGAGAAACAGAGGGAAGACTCTTCTTTATTTGGGTAACCACCAAAATGTTTCGATGTGCAAGAGTGCTAGGTGCATTTCCAATAAGACCAGTACCAATATGAGTAATAGGAAGTGATTCGATGTGCAAGAGTGCTGATGCTCATATCACAGATGCATTTCCAAAAGGAAATCCTTAAATATCTTGACTTTCAACTAATTTAGCTTTGAAGTGACAAATTTAGCCGCTTTGGGATTCGAGGGAAACGAACATTTGGGAGCTGCAGCCATTGGTATAGCATGTAGGGAAGAGGTCTGGGTGCCTTGCATAATGTTTGATTGTAGGGGTGAGCATAGTTCCAGGATAGAATGTGGAACTTGAGTGGACATTTGTCACTTCCAGGTTCTAGGGTATGCAGGGTAGGTTTCAGGCTCCAAAAATTGGGGAGCCTATTTTGACGGGTAGGTTCCGGATAGGTGAAACTTGAACACGAAATAAGTTTGTGTTTTTCTTGGTTTATATCTTCGTGCAATCCTATGGTATTTTATAACTCCCTGATGATGAATATATAATCTGAAATTACTAGTTTGAACTTGCATTTTATGATTGAGACTTCTATTTTGTTAATGCTTCTTATTCTTTGTGTGCCTAATTATATAAGTTGTGGTCAGTGGATTGTAGCAACAAGTAGCGGTCATTAAAGGTGATGATTCACTACAATCATTCAATTAATAATACAGGTGGAACATGAGTAGACCTGGAACCCGTGACAAGGTAGGTTACAAGGTATGCAGGGTAGGTTCTAGGTTCTAAAAAACGAGGAACCTTTTCCAACAGGTAGGTTCCAGGTTTCAGGTGTAACCTGTATGGAATCTGAAACCGTTCACCCTTATTTGATCGTGACGATCAAATAAATGATTTTCATTATCCCTAGGCAAAAATCGCCTCTTAACAGCGTTTGCATCTTTGACCATGTTGCAACTAGTGTTTTGCCTTCTAACTGACGCTTCTCCTCCAGTTTTTCCCCCAAAAGAGTAAGCTCTGCCCTTTGAATTTATGCCTCACAAGTTTTACCCTCTGATTCTTAGGAATCTCCATAGAAGGTAGGAATTTCCACTTCCTTCTTGAATTCCTCCTCCCACCAATGGCCACGGTCATCACCACCACGATCCCGCTGATCAACACCATAAACGCAACCACGACCCAACTGCTCATCCGCGTCCTTATAAGTTTGTTGATTCACACATTCAATCTAGGGCTAAACCGAAGCCAAATTAGAAAGATTCGATAACAACCGCGCAGGGCAGATTCGATGCTGGGTTGTTTTTGTTTTGATTTGATTCTGGAATCTAAGCTTTTTAACTTGTTTTTCAGATTTTGATTGTTAAAAAAAATCATAAGAAACAATACAATCTCTAATTTGATCTTTCTATGGGGGTTAATTGTTCCGGTGTATCCTATCATAATCGATTTCCGGTTGTTGGAACTGGTTCCTTTAGAAACCGGCATCGAACCGAACCGGCGGTTCCACGGTCAACTTGAGAACCGAGCCTAGTTTAAAAGGAATCAGTCAATGCCGGTTCCCCAATTTTTTTTCCCAGGAATCTACCCAGTCCTGTGTGATCTGGTCATGTAAGGCTAGTTTCATTTGTTTGTCAAGTTGAACTGGTCCGGTGCTCACCCCTTGCAGAAACACTAATATTTTTTTTTGGTAATAGCAAAAACACTAATATGGATGCCTAAGAATTTAAGCTAGAATGAAAAAAATGGAGATTTGCATTTGGATGTCTCCATTTATATGATTCGATAATATAATTTCTATTACCTCTGCTACACATTAGAATCTCTCTAGCAAAAATGCATGTTGTAATGATAACACCCACAACAAACGTTAAAGCTACATCCTCCCTTAACGGACTTTATGTAAACATATGAAAACAGACGCAATTGGACTTCATTTGCGCATCTGCTCGTGGGAAGAACTCGAGTACTTTAGACTATTTTGTTCATGTATAAGATAATGGATGATTCAGGGCTTCAAAGTGCACCATAACCCAAGGCTACTAACAAAGTAAGGCCTGCATATCCATTTGCCCGCTGGCTTGACAAGTGGCATGTCTTATCTCAGTATACGTTCAATACCTCCTGACATCATACTCCATGTGCA
Source organism: Syzygium syzygioides (assembly GCA_031216285.1). Classification (NCBI taxonomy): domain Eukaryota; kingdom Viridiplantae; phylum Streptophyta; class Magnoliopsida; order Myrtales; family Myrtaceae; genus Syzygium; species Syzygium syzygioides. The sequence continues at coordinate 23,125,008 of CM062252.1, read as the reverse complement.
TGATCCTGAATATGTCTTTCACATATTGCAACAAATTCATTAAATATGCTACATTAAGGCTGTCCTTTTTATGACCATGGCGTATAAAGTTCCCTGTTAGTGTTTTTCCTGCTCATGTCCAGATGCAGTACTCCTGTGTCAATAAATGTGTCTAGTCTTGTTCAATCCAATACCAGGCCCCTATTCCCTCAATCCCGTAAAACCCAAAACGATCATACAATAATGGGGAAAACTTATTTGACAGTGGAGCAGAGTTGGTTCAGAAGATGAAATCCTCATGTTTGTCAAAAAATGTGGGAAAAAGAGATGGCAGAATCGTGGTACTTTTTTTTTTCTTGCGATGGCATAATTGATAATGTGAGTGACACTGTATCTTTAAGATCAACATTTTACACAAGCAAAAGCCATCGATGAAGCACGATAATTCCCGACAGTTGTTTTTTCTCTTTTCTATAGAAAGGTTAGTTGCTATGTTTCATGAAGAGATGAGTATCTTCGAGGTTTTTCCAAATATAGCTTGAGAGGCATACTGTTATTTATTAAATTTTGCTGAACAGGTAACCAAATTGCTTGGAACTAGTTCAGAGTCATTGTCAGTGAAATATTGCAATGGGGAAAGCCCTTCAACAGCCAATGCAGATATTGAACCTGAAGTCCACAGACTCATTCACGATTTGGTAATGCATATACATGAAAATGAGCCTGATATTGAAAAGAGCATATTAATTTTTCTGCCAACAATCCGTTCATGGGAGGAGCAATGGTGTCTTTTGAAGTCCTCAAGTTCGTTGTTCAAAGTCATTTTGCATAATGGTAAATACACAGAACAAGCTTTGTTAGAAATGAAGATCTGGAAGTCCCACCGTAAGGTAAGATGTGCTTTTGGGAAGCTCAAATAAACTTCTTATGTTTGGTTTTTTTTTTGGTAAGGAAATAAACTTCTCATGTTTCGGCATTGGAGTTCTCTTAATTTGCATGTTAGCTTCTTGGATGATCAGAATATCGGTAACTAAATCAAGAATAATGTGCTCCATCTAAAGGCATCATATCATTTTGTCTGTCATTTTTTTTGGGGGTGAAAATGAAATGTTGTTTAGCTTGTAGAAGTATTTGAGAAAGCAATAAAACATGAAGATTGTGTTCTTCTGAATGCTATCACAATGGAAAACTGTATCAATAGAATTTACATAAAAACCTCGCTTGTACTGACTTCGGAATCTTTGGCAGCATTTATGTCAATAAACTGATGCAGACAAGGGAAGCCGAGGATCTTACTTACCCTGTTGATATCATTGCATAGGTGCAGATCTTGTAGGCATATTTCTCCATGTGCTTCTCCTCATGTTGCGTTCTTCAAGGAGGCTATGGATTAGTTTGCCTCTGCTTTTGTTAGGAACGGTTAAGAAATTATGTGTACTTATCAATGTGAAATTAGTATGAGACCAATATAGTATTTGCTGTGGGACTGTACCTTTTGTTATGCCATTATTAGTGTTGAAGTTTGTGCATGATTGTGGGAGGTTATGAACGAGAAAAAGAAAAAAAATGGACAGGAGTTGGGTGATTATTTAATGGGGTGGATATGGTGATAGTGGAGATATGTATGAAATGGGTGGTTACTTGATGAAATGAATGTAGTTAGAGTAAGGGCGATGTTGGAATGTCAAAAAAGTGAGACACGTACAACTTTTCCCCTAATGATAAGGATTTATGATTAAGTTGGATCTCTTTTTGTTAGCCAGTTAGAGAAACATATCACATATTTGAGTTCCTTCTGATTTGAAAAGTCTCTTTAACCAGATAATATTTTCTGCCGAGTCATCAGTGACACTTCCGGAAGTAGCCTTTATAATTGATTTGTGTCGCTCATCAGAAGTTTACTGGGACGGTAATAGGAAATGTGAATTCCTGAGGCTCATGTGGGTATCCAAATCTCAGGTATCATATAAAGCTCAGCAACTTAGTCTTGGTTTCTGTGTTTTGTTCATGAGACTCAGAGTTACATGTAGGCTGAGCAACGAAGAGGAAAAACCGGTTGGACCTGTGATGGAGAGATTTATAGATTGGTAACTCGATCATTTTTCAGTGATCTAGAGGATTACGAGTGTCCAACTATGCTGAGATTATTACTGCAACAGCAAATACTTCTAATCTGTTGTGCAGAGCTTGAGGCCATTGATGATCCCAGAGGTATGTTCCTTCTGTCTATAAAACAGTAAGTGTGCTGTTGAAATGTCCTCTCTTCCTGTTTTACCTTTGTCATCTGCAAGCTTGCCCAGATGCATCAATCATCTCTTAGAACTGGAAGTGCAAAATGGGACTCCAACCTATGCGTAAAAAATCATGCAAAAGGATGGGATACAAACAAATGTGCCAAAATCAAAACTGAGAAGTCCTTTTCTTTCCTCCCTCTTTTAGCATAGCCTTACCTTTCTAGTGCACTAAGGGCCTCCCTTCCACTGTCACTAAAATCCAAAATTGATGACCTCTGTTTTATCCCAGTGGACTTGCCCATAGAGTATCTGTTCCCATTGTGTGTTGTGTTTTTAAGATCAATGAGTACATTGGTCAGGACATTCTGCCTTGCAAAATTTTTCTTGTTCGATCAACTCCCTCCATATTGGAACCGGATGCAGCCAACAGGAAGTGACAAGGAAGCAAATCTCTTCAACAAGGTAGAAATTCTTCGGCTCAAGGAACACCACGAGACATCCCATTTTCAATATTCACAAAGCTTTATGGGATTTAACTGTCCTTTGTCACCCACCCTTCAATTGACTAATCAAGAAATAGATACCTTACACACTTCCAAGTAAATATAGTTTGTGAAGAAACTATGGAAGTCTTGAAATGAATGGAAAGGCATGCTGTTTTAAACCTACTCAGAAGATACCGAAAGGGGGATCGTCAGTACTGATCTAAATTAAGAAGTATTGTGTTAGAATCTTTTCCTTTTTGTGCTTAGCTGGGACTATTGGAAAAACTTCATGCAGAAATTATTGTGAAGCCATATTATCGACACGTCCCCACTGCATTTATCACTATTTGATTGCGCAAAAATTGACATTGGCTGATTTTAAAAGGGAACTGGCATCTATTCCAGAACTCTAAGATACATGACACACATTTCCATAATTATGTTTTTAGCATTCCCTGCTATTCTGCATTCATATATTCAGTATTTTTTTTATTAATAGAAATGCTAATCCTTGAAAAATAATGTTAGTGTTGTTGCAGAAGGCTTTAGACCCTCCTGATCCTGATGTTGTTCAGGATGCATTAGATTTGCTAGTTCATATGGGTTTACTCCAGACATCTCATAGAGGGAGGCTTGAGCCAACATTCTATGGACGTCTGATTGCCAGTTTTTCTCTGTCTTTTGATGCATCTCTGCTCATGATTAAGTTTGGGGAGGTTGGATTGCTGCATGAGGGCATTCTTCTTGGTGTATTGATGGATATGCAACCTCTACCCATCATCCATTTTTTGGGGGAGGGTGATTTGGTACCTCCTATCTAGCAAATGCCAATTTCTTTTTAAGATCCATCAGCAGGTGAAAGACAGTACTCTCATTGGCTATTCCCCTTTTTTTTTCCAGTTCCAAAAGTACCTTGACAGCTACTTTAGCAGAGACACTAACAAACCCCGAATCGGTCCTCTAAAGGAGGTGATCTTAATGGCGAACTTGTGTGCCTTTAAGTTTTGGCAGCGCATTTTCAAGGTATTCCCATGATTTATTCTTGAAGATCTTTAAGTTATTCATTCTCATATGCATGTTGTATTCTTCTGAAGGACAAGTATCGCACTAAGCATTTAAATCAGGTTCTACAATTTGATGACATGAAAGCTACAGAGATGGTGCTGGAGACTGAAGAAGAATGGTGCTTCTTTCATAACCTTAGACAGTCATCACTTAATCATGTCGCTAAAATATGTACAGTTGCAACTTCGTCCTTTGAGTTCTCTCCCGTCACCTCTCTTCCCCTTTTCTTTCTTCAATTGGTTGGACTTTTGATTTTGAATTTGCTTTTCCTCAGATGAAGATGTCCTGAGTTCATTGCATCGATTTCGGCCCAACTTCCTTGGTACATCTGAAGGTTTTCCTTCTTATTACTATCCTTGTGACTTCCAACACAAATGCCTCCTTGAGTGTCGGCCAAATGAAGATGACGATGAAAATGAAGATGCAGCTGGCCTAGATGACGAAGAACTTGAATCATCTGCCGACACCAGGGAATGTGTTGCCATGCCATTTGTTGCCCCAAATGACTTCCAGACAAAATATGTGGCTGACAAATTGACAGCTGTTGTCAAAGAGGTGCTTTATCATACTTTACGTATCCTTTTGCAGATACCTATTGAATTTACTTTCCTTCGTCTGTAATGTTTTTATAGATAAAAGCTCATTACTTTGGATTGGCACCCGGTGATCCGCCCAAGAGTTCTTCTGAGAGTCGTTTCTCTGTTGACAAGTGGGGTAAATTATGTAGGCATTTTCTAAAAGGATCGTGCAACAGGGGCAGTAATTGCTCGTTTTCTCATTCATTCCAAGCAAAACGACCTTTGTGCTATTTCTTCTCCTCTTTACAGGTTTATACTTCACTTTGACTTTTATTTTCACCGTACATAATATGCATGCACGTGTTATCAGCATATAAATTTCGTTTCTCAGAGTTTGTACCCACTTACCAAGTGAATGTTTGGTGATGTGTTATGCTTTATCGTGAATGTGATTGGAGTATTCTTTCACCGCTTGATTGAAGCAAATAAAGCAGTAGATAACATTGACAAGTTCGTGGCCTGCTTTATATCTTATAGTTAACTTCGTAAATTGCCTACTACTGCAATTCACAAGACTCTGTTCACAGAATGCATGACACATACTTGAGATTCTTCCCCATTTTTAAAGGAAGGGTCGTGTTGATCCATAGGGCGGTTGAACCCCTCCATATATAATTGTAAATTGATCTGCTCGTGCTTAGTTTAGTTGTCAGCATATCAGATTTCATTGCTCTGTTGTTCATGCTCAGTGTTACATGCTTCACTAAGTTTATTTGTATCTAGTTATGTATTTAATTTCATGAAACTAAGACCACCACAAACACCTTCTCCAGCTCCTGATGTTCTTGAATTTTTTGAGAGAATTTATTCTTTTTCTCAAGAATTCCAAATCTCATGATTCTGTCACTTGGGGGCCTCATATTGAAAGTTGCCTTGGAACATGCGCCTAGGAGCACTGCTTGGCACCTGCTCTAGTTTTTTCGGATTGCTTCGATTCTTCTTAGATGCTTGGCAAGCACTCCAAAGCTGGTGAGCAGCTTCTGGAGAAGTTGCTCTGATCTGGAGAGTTCGTATTATTACTTTATATTTGAAGGTCTATAGCACTTCTAGAACACGCTCTATTATGCTCATTTTGAAGCCACAGCTATAACACAACTACAGGCTACAGCACTAAAGGTTATAGCAGAAGTTACTGCAAAGCTAAATAAACCTTGATAGGTAATTCACAAAAGAATTTCATTGATGCTTCCTGGATGTTGAAAATGTCGTAGAAGCAAATAAACTTCTGGATTTTGCGTTTATAGTCCTCTTTAGAAATTAGAGGCTTCGCGTTTATAGTCCTCCTTAGAAATTAGAGGCTTCTGAGCTTAAATTGGCTGCTTCTTGTCACGAGCAAGAGTTCCAAAAGCTGGTATTGGGATTGCTTGCACATAGTCCTCCTAAGAGATTAGAGGCTTCTGAGCTTAAATAGGTCGCTCCTTGTCTGAAGTAAGAGTTTCGAAAGGCTGGTATTGGGATTGTTCGTGTACGTGAGCCTGTAGCTGATTATGTCCAAGTCGTGCCACTTTCCGCATATGCTCTTAAGTCATGTTTTTATCTCTACTGCTACTTTATTCCCCCGTACAAAGTGAAAGTAATTCATTAATTGATTGAGTAATTGGACTTGCAGGGTTGTCGGAAGGGTGATTCATGTTCCTTCTCTCATGATCTGGGCACGTCATTTTCATCGGTCACTAAGCTAAGTTCATGCATCCCAGAAAATGGTGATGCTGACCCGGCACTACTTATTCAGTTATTTCCTTTTGCTGATGATGGGAATATTCTTATCTTGGATGACACCACCTTCCATTTTACCTCCAACATTGCCCGGAGTTATGATCCTTTTAGAATGGTTGCCACCACACGTCTTCTGGAATCCTCCATATCTGACCCGTCATTGACTGATGTCAAGATTATGTGGGGACTCCATCACCCATACCAAACCATCGTAGGGAAATCTGCGGAGAGTCAAGTTCTGTGGAAGTCAGTGAAATGCGTCCTGTGGTTTCCTGATTTTGAAGTTTGCAGACATCAAAAAAAGTTTGAGGGACAGAGAATTTTCATGAGGAATTTCTTCGAGTATCTGGCAATTCGGCTACTTGCTGATGCTTTATGTGAAGTGCCGGTTGTTCTTACCATGAATAACCTTAGGTTTTCAAAACTGCAGGTAATTGCTGTATCTGAAAGATGGTAACAATTTTTCGTCATTGCTGCGTTTGCTTGCTCCTGGGATCTTGTAATGAATAGGTGATGGACTGATCAGGCTTGGTAGAGAGCTCGCAATTTCCATTCATGGCCAGTAAACTAGATTTTTATGTTTGTTCTCGAGTGTATCTTTGCTAATCGGTAGTTACACTCATGAATCTTTCAGCTCGGTATTGAGTAGCATCTTTAAACTCTTTTACTAAAGTTCATAATAATGTGTTCAAGACATCTTTTATAGATATCCGTTGTTAGCCCCCAGTGTTGTTTTGACACCTTTGTGATTATTGTTCCAGGTGGAGAAGCTGGGAAGGAGCAGCTTCTTCTTTCTCACCGAGTCATTTCCTTTTGCCGAGCAGAGCTTTGGGGAATTGTCGGATGTTATGCCCACCAAGAAACTGATGGAGGTATCCAAGCCCATCTCGTATATTTTTCGCATGTACCCTCCTCCAACAGACGTCAAGCCCGATGATTTCCAAGCTGCGATTCGAAAATGTCTGCATGATGTTCAGTAACTTTCAGTGGCGTATGGGATCAAAAGGTCATTAATTGGTCGCGTGAAGTTTCGAGGATTCCTCCTTTTGTGAGGTTCTTCAGTGAATGCGCTTAGGTATCGCCGTGTTACGTTGGACAGATGACAGGATGTTTATTGTATTGTATGTAGTCGAACTATCGACAGTCCTCGCTTGTTGCGACATTGCCTCTTTGCAAAGTGTGTAGGTTGATATGCAAAGTGTGTTGGTTGATTCAAAATACTCGAGTAATGCAGGCATGTCGAGTCCTTCTGGGCCATTGGAAGCTCTTCTTCAATCCAGTCCTTTAAGTTTGACCCACTTTCGACCTTGGCAAAAATAAACCCAACGCTCAGGAGAGTCTTGTTTAAGATGTTTGATATTGAAGCTGTCTTGGACAATCTAAATGTGGAGTGAATTCAGAGAAAAAAGTAGCATGTTCGCATCATAACGATAATGCCTTGGATGGCTGTTTTCTAATTCAGAATATAGCTGTCTTTGAGTTTAACCAAACCAAAGGGTTCGGAAGGGATCGCAACTACAAAATAAATATTTGATTTCAATTTGGTTTGACGGGACGCTTCTTTCCTATTATGGAAGTAGACGGCCTAAAAATTACATATGCCTAGGAAAAAATTGTATAATTCTAACTGAGCCAAAAAAAGGTTTAAATCCGTGGTTTGAGTGCTTTCTTGAGAAAAACCGGTTCACAAATCGAACAAAACCATTTTTTGTGGTCTGATTTGGTTTCAATTTATTTGAAACCAAACCAAACTGCAAAGACGTATTATGTAACCTACTAATTTTTTTTATTATATTTATCATTTATACGTGGAAACAGTCTCTTTTTTAAATGTGAAGTAGCTTAGAATTTCATTTTGTATGTAATGAGCGTAGAGTTTGGTTTTTATGAAATTAATACACTGTCCAAGTTACTTTTGAGTTGATTTAAACTCACGAAATTACAAATAATAAAAGAGAAGAAGAAAATAAAAGAAGAAAAACGATATCAAACCAAATCGTAAATAATAGTTGGTTTGGTTTGATTCCAAACTAGTCTACAATTGGTTTCGTTTGGTCTCAGTATGTTTGAACAGTATTTATGAGGATCGGCTCGGTTTGACGACAAAACCGAGCCAAATAGCATCATGCTCGCCCCTAATTCTGACATTTTCATTTTTAGGGTGAGTATATTTGTTGTAATTATAAGTGTTAATTGTGGATTAATGGCTCAACATTAGTGCTCGTTTAACCATTATGTCCTAATTGTTGCAATTATTGTGGATTAATGGCTATACTAATGTGAGCATTTAATCTAGCTGTTAATTGTGGATTAATAGCTCTGCTATTGTGAGCATAACCAACCAGTTAATGTCCCTTAAGGTTTCTGCAGTTATTTTTCCTCGTCTATAAATAGACATGTCTTCTTAGTTCAAACAAGAGAGAGAAAAGAACTTCTCGAAGTACTCCTAGAACATCTCTTGATTTTTCTCTTCAACAATATTCCTTTAAGTGTGCCGATTTCAAGAAGTGTTCGATAGAGCCCTGTTCGTTTAGTGCTGATACAAATAGTGTTATGCATTCTTCTTCTATTTTTTTCCACAATCTTATGGCAATTAACTTATTATTTGTTGTTCTATTAGAAATTCGTGATGGCCGATAACAATAGAGTATCCAATGATGTCCATAATGTTTTTGGAGATGTTCTTATGGTTGTTTCGACTGGTGAGGTTCAAACCTCATGGCCTGGTGTTGTGGTAGCAAATGCTGCGAGCCTCGGTTTGAAACCATCTATGGTGGTACTGGTGCAAGTAGTTTGACTAACATACCTGAGACTGTTTTTCCAAATAGTACAGGCCAAATGGCATATGATTTATTTTCTGGAGGGATGGTTCAACAGGCTTTGCCTAGTTTGATGGTACCACCTCCTGTGACACCGAATGAGAAACCGGAGAAATTCACTAGTATGGGCTTTAAGTAGTGGCAATGGAAGATGTTCTTCTATCTGACCATGCTAAATCTGGTCAAGTGCCTATCGGAGGTGTGCCTGATAATCAGTCTAGATGAGCAAGATGTCACAATGCTCAGGGCGTTGGAGGCTTGGAAGAATGGGGACTTCCTATGCCGAAACTATATCCTTAACTGTTTGGTAAATTTTCTATACAATGTTTATTGTGACATTGAAATTGCTAAACAATTATGGGAGTCGTTAGAAAAGAAATACAAAACCGAGGATGCAAGCACCAAGAAATTCGTGATTGCCAAATTCTCGTATTTCAAGATGGTAGATTCTAAATTTGTCATGAATCAAGTCTAGGAATTATAAATAATTCTGAACAACATCTTTACTAAGGGAATGATACTTAGTAAATCATTCCAAGTGGCAGCTATTATTGAGAAGTTGCCTCCATGCTAGTTAGATTTCAAAAATTATTTGAAGCACAAACGAAAAGAGATGAGCCTTGAAGATCTCATTTTGTGCCTTAGAATCGAGGAGGATAATAGGAAAAATGCAAACCCTCCTATGGAACCGAAGGCCAACATTGTGGAAGTTTCCAATTCCAAGCAAGGTAGGAAGAGGAAGAAGTCCTTTCAAGGGAAAGGCAAGCAGAAGGAACACTCCCATAAATTCCAAGGGGCGTGTTTTATTTGCAATAAGCCTGGCCACCAGGCTCAGGATTGTAAGAAGCGGCTGAGTAAAGGCAAATGCGGTGATACAGCCAAACAATCGAATCTAACAAAGCTGGAAGATAATGAGAGACTGATTGATGTGGTGGTGTCTGAGGTATCTTTGGTGTCGAACAATACCGATTGGTGGTTGGAAACAGGTCTCATAAATCACATTTGTGTGGATAAATACCTATGTTCGTCTTACGAGAAGGATGAAGAAGATGAGATGATTTATATGGCTAACTTTACATCAACAAAAGGTGCCAAGAGAGGAAAGGTGATCTTGAAGTTCACCTTCGGCAAGGAAATCATCCTGCAAAATGTTTCGCATGTATTGGAGATCTGAAAGAATCTTATTTCTTGCCCCATACTTGTCAAGAAGGGTTTCAAAATTATATTTGAATTTGACAAGTTTGTACTTTCCAAAGGGGAAATGTATGTGGGGAAAATGTACTTGTGTAATGACATGTTGAAAGCCAATGTGACTGTCATTGATGTAAACTCTAAATTCTTATACCTAATGACTATTAATAAAGAGAAGTCTTTAGTTTACACTGTTGTGGCTTGTTATCTATGGCACGGTAAATCATGATATGTAAACTATGGTACATTGAAGAAATTAGCAAACTTGGGGCCAATTCCAAGGTTTGAGTTGGATGCCCGTTACAAGTGTGAGACTTATGTTGAGGCTAAGTTTACTAAAAAATCTTTCAAATCGATTAAAAAAAACGAGTGAACATATACAATTAATCCATAATGATCTATGTGACTTTAAAGTTTGTAGAAAATAGATGTGAAAAGAAGTACTTCATCACTTTTATAGAAGAATGTACTCGATTCTGCTATGTTTATTTATTAACTAGCAAAGATGAGGTTATGGGCATGTTTATCAAGTTTAAAAATGAGGTCGAGAACTAAATAGATAGACAAATCAAAGCGCTTAGGTCTGGCAGAGGATGAGAATAAAATTCTTCCAATTTAAAAGAGTTGTAAGTTAGTTTGGAGATAATTCTCCAAACAACTGCACCTTATACTCCGCAGCAAAATGGAGTTACTGAATGAAATAATATAACTCTAAAGGAGATGGCTAACGCCATGCTCTTAAGTTCAAGTTTACCTCATAACTTGTGGGGGGAAGCAATTTTAACTGCAAATTACATTTTAAATAAAGTGCCCCACAAGATGACGGGTAAAACTTCATATGAATCATGGAATGGAAGGTTGCCATCCTACAATTCTTTTTTTTTAAGTTTGGGGTGCCTAGTCAAGGTGGCAATTCCTCCTCCTAAACCAACTCAGTTGGGACCTAAAATGCTGGATTGTATAGTCATCGGTTATGCTCAAAATGGAAGCACATATGGATTTTTGGTTCATAAATTTGAAAATGTGAAAATCCATGTCAAAGCTATCCTAAAATCAAGGGATGCTGAATTCTTTGAGAATATATATTCTACGAAATTTAGAATTAAAAATTTAGAATCTAAGAACGAGGAAGTTGAGGTCGAAGAAGCCGAACTTCAAAGGAGCAAGAGGTCGCAGATTGAAAAATCTTTCGAACCTGATTTTTTGACATACATGTTAAAAGGTGAGTCTCAAACGTTTCAAGAGGCAATGTCAACTCTAGATGCTCCTTACTGGAAAGAAGCTGTTGACATTGAAATTAATTCTGTCCTAAGTAATCACACTAGGGAATCGACTAATCTTCCATTAGGAAATAAACCAAGTGGATGTAAATGGATCTTTAAAAAGAAGTGTAAAGCTTATGGTTCCATCGATAAGTCTAAAGCAAGGCTTGTTGCCAAATGTTTTAGACAAAGATGGGGTCCATACTACTTCGATACTTATTCACCTGTAACGAAAATAACATATGTTAGGATGTTAATTTCTATAGCTTAGCTATACAATTTGTAGGTACATCAAATGGATGTGAAAACTATTGAGAAAACTTCTTAATATATTTTGAAGTTGACAAAATTGTCCATGAGTATTTTGTAGGTCTGATAAATGTTTTGAAGTATTTTGATTAAGAAAGTTATTCTTGGAAGAGAAGCATATGGCAATCTTGCTCAAATTGTGAAATTACTTCGAGATAAACGATTTAGACTTTATACCGCAAACGAAGAAGTTCAAATTTTATGCTATAGATGAAGATGTTCAGACTTTATACTATAGATGAAGAGGTTTAGACTTTATACTCAATGAGATTTAGACTTTACACCAGAGATGATGAACTATGGACACAAATTCAGAATGTAAGTCCAGAATGTGACACAAGTTTATAATATAAGTTCAGAACATGACATAAGTTCAGAATATAAGTTTAGAATGTAAAGTCCATAGCGTGACAAAAGTTCAAAACATAAGTCCAGAACGTAAAGTCTAGAACGTGACACAAGTTTAGAACGTACGCAACGGCTAGTAATCTAGATTGGATTTCACATATAAAAAGATTCGATTAACTCAATCTTCAAGATTATTTTGTAACGGTTTAAGATGCAAAACATCTTGATTGATTGGCGATCAATCTCGAGACAAGTCACTTTTCAAGCGAAGAAGCTGTACTTATGGAAACCAAGAATTTGATTGTATGGGTAACCATATTCAGCGGAGATTTAGATTTTGTCCCTCAACAGCTAAGCAATTTCCTTGATACAGTTATGTCCAATGGGTAAATTGGAAGACGATCCTCTGAAGACTGTTCAACGACTAGATTGGAAATGGAGGAGTATAAAAGGAGACCAACATACCGAGGAGCAGAAGCAAGAGACGAAATCCAAAATCTAGAATTCCAAAGTCTGAGCGATCTTTAATCTTTATACTTGTTTTTCGTGAGCTTAAAAGTGTAATCATTTGAGAGGTGTAGACAGTGTCATAATTGTGTGCTTAGGTGTGAGATAATGTAATCTGTCGGCTTGGTATAAGTAGCACCAGCTTTGGAGAGAAATGCTTGGGTTTAAGCGACACAACTTGCCTCAACTTCTCATTGATTTGATTTGTGGAATCCAGCCAGTAGACTGTCAGCGTAGAAGAATAGACGTATACTTGATCTAAGCTGAACCACTATACACCTTGTGTATAGATTTTCTCATCCCTTAAAACTCCTTTTATTTATTATATTAAACACGTGAACAATTGCTATCAAAGACTATTTAAAATCTGAACGTTGTTCAAACTTTGTTCTTGATCTTTTACTTCCGCTTTAAATTAATCAAGAATTATTTTAAATCACCTATTCACTCCCCTCTGAGTGATCCTTGCTAGCCACCTCAAAAACTGCATTCTTGAATAGTGATCTCGACAAGGAGATTTATATAGAACAACATGAGAGATTCAAGGTCAAAGGACAAGAACACAAAGTATGTAAACTTGTCAAATCATTGTATGGACTTAAATAAGCTCCTAAATAATGGCATGAGAAGTTTGAACGTGTGATGAACCAAAATGGATATAGAAACAATGATTGTGACAAATGTGTATACACTAAATTCACAACCGTTGGATGTGTACTTATTTGTCTATATGTCGATGACTTGTTAATTTTTGGAGATAACGCTGAAAATATCAAAATCACCAAAAATGTTCTCAAAAAGAACTTTGAAATGAAAGACTTAGGTGTTACAGATGTTATACTCGACATCAAATTCTAAGGAATTATGATGGTCTAGGTTTAACACAATTTCATTACATTGAAAAGGTAATTGAGAGGTTTAAAGTGTTTTTTTTTTTGTAAGGTGAGAGGTTTAAAGTGTTCGATATTAAATATGCGAATAATCATTTTCTTCCGCACCTAACTTTAAGAAAGAATATTGGATACAGTATTAAGCAGCTGGAGTACTCTCAAATGATCAGCAACATCATGTACATCATGAACTGCATTAGACTAGATATTGTGTACTCAGTAGGAAAACTGAGCCGTTATACTAGTAATCCTGGTCATGAGCATTGCAATGCTCTTTTGAGAGTGTTGGGTTATTTGTAAAGAACCAAAGACTATATTCTACAATATGGCAAATATCCTGCTGTCTTGGAAGGCTATTGTGATGCTAACTGGATTTCAAATTCTGATGGATGAAATCGACTAGCGGATATGTGTTCATGGTAGGAGGTGCCATAGTATCGTGGAAATCCTCAAAGCAAACTCTAACAACACGCTCCACAATGAAATCAGAGTTTGTTACTTTGGATAAAGCAGCTAAAGAAGCATAGTAGCTTTGACAGTTTCTAGAGGATGTTCCGTTGTAGCTAAAACCTGTGCCTCCGATATGTATTCATTGTGACAATCAAACAATAATTGCAAGAGCACAAAATGTGATATATAATAGTGAGTCTAAACATATTCGTCGTAGACATAATAACGTAAGGCAATTGCTTTCGAATGGAATAATTTCTTTGGACTTTGTAAAGTCAAAGGTAAATATTGCGGATCCACTGACAAAAGGTTTGTCAAGAGAGCAGGTAAACTGTGCATCGAGGGGATTGGGATTAAAAGCCTTAACTCAATAAAAAAAGTTCCAGGGTAGAAATCTAACCTAGCGATTGGAGATCCCATGGACTAGATTCAATAGGACAACGCAAATTTTGGAAACTCTAGTATGTGCACTGTCTCTACTCCTATGATGCAACAGTGCTTCCTATAACGTTTTAAGGATATGCTATGCGTTTAATGATTCCTATAGCTAGGAATTCAACATTTTGGTAAGGTATAGTAGGATACCTTTCATATTAATGCACCTATATGCATGGAGTTGACCGACTCTATGAAAATCTTTAAAGGCTAGATTTTCTAAAGCATGCGTGGATCTTGAGAGGTTCAAGGTCGAAAGAATGAATACAACCGAGAACCAATCTTGATTGGGAGATACTCTGTGTAAGATCTATTGTCTGGGCTTACACCAACAATTGATGGTTCAAGGCCTAGTCCACCGACTGGTTAAGTATGTCCGATAGACTTTCACTAAAAAAGGTTCAAAGCAAAAGCTACCTATCTTACTGCAATTTATCTCCATAGGCACACTTGGAATTCTTCGAGTCAGTTAAAGTTCTATTGAGCTATTATGTGGGGATTGTTGTAATTATAAGTGTTAGTGTTAATTGTGGATTAATGGCTCAACATTAGTGCTCACGTAACCGTTATGTCCTAATTGTTGCAATTATTGTGGATTAATAGCTCTACTAATGTGAGCATTTAATATAGCTGTTAATTGTGGATTAATGGCTCTACTAATGTGAGCATAATCGACGAGTTCATGTCCCTTCAGTTTTTTGCAATTATTTTCCCTCATCTATAAATAGACATGTTTTGTTAGTTCAAATGAGACATAGAGAAGAACTCCTCGAAGTACTTCTAGAGCGTCTCTTGAGTTTTCTCTTCAATAATATTCCTCTAAGTGTGCCGATTTCGACAAGTGTTCAACAGAGTCCTGTTCGTATAGTATTGATACAAATATGTTCAAGGTGTTGTATCTTGGGAGACATAGTTCGTGAAGATGCTTAACGCCATTGGCAGGAACTAATCGCCTTAAGGAAATTTGGTTATTTGTACCTCACCTTCTGTTCTATTTTGTTATCGCTTTCTCGGATTTATTGTTTTTTTTGTTACAACAAACAGTGTTACGTATTATTTTTCTTTTTTTTTTCAACAGTATTATCATGTCTTCTGAATTACTTTATTTTCCTTTTCTGTTTTTTAGCCGAAGCGCATACTGTAACGTTATGGCTTCCAGCTTAAGCTGATACGCATTCATGATGCACGTCATGACATATCATCGGACAGTTCCTATAAGAGAGAAGCTAAATAAGCAAAACAACGTACTTAAAACACAAAGCAAAGTTCCCAGCTAACCATAAATCTAGACCCCGCATTGTGCATATGGTAAGCTGAAAAACAAAACCAAAAGACAATCGATCACTTTCATACTAATACACTTCACCTACGTGCTGGCCTTCAGATATCATTCAGCAAGAACCCGGCGTCCCAATCTATGCTCCACAAGAATTCGAGTTCCCAACTTCGCGCACCAGTAAGCTGAGCAAAACACAGAAATGTCAAAGATGTATAGAACAAGGCCAGTAAAGTACTAGATTAAATGATCCCTTCGAGCGGTAATATTAGCCAAACAACTCCATTCATAACCCAAGCTTCAAAAGCACGAGCACAAAGCCATGTCTCATGAAGAGAGAGGTTACCTTTGCGCTTGATGCGTGCGTGAGAGAGACGCGACGATGGTAGCAGGAGGGTGTAAACACTAGTTCTCCAGTGCAAAGATGAAAGGAGAACAAAAAGTGGATTGCAGGCAAGTTTGAGGGAAGAATCGGTCAGTGGACCGCAGCTTTTTACCAGGTTAGGGTTTTTGTACGGTTTTTAGGGCTAATTGGAAAAGGCGATCAATAAGATGGAACATGTGGAAATTTTGTCATATTCTATTTCTTGTTTGGTAGATGGAAAAATATAACCTACACTTAAGATTAAATAAATAACAAAAAATTACATAAATGACTCTAAAACAAGGACAGCGCTATTTCCACCTTCTATATAACTAAATCAACACAAGTTTCATAAAAAAGACAAAATTTCCCTCAATCATTCAATTACAATTTAAGTTGTGATCCCTAATTTATTAACTTTCCTTTTTTTTCTTAGTTTTTCTATTTCTATGTAGGATCTAGTTATCATAATTAAGAATTTCACATGTTTAGTTTTCTTTATTGCAGGTATCCGGGGCACTATGTTTTTTTTCATCTTTAGATTTTACTTCCATAAAAGTTAGTTTTGTGGAAAAAGAAATTTCCGAGAAACCTAGTTCTTTTCTACGTTGTCGAGCAAATTTAAGGATAAATTGTCAAGTAGAATTTAGAAAAAGAAATTTATATAGACAATTTTTTAACGCAATTACTTGTTTACAAATTTTCACTTTTGTTGTGCATATTACCTTCAAACCCCATCTTATTGGTTTTCTTATATAAAAAGAATTATAAATGACATATTTAATTTGTATTCTGACTATATCATAATTTATATAGATGATGTTTTAATATTCTCTACAAATATAGATCAGCATTTTAAGCACATTGGTCATTTCATTAAGGGAAAATACTACCAAAAATCTCAAATTATGCTACTTGTGATAAATTTGCCATGAACTTTTTTTTGTGACATGAAAAACCTCAAATTATGTCACTTGTGATAAATTTATCTTGAATTTTTTTTGTGACACGAAAAACCCCAAATTATATCATATGTAACATATTTACCTCATGATACTTTGGCCCATGGGCATGTTCATCTTTTTCCTTTTTTTTTCTTTTTTTCTCTCTTCCCTCCGCCGGCCATGGCGGAGGGAAGCTGGCGAGGGCTCCTTCGCCGGATCCAGCGAGGGTTTGCCTTGCCGGCCTAGTCGAGGGCGGGCGAGGGCAGCCTCGCCCAACGCCGACGAGGGTCACCCTCACCAAATCCGGCGAGGGCAGCCCTTGTCGGCTTCCCTTCACCATGGCCAGCGGAGGGAAGAAAGAAAAAAGAAAAAAAAGAAAAAGAAAAAAAGACGAAAATGCCCATAGGTCAAAGTATTATGGGGTAAATGTGTCACAAGTGGCATAGTTTGGGGTTTTTCATGTCACAAAAAAAATTCAGGGTAAATTTATCACAAGTGGCATGATTTCGAATTTTTTGTGTTACAAAAAAAGTTCAGGGTAAATTTATCACAAGTGGCATAATTTGAGATTTTTTTGTAGTATTTTCCCTTTCATTAATGTTGTAAAAAGGAATGGTTTAGTAGTTTCACCTACTAAAATATCTCTTTTTAAAACAAAGGTTAGGTTCCTAGAACATTATATCAATTTAGGAACTATTATACCTATTAAAAGATCAATATCATTTTCAAAAAAAATTCCTGATGAAATTTGACATAAAAATCAATTGCAGAAATTTCTTGAAAGTTTGAATTATGTTATAGATTTCTTTCCTTATATCAATATAATTTGCAAACCACTTCATCAAAGACTTAAAAAAGATCCTCCACCTTGGACTTCAGCTCATACTTATATTGTGAAAAAAGTCAAATATAGTATCAAAGAAATTTCTTACTTACATCTTATTGCTCCTTCTGCTTTCAAAATCGTAGAAACAGATACTTCAGAAATTGGATATGTAGGAATTCTAAAGTAGTCAACAGATAACAAAAAACAAGTTGTTCAGTTTGTCTCCAAATATTAAAATGACTGTCAAAAGAATTATTCCACCATCAAAAAGAAAATTCTTGGTATTGTTTTATCTATATCTAAATTTCGCGGAGATCTTTTGAACCAAATTTTTTTTTATTAAGAATTGATTGTAAGTCTACCAAAGATGTTTTGCAAAAAGATGTTCAAAATATTGCCTCAAAACAGATTTTTGCCAGATGGCTAGCTATATTATCCGTTTTTGATTTTGATATTGAATTCATAAATGGTGCTTTAAATTCTTTACCCGATTGTTTCACAAAAGAATTTTTATATGGAAAATGCCTCCCAATAAACCCACTTGAAGAGACAAAGGCAAAGAAAATGCTGAATCCTTAGAATAAATATCCAAGGGCTTAGCCAATATTAGGACCTGGCTTCAAGCAGTTCAATTTGCTGAACCACCTTTGAATATTACCACCATTTCCAATCAGGTTGACAAAATGGAACCCACCTTTCCATCTACGAACACTTCTTTTGATATTACTAAACTATCTCACAAAGAAGCACTAAGACTTCTTGAGAAAGCTTTCAATAGCCGGCCACCAAAACAATCGGTGGTAAGTGCAGATCCATCTCCTCTAGCCGATCAAAAGGCACTAGGGAAAAGAATTTCTAGTGCAGTGGTCATTCAGCCAATCAAGGCAGCCCCTCAAAAACAAAAATCTGTTTTCATTCTGAAAACTATATTTCAAAATATGGGTACAGTTGAAAATGGATTTTTCCTTGAAAACCCATACATGTTTGCAAAAAATATGTTTTCTGAAAAATTTAATTATGTTCCTCATGATTTTTGCAAAACAAATGAGTTTTATGAGAGAATCTTGACATAAACAAAATCTGCCACCAACAAACATTTCTCTGATAAAATCCACATCAATTATTCTACGGCAAGGATCCATAAAATCATTCATCATTCCCAGTGGAAACTCCATCCTACAACCATGGTGAAATTCGATGTCAAAATCATTGAACCACTTCCACATAGATCTTTATATTCATATTTTGATTACCAACAAGCTTGATGGAATACTTTCTTAAGGAAAGATGCCAATAACACTCATACCTGGCTATTTTTCTTTGAAAATTTTTATATTCGCCAAGTGCCTTTCTGGTTTATTAGATGGTGGAAACATTTTGGTCCCATTGTTGAAATTCTATACCCATGGGTGCAACCCAGCTACAAGATATTCTCTAGCCAATTCACACCACTTTCATATGAAATCAGATTCCCTTAACTGATGCTCTTTTTTCTATACTTTAGAGTGTCATGGGTCATGGCATGGGGTTTTGATTATAGAAAATCTGTAGATCTAAACACCATTGTCCTCATCAGAAAATTTAAGGTCAAATGGTGGGATAGTTTTAAATTTTGAGATAGAGTTACTGGACAAGCAGGTACAGATTGGCTGAATAACAAAAACCCTTGCCTAATTAATTCAGACAATATTACTCCTTTCCTCCACGATAAAGGGTTCATTTTATCAAAACTAGTATCTGCTAAATCCCATCAGCAACTGGCAGGAATACTAAAACAGGCCCTTTCTCAATTGGAAGATTCGAGTTCTTCCCATTTTCACCATAGCGAAAACTCTAATGAGGATGACTGTTATGGCATATCAGGTATCCAAATGGGGAGATGTAAAGGACGAAGAAGAAGATGAAGAAGAGGATTCTCTAGAATCATTGTCCAAATTTTGAAAAGATAGCAAAGGAGCCAAAAGATGCTTGTGTCTGTCAACTTTTATAATTATGTCTGTTAGCTTTTATAAAAGCATGCACTGATCATTGTATCACTGTACAAATTTCACTATTCACCTATTACTCTTTACTGCAGTAAGACCCCATGAACCTTTTCTACAGTAACCTAGATGCCTTTAAAAACGAACTTCTTCCATCCGAAAGGGCATTGATCATTCTTCATATCAAATTTTCATATATCTCCAGAGTTTCTATCTCTCTCATTTCCTCGGGAAAAATAAGAGAATTCTCTCAAAACTTTTCACATCCCATGCTCTGATCCTACTTCTTGAATATCTTCACTCCTTTTCTTGGAATCCAAAATCCAATAAGTTTCATATCCATATATCATCCCCAAAATACCTTTATGTTCCAAATCTTGTTCATGATTTGAGGATAGAAAGGCTTTTATTTTTTGTAATTTGCACTTATACTTTTGATATCTCCACTTGTAAGATGTTAGTGATTATCTTAATCTTTGCTTAATCTTTTATTAACTGCAATTTATATCACAGTATTTTAATTTACATACCCCACAATCGGCAAGTTTTACCGCATGTGGTTAGTCTGCTCATTATTTAATTTTGACGTAATTTTTTTGCCTTTATTATATATCATTACTTTTTTTATGGGTTAATACCACGAAAAACCCCAAACTGGTACACTTATGACAAATTTACCCAAAACTATTTTTTGACCACAAAAAACCCTAAAATGGTACACCTGTGACAATTTTACCCCAAACTATTTTTTTAATCATAAAAAACCCCACACTGGTATATCTATGACAATTTTACTCCCGAACTAATTTTTTGGCCAACAAAAACCCAAAACTGGTACACTTGTGATAAATTTACCTTCCGCTAGTTTCCGTTAAATTTTACTGTCAAATTGCTAAGTTTAATGACACGTGGTAATTAACATGTATACCGGTTTTGGGTTTTACCCCTCTGTTTGTCACAAGTTTATTAATTTGTGATTTTTTGTGATATTAATATAATTTAACGGACACTAATATAGCACAAATTTGTTACAAATGTACAAGTTTGGGATTTTTAGTGGTAAAAAAATTAGTTTGAGGGTAAAATTGTCACAGGTGTACCGATGTGGGGTTTTTGGTGGTCAAAGAAATGGTTCAGGATAAAATTGTCACAAGTGTACCAGTTTGGGATTTTTGGTGGTAAAAAAAAATAGTTCGCGGTAAATTTGTCATAGATGTATTAGTTTGAGATTTTTTGTGATCAAAAAAATAGTTCGGGGTAAAATTATCATAGGTGTATCAGTTTAGAGTTTTTCGTGGTATTAACCCTTCTTTTATTTAGTTTCATATTGTTTCTAACCATTGAATGTTTACTTCTTGACATAGAACATATTCTTGATTTTACACATTATCTTGAGTTTTTAAGATAGGATTTATTAAATAATCCTCACCTTTATCCTTACCTTTATCATCATTAATCCTCTCTATAATCCCCAGACCCTAGGACATCCTTATGGTATTAGAGCCAAGAGGGGTAGATATAGATACTCTTTTTCAAGCTCATTGTACAGTTAAGACAATTTCCTTCGTGGAAATCTTTCTATAGATCTTTGTGATAAATGTGGTCCCGGCAATAAAGTCTAGTGAGGTAGTGAGACTGTTGGTCAGCATCATTTTGAGATCTATTTGAAAAGAAAAAGTAGTCTCTTGCAATGAACTCATCAAGAAGATCCATGTCTTCTTCTAGTTCTATATCACAAATGTCCATAGACCAAGGATCTATAAATAGAGAAGAAATTAGTATACAAGATTTTAATAAATCTATAGAAAATTGGATCATTCCAAAGGTTAAATTTAACTAGATTTATGAACATTCTAATTTTAAAATTTTTGGGAAAAATGATTATATAATAGTTACTGAGGAAAGAGATATACCTCTTTCTAACTCCTTTGCTTCAATACAACTTTTGAATAAAGATTCTATGAAAAAACATACCCAGAAATGGAATTATATACATATAGGTTTAGTCCAAGTGGGGGCCAAGCCTCTTACTAAAGAAGGATTAGATATCTCTTTACTCCTTGTATTAAGAGATGCAAAACTTTTAAAATATGATGAATCCATTTTTGGAGCTATAGAAACCAGTTTCTGCAGTGGAACAATCCATTTCGATTGCCATCCAACATTCATTGTTTCTCTTAAAGATAAAAATATCTTGAAACCTCTAACTCTTCAAATAAAACTCATAATTATTCAATAGCTGAAGGATCAATTCCTATAGCACTTGTATACAAAGTTTATTACAAGGTAATGAATTCTGCCTTTGGTGGCAAAACTTTTAAAGTCCATTCCAAAAGGGAAACTCTTCTACTACAAACTGATATTTCAAAAGCTAATGTTACCATTTCTAGAACAATTCCATTTAATCAAATAACTCTTCCTAAACAATGGGAATTAGAAAACCAAATTCGCCAACAAGTTGTTCATAATTCTGATTTTACCAATATTGTTCAACATCCAGAAGGGAGAGTAATTATACAATTTTCCAGAAGATCTTGTGATATCCCTAAAAGGTCTTGTGATATCAGATCAATCCCTTCATGGCATTTAACTTCTTCTCGAAGATCTATAGACTCAAATCCAAACATCCATTCCATTATCACTCCTGAAGGAGGACAAGCAAATGCTTCTCCACTCCTAAATATTAGTGGCATAGATAATAGATCAGGTATATCTAGACCTATTTACCAACATAACCCAGAATATCCTGAACCCAATCCCTCTGAGATGAAAGATTCTGAGATCAACGTTTTGGAAATGGAGTTTGTACCAAACAAAACATTTTTAAATCAAGAATTTAATTCTTTCGAAAACAAATAAATTAGAGAATGGTTCTTTAGCAACTTCAAAGACTAGGCTAGGCAAATAAAAAAAGACTACGATGAGTACATGCACAACCATGACATTCAATTGTTCTTTTTTGATTGGTTCAAAGATGAATTTTTAAAAGAAAAACAACTATGTGTTCTAGACCAGTTTCTTAAGTGGAAATTAGACAATGGACAAGTCATTGAATCTAATCATCCCCCACTCAGAAAGATATAATTACAGCCCCTAGAAACAGAAATTGTTGCTTCCCCTTTTAAAATATCTTCAGAAATGGAAGGCATAGGTATAAAAAAGTATAGTTAAATAGAATAATTATTCTAATCAACACCTTCATACCATAGGAAAACAATTGGATAGAATAAAATCTTCAGTCCAACACAATTCCTCAAAAATCATTTCTTAATCAAAAAATTTAAAAACACCTCTTTTTAACAATTTTGAACTCCCTAAAAATCTCAGCTCAGAATTTGCTAAAGCCTTAGATGAAAGGAAAATAATTCTTAAGGGAAAAGCAATTTTCAAAGAAGAATCTTCAGTAACTTTGGATACTCCAAAAATAGGGAATTTTCTTGTCAAAGATACCCCTGATCAGATTAATGTTTTAGACAAATTTGACACCGAATAAGTTCCTGAAATAAATACGATTACATGGAGAGATCCTAAAAAATTATATTTTTCTAGAGCAACACCTCTTGATATAATCATGGAAGAATCATCTTCAAAACTACAGAACAAGTATTATTTTGATGCAATAAATGAATGGAACATAGATGGCAATTCTGAATAAAATCTTATAAATGTCCTTACCCAAATGGTCATGCTTGCTAATACTTATAAAACCATCCCAAATACTACATATTATTCTATGGCATATCTTTTAATAGCAGGTTTCACAGGTCAACTAAAGGGATGGTGAGATAATTACCTAATTAATGAACAGAGAAATCAAATTCTCAATGCTTATAAGTTAGATGATTATGGTCAAAGAATTGTTGATGAGGAAGATCAACCCATCCAATATGCTGTTAATACTCTTATAGTTTCTATATCTCAATATTTTATAGGAGATTCATCTCATATTCGTGATAAGAATCAATATCTCTTATCCAATATGAAGTGCAAATCTTTAGGAGAATTTAGAGAATACAAAAAAATATTCTTGCAAAGAGTTTTCCAAAGAACATATTGTAACCAGTCTTTTTGGAAAGAAAAATTCCTTGCTGGATTACCTAAACTCATAGGAGAACAAGTTCGTAATAAGATAAGAGAAGAATATTGAGAACATATTCCATACAACCATCTTTCTTATGGTGAATTAACCTCTTATGTTTATAAAATTGGAACACAACTTTGTACTAATATATGTCTTAAAAAACAGGTAAAAAAGGAACAAAAAACTTATAATAAAGGATTATGAGACTTTTGTGCCCAATATGATCCCTCTTTTAAACTTTATGAATATTCCAAACCTAAATGCTCAGGAAGATGCTTACTTGAATGCAAAACTGGAAAAAATTTTAATAAAAAATTTTATAAGAAAAGATTAAGATATATATATGTAAACACACACACACACACATACATACATACATACATATATATAAATATATATAATGGGATGATTAGATGTAGCAAAAAAAAACCCTCTTTGAAGATTTTCCAAAAAAATAAAATTACAATAACATTCTCCAACGAAAAATTTTAAAAGATGAAATTTAATCAAATGAAAAATTTGCATAAAATAAGAAAATAGTTAAAATTGCCGGTGAAATCTCATTCTTGAATTGATAATAATTAATATCATTCACAAAGTGCGTAGGTAAAAATATCAAGATGTCTCATTGTGCATGATGTTTTCAATATGTCCCTAGATATTCCATAACGCCTTACATTTGTGTTAAAGCATCTCGCCAATAATAAGGGAAAAAGATAAATCTTCTAATATAGTAAATAAATTAACTTGACATATATTTTAGACTAGTAAAACTAAAAAATTAAAAATTCGCTAAGAAAGTGAGCTTTTGAGATAAGAAGGAAAAAGAATAAATAAGTTTTTATATTAGCAATGATGAAGAAGAGACTTTCAAGTTTTTTACTATATCAAAGAATTTGTCTTTTTTTCTTTGCTAGTGGCTTTTACATGGAACACATGAAACGTTATAGTAATATCTAAGAATACATTAAAAAGATTCTTCAATACACTAAAAAAAACAAAACATGTGAAATGGGTAATTATGGCAACTAGAACTTTAATTAAGACAGGAAAATAGGAAAAAGAAGGAATAACGTGATCACTCTAAATTGCAATTAAATAATTAAGGGTAATTTAGTCTTTTTAGTGTAAATGGGATGGCTTTAGTCATGTGGATGGTGAAAATACAGCGACCCTAACACAAAAGGAAAAACCCCATGCTACTATGCTCATAGGACAGCCACTCGTGGTGGTTAGCAAGGCAACATGGAATGTGTTGGCTCGCTGGTGTACCCGGGTGAAGTCAATCGCTGCGGCATATCGGCGACCACCCGATGTAGTTTGTAGTGCTTAGACCTAGATTTGGCCATGCGCAATAGAGAGAGAAAACCTCTTGGGCAATTACCATGTGGTGGTTGCCTAAGAGCTGCGAACATCGAGCAGTAATCGACAGTGGCGCAATCGCACTCTCTATCTCTTTATATCTTTTTAATTTTTTGCTCGGGCGTGTTCAAATTTATATTCCCATAAGATTCGAATAACTTATGCAGTCTTTTATCCAGATATATCCGGATTTGACCTATCCGACATGTGTCGCCAAACGTCAAATAGGATAATTGGGCTATCAAACACGCCTATTCCATTTCAATCCCATTCCTTGTCTTGACGATTAAACTCGGCACGTTGTATATAGCAAGAGATTCTTATGTAAAGTAGTAAGCACAAGCGTGCCAAATAGACGTACATGAGCCGGTTTGCACTTGAGAAGGAATTACTTGTACAGGCTCATCCGATTTATGCATTGGTCTTTGGCTCAAGCTGACCCAGCAAACAACTAAGCCTATGATCCTGTGTACTTTTAGGACTAAACCATGTAATATTTGCCTTCCGGAGGATTGGACAACCAGCTAGGTAATGGGAGAAATAAATTAAAAGTGCAAGAAAAATTTCACGCCATACCTCATAAATTTATTGGCATATTTAACCATCCAATAGAAATTTCGTGCCATTCTTCATAAATTTATTCAATGGGAGTGATTCTTACATTTTTCCTTTTTTTTTTTAAATCTTGTGGCGCGTTTTGACGCTTTAATGCAAAATGCTCAAAACTCTTAAAATGCATCTATACCGACGTGGCATGGAGATTCGTGTATAATTTTTTTCATTACTATGAAAATATTTTTTATTAACTAATTATTTAAAATAATATAAATAATTAATTTTAGGAAAATGCTTTGCAAATTATTCATTTTTTTGCAAAACAAACAAAATCTAAATTGGTATACAAGATAAAAAAAATTCCATGCATAATTTCTCCGACGCAGTCTTGACCAATTTTTTACTAGGCTTGAGTGTCTTATTTAGGAGTCGAAATTTATTAGGCTCTACTAATTTTTTTTTGGGTCGAAAGGCTCTACTAATTAAATGGCCTCGCAAAGCCTATAAATCTTTTCTTGTTTTCACAAGCTGGTCACGATAATTTTCAGGCAAAGGCAAAATGCATTCGACTGTGTCCTCTCCATCTTCATCGAAGGGAGGTCTCATCTTCATGTGGTTCCCTACTTTGATAAATACCACGAGCTATATGACCTCTGACCTCTTGAAATGCTGAAAAAAAGGAATAAGTCCAATGTCTCGTGTTTTTTTTTTTAATCCAACATGTATGATGCGCAAGTTGAACAAAAAGATTTCATATTAGATAAATCACGAGTCTCCTTACTTGCTCATATGAGAAAGAGCTACGCAGTGAGCAGATAATGCGAGCATTAAAATCATTCCCCATTTCTTTAGGTTTATTTAATTGTGAACATCTTCCACCACCCTTCGCCTCATTTCTTTATTTAATTACTAACGTGGTGAGCTGATTCATGGAGTCGCCAATTCTTTGGAGGCAAAAATTTAAAGAGAAAAATTGCCAAGAGTGAAACTTGAGTTAGGTCGAGTATGGTTTAATGTCCGAATTGGGTTGCTAAAATTGTATAACATGAAAATAGATTAATATGTGTTAAATAAGTCAAATTAAATCGGATTATTTTCGATCTAATCTCCCTTTTTATGAGCCTAAATACATACTAAAGCCGGCATGGGTCCATGACAAGGGTTGATGTGAGCTCATCCGTTTGGTCTAGGGAGATCGTAATTGTTGATCTCGCGTAATGAAGCCCGGCATAAACAAGCTGTCTCTAGTTTTAAGGTGCGAATGATAACCATTTTGTTTTTTTATTTCTGGGAATAGGTTTGGAACAAAAATCCGTCTGGTAACACAATTTCATTTTTATATTTCTAAAACAATTTTCTATTCCAGAATTAGATTTGGAACGGAATTCAGAAGTAAAAATTTTCTGCTTTTTTGTTTGTGGAGCATAAATGAGAAATACAAACTATTTTCGTCGCTTGCCCTTACTACTAGTTAGCTACCCAGCCACCACCCGTTGCCTTACACCGCCCTTGGTCACCTCCCATTGCCGCCTCCCACCTCTCACCTGTCACCTCCTGCCATCGGCTGCCTCCCTTTGCTATCTCCTGCCGCTTGTCGTTTACCTTCCTCCAACACCCAATGCGGGTTGCCTCTTGCTGTCGGCTACCACTGCTTGCCAGCCACCTCCTATCGTCCTTCGACACTGATCGCCTACTGGCCGCCTCTCGTCTTTGTGCTTAGCCACCAGTCGCCTCCTGTCTTTGTCCTTTGCCGCTGCCCGCCTCCTGTTATTGGCCACCACCCGCCTCTCATCGTCGACCACTGCCCGCCTCTCGTCAGCGGTGGCGACCTCCCATCGCCACCCACCTACCGTCTGCCGTCTGCTATCTCTCATCGTTGGTCACAACCCATCGCCTCCCGTTGTCGATCGCATCCTGCCGCCGCCCGTTGTCCACCGCCTCCCACCTTTTACCTACTTGAGAGGGAAAAATTTTGTATCTTTATCAAACGGATTTTTATTTTAAAAATAGAAATTTGTGTCGTTATCAAATACATATTTTTACTTAAAAACTTGTTTATGGAACAAAAATAGAATAATTCATTTCTAATCAAAAATTAATGTTTAGAACAGAATAATTATTATTCGCGCATTTAATCATAGTCGATTTCTTTCCACGTCCGCCGACTAAAAGCGAACAGAATAAGATCGGTTCGCCCTTCCATTTCGACCTTCGGGGAGAAGGTAACCGGCCATTGATCCCCTGCTCCCGCGCGCAGCACACGCCACTCCCCCCGTACAAGTCAACCGACGACAGTCGAAGTCAAAGTCAGAGGTCCTCCCGCAGAGCCCATCCGCAGGCCGACACGTGTAGTTCCCAAAATGCGACGCCGAGCAGGGGATCAGGAACCGCGCGGGAGCAAACCTCCTCCTTCGTCCTTCAGAGACTTTTGGGAGCACGCTTTGCTTCCACTTCCATTTCGCTCGCGCTAGCAGCTCCAGCGAGCGATTCCGTTGCGATCAGGAGAGAGAGAGAGAGAGAGAGAGAGAGAGAGAAGGAGAAGAAGCGCTCGAACTACTATTTGGCACGTTGAGAGAGAGAGAAGGAGAAGCACGCTTTGCTTCCACTTCCACTTCCATTTTACTATTTGGCACGTTGCCAAACGCACCCTTGATGACGACGTCGCCTGCGACGAGAATGCGGGAGGGAGGCACCATGGTTCAGCACAGCCGAGGCCCGGTCTGGTCTTCCTCTCTCGCTTTGCGTGGGGGAGAGGAAGAGAAGCAAAGGGGGCCAGTCGGGCGAGGGGAAAGAGGAGAGAGAATAAAGAAGAAAAGGGTAAGACAACACGCTGCTACTAATTTAAAGTGAAAAATTACTCAGAGTGGTCACCTTAGTGGTCACCTTGGGCTGCGAAAAAGAAAAAAAAACGAGTCGTGTTTAGTCTTAATCATGATGGATTTCTTTCCACGTCCGCGACTGAAAGCGAACGGAACGGCATCGGGTTCCCACCTTCCCCCTTCGACCTTCGGGGAGAAGGTTACCGGCCACTGATCCCCTGCCCCCGCGACCAGCGTACGCCGCTTCCCCCGTACAAGTCAACCGACGACAGTCGAAGTCAAAGTCAGAGGCCCTCCCCCACAGAGCCCATCCTCAGGCCGACACGTGTGGTTCCCAAGATGCGACGCGGAGCAGGGGATCAGGGACTGCGCGGGAGCAAGCCTCCTCCTTCGTCCTTTAGAATATTTTTGCGAGCGAGGCTATTGCTTCCCACTTCATTTCGCTCTCGCTAGCAGTAGCAGCGATCGCGAGCGATTCCATTGCGATCGGGGGGACGCAAAGTTGCTCGAAGGACTTCGACAATGGCGGCGAGGCCTTCTTCTCCGACGACGCCGTCGTGTAGCTCCTCGTGTTCGTCTCAGTTGCCTTCTTCCTCCGGGTCCCCGCCACTCCCCATCATGGCCCTCCGCGAGAAGATCGTCGAGAAGATCGTCGAGAATCGCGTCACCCTCATCGTCGGCGAAAGCGGATGCGGTACTCTCTCTGTCTCTGTCTGTCTGTCTCTCTCTCTCTCTCTGTAGAGTGCTCTGCTGCATTGCACTGTAGTTGCGTTAAGTTTGAGCGGTGAACGATGAATTTGAGACGCTGAATTTGGCGCTGCGATTTCGGATGATCGGGGTCGTTTTTGGGAGACTTCATGTGAAGAAGTCCTTCATTTCTCCTACTGAGGCTTTCGAACTCGCGTGATGCAAATCGAGTGCGTGAGATTCCTTTATTCTCTCGCTAGCCTCTTGGTTTGCGATCATCCAGCGCGTTGCCTCCCCTACCATCGCTAGTTCGTCGACTATGTTATTGAATTTCATGGTGTTTCGTGGTTTCGGAAACTATACTGAAGGAACGTAAGGTGTTCATGAATGATGAAGAGGTCACTTTAGCGTAGCTCTGTATTGTTTGGTCTCGTGCAGCATGTGCTGATGCTCACAAAACTGTGGCAACGTGGTTGCGTCAACGTTTTTGTTTTATTCAAGTGAATGAAAATTTCGTACTCGGTTTCTTAGTTAATCTCTGCAACAGCGCCAACGCATGAAATGTCTGTCTAAAGAATTCTTAATCTCAGTTTTTTGTTTTATGGACCATGTATTTTATTCAGCTAAGCATTTCGTATTCACTGATTCTGATTGCTAAGAACTTATTGGAGAAGGAAGCCAGCTTTTTGGCTTGATGTCAGGTGTAATTGGTTTCATTATTGTTGCTGTTGTTGTTATCATCATTATTTTAAAGCTGAATACAGTCTTCCATTAACTAGCTTTTAAGAGAAGTGAAAAAGATTATTCAGGATCCAAATAGTTTGGTTTTTCTAGTTCTATATTTGATTTTCTTTCAATTTAAAGGAAGCTTTCGATAGAAACTAAAGACGGACCTTCAAGATCTGTATCATTAGAAGTTTTTATTGGCTTATTGTTGATTGTAAACCCGATTAAACTGTGTAATCCAATACCGGGATGATTATATTTGTGCTTGCCCTGAAGTTACAAATGTGGATCGGGAATCGAATAACATTGGAACCTGTGTTATTAACTTCTCTGCATCTGATTGATGCTATGACCTGTTTTTGTTAGTCCTCCACAGTTTGCTGCTTGGGATCGATCTGATTGTGTGTAAATATTCAGGGAAGAGCTCCCAAGTGCCTCAGTTTCTGCTTGAGAGAATTATCTATCCCGCAGTATGTGTACAACCTTGCGAATCTGCAGTAGTAGTCATGGCCAAAATGGTTGCAAAAGCCCGTAATTGTGAGTTGGGAGGGGAAGTTGGATACCACATTGGTCATTTAAAGAATATATCATCCAGGTAGCGATGCATGCTCTCTCTCTCTCTCTCTCATAGGAAAAAAAGTTGAAAGAAACATATGCGTCTTTTATCACCATTTCCTTAAATCGAGAATTAGATGGTCCATGATGTTTGATATGCTGTCTATTTTTAATATCCACTGTCCTTTATTTTGTTCAGCAGGTTTGGATTTTGTGCCTTCTTTATCTGTCCTCCATTACCTTTGAGCTAATCTCTAGTGAACTTATTGGCAGATAGATCTTGTATTCCACTCTACTGAACTAATAAATAATACAGGTGGATAGTCTTTTAAGTTAAGTTGGCCAAACATATTCAGCCATACCATTACAGAAATATGAACTATTTTCCCATCTATAAATTATGTTCTAAGTGTTTCCAAATTCTATGATCATCTCAAGTATTGAGAAAAATGTCCATGAGCATGGTGACTTCAACATCCACACAACCGATGAACCTTTCCGTCATCACTATACCATATTAGTATGAAATAGTTACAACTTGTGAGATGTACTATGTTATTCATCGAGCTTTCATGTGTAAAGTAGTTATAGGGTCTGAATTTTTATTTAATGCGAAATACTTGAAACTTCAAAATATACAAATATCGAAATGTACAATCCTATATAATTTGTTCACAATTTTCCAAAACTTAAAATCTTTATTTTCTTTTTCAAAATCTTGGAGGGAAAGTTATACGTAGAAGTAATAAGTTGTACCAAATAGGTCCATATTCAACCTTGTAAGTGAATTTTTCCACACAAATGTGATTTTTCTTTCTTTTTTTCTTTCACACAAATGTGATCTTAGATTTCATTGATCATTTTCTTTTCTTCGATTTCATATGGTCTAGTTTTTCTTATTCATATCTATGTCATTAATGCATGTTCAGAAAGCAAAACACTGTCTTAAATGTTCAAACATGTAAATGCAAGAGTCACTTCCATTGATTTATTATCTATGTATATATTGGTTAAGACATTTTTTTTTGTGCCTCATGCTAATTTTACATTGATTCACATTGGAAGTGCTTTAAGCATCTGTGTTGTATGTATTTTAAACTAAAGTCCTTATTCCTTTCTGCCTGTCTTCTTTTACAGCTCAAAGATTGCTTTCAAAACTGCGGAAGTTTTGTTAGATGAAATACTTGGGAAGGGTATGAATGCGCTTGATTACAAGGCTATCATAGTAGATGAAGTGCATGAAAGATCTGTAGAGTCTGATCTCCTTCTTATCTACGTGAAGCAGTTTCTCCTAGAGAACAACAACCTCAGGTCCGTTTATTAATCTTTCTATGTAGTTGGTGTCATTCGAAGTTTATCACTTAGTCTGCACAAAATGATGGTGTCATAGAAGCAATTTCGAATAGCTTTATCAATAATCATTGCTGGTGATACTTGGGGAGTCTGTGGTTATGATGCAGTGAAATCTTTTTTCTTTATCTTCAAGCATTTTATAATATGCATCACTTGTGAAAATGAAAATCTCAATGGGCGGTTTATCAATAACATGCTTATATCAGGTAGTGGTGCAAATAGAATGTGAATGCAGTTGGTTTAATAATGAAGTGGAAAGAATCAACACTACAAAAAAACTGCATTTTAGCTACGACAATTAGCGACGAAAACGTGCAAATTTTCGTCGCTATAATTTTTTAGCGACGACTTTTGCGACGAACCAAATTTCGTTGCGAAAAACCATGTCGCTAAAATTAGCGACGAAACAAATGGCAATTCGTCGCTAATTAGCGACAAATTGCCTCGTCGCTAACACATCTGTCGCAAAACTCAGATATCGCAACTTAGCGACTAGACAAACCATTAGTCGCCATTTCGCGACGAACTACACCTGGCGTCGCTAATATTTTAGCGACTACAAGAGTATGATCGTCGCAAATTTTTGCGACGATATTTTTCTTGTAGTCGCAAATATGTCCAGCATGCATGGAACTCAGTATCGCATATTTAGCGACAACAATGTCTACTGCCGTCACCAATTAGCGATAACTCTCTCCCCCGTCGCTAATGACGTCCCGAATGCATATTATAGCTCTCGGCCACTTTTAGCGACAACACTGTCATCTACCGTCACTTTTGGCGACGACAATGTGTTCTTCCGTTACTAATTAGCGACGATTAGATTGTCCGTCGCTAACGTTGTCCCCGAATGCAAAATGGTATCACTCGGCCACTTTAGCGACAAGGTAGTCGCCGATTCGTCGCCATGTAGCGACAAAGGCTAATGGTAGTCGCTAAACAGCGACGATTAGATTGTCCGTCGCTAACTTTGTCCCGAATGCAATATTGTATCACTCGGCCACTTTAGCGACAAGGTAGTCGCCGAATCGTCGCCATTTAGCGACAACGGCTACTGTTCGTCGCTAAACAGCGACGATTAGATTGTCCGTCGCTAACGTTGTCCCGAATGCAATATAGTATCACTCGGCCACTTTAGCGACAAGGTAGTCGCCGATTCGTCGCCATTTAGCGACAAAGATAATTATCGTCGCTAAACAGCGACGATTAGATAGTCCGTCGCTAACGTTGTCCCGAATGCAAAATGGTATCACTCGGCCACTTTAGCGACAAGGTAGTCGCCGATTCGTCGCCATTTAGCGACAAAGCTAATGGTCGTCGCTAAACAGCGACGATTAGATAGTCCGTCGCTAACGTTGTCCCGAATGCAAAATGGTATCACTCGGCCACTTTAGCGACAAGGTAGTCGCCGATTCGTCGCCATTTAGCGACAAAGGCTAGTGTTCGTCGCTAAATCGTCCAGAATAGCGACGATAGTAGATCGTAGCGTCGCTAAAACTGTTTGAACGATTAATATTTATTTTTTGTTTTTTGTTCAGTTCTACCTGATAAGTCATAACATTCAACGCATAACGAAATATAGAAGCAAAAAGTAAATATCTAAGAAAAGTACCCATATCAAAAAGGTTCAGCAAATGTATCTAAACAATTATCATTCGTACATATCAAAAATGTTCAGCAAATGTATCTACTCTTCATGGTCTTCATCGGGTGGGGGTGCCGGTGGAAGTCCAGTCTGCTCGGCTGCTTCATCCTCATCGTCTTGCTGCGAATGCTGACCCTGCTGTTGTCTCAATAGCATACTCAATTGTTGTTGCATGAGGCGCATTGCCTCATCTCTGGCATCTATGGCATCTAGTCTCTCCTCCATCTTCTTCATTTTGTCGTCTTTCTCTGCAAGTAGATTCTCGAGGTTTTCCACTTTTTTTTCCAGCTCACTCTCTCTTGCGCTGCGCCTTGAACTCGTTCCAGCAGAAGATGTGCCTACCGACTTCATGCTGTCCCGGGCTAACGACCCCAACCCGTACACCTTCCCTTTCTTCACTGCTGCAGATGCCTGCCACCACAGCTTCTCTTGCTCGGCCTGCGACATTTCAATCGAGGGCGACGTCCCTTCTGTACCCTCGCCGCTGCCACTACTCCCGACACCCGCCGTAGATGCAAGCATTTCATCAAATTTTTCCTACGTACAGACTTTAAAAGTTACTAGGCATGCATCACAATCAACTAATCTGCTATAAAATCATCACGTTCGAACATACCTTAACGGCCTTCGCCGTGCCACTGACGAATGATTTGTCCTTTCTCATGAAGGTCCGCTCATACGTTTGTGAGAAGCTGGGCGGCGTTCCCAACACCTTCGCCTAACATACAAAACGGACTTCCAACTAGTCATACAATCTATTAACGGAATAAATTGACAATCTGACAATACTTACCATCTTCCTTTTGTGCTCCGCAACTGTGATGGAGCCGCCGGCATACGTCCCAATCCCAGATTCTCTGGAACTGGAAGTTCGATTAACTTTATTCCTCTCGCTGGCGCGCTTATGCTCCTCACTAGCCCACTTTCTATGGATTTCCCCCCATGACTGATCGTCCATCCAAGCCGGCTGCCTCTGAGTGGTTTTCGCCTTGTTCATCACATTTCGCATGTGATCGCCGGCCTTCTTGTTTAAAATTCTTCTAACCTCGCTATCCATAGATCTGTCCCAATAGTACTTGCGCTGCAAAAAAAAAAACGCTAACTCAATTTACCAATACATTTTAGAAATGTCACTAACAAACCGATCTTACACTTACCTCGAACTCTTGCCACCATACTCTCCTATGTTCCTCCGGCGCTTGCGTAATGCATGTATATGGCCCACGCCAAAAATTGTTGATCATACGATACCAGTCCCGCAGGACTACCGTCGCTCTGTAGAAGCTGCATTTGTTAAACATAAAAAATACATAAAACATCTCAAATTCCAAAGAAAATCTAGCCTATATAGTTAATAACAAAAAATTATGCCCTTTCATCATATTGTACTTACGAGTCTCCTAACGGTTCTATCCGCCTCCTCCCTTCATCATCGATGACCCAATTATCATCCGCATCTTCGGCGCTTGGCGGTGTCGACGTTTGGCCTACCGATGATCGTGCTGTGATCAAAGGCTCGCCCTCAGATTGAGTCTCCTCCGTTCCTTCGTCTTCCAACTGTTGAGGCTGCGGTTCTGTGGGGGGCGTATCGACCCAAGTGGGCGTGGGCACGAAGGTCCGTCGAGGGGGACTAGCCTCGTCGACCGGCCTAATCACGACTGGCATTGAACGCCCTCCTCTGGCCCGTCCACGTGTATAGACCGTCGGTTGATCATCAGCCTTACCCTTACCCTTGTTGTTATTTTTCTGATTTGGACGCTGGTGCACATTGGAAAAACAAACTAGTTAGAACAATTTATTTACTAACTAGAAATGATTTATAACCCAATTAAAAACTTACCATTTTTCTTGCAGTGTGTAAATATTGTTCTTCTTCCTGCATAGGGAAAACAACATTACAAAAGGTAACATCAGTATCATGAAGGACGATTTCTTTAAATTTCTTCGAGTCTGGTTGGTACGGCGGCAGCTAAAAAGCCGGACCGTGTCGAAGTGCATCCGTTTGGCGACACATTTTCCACAGGATTTTCTATCGTAACCATTAAATTGGCACTGACCGCAGTCGACCACCAAACCATTAGCCACTCTCACCATTGTAACCATTCTATTTATTTTAACACTTAGAACCAGACGTTGGATTTGTTGAACCACGAGCTAGCTCCTTGACAGGTTCTTTCGTCGGTCCGTTTATAGAAGCACTTCATAGCACAAGTAAAAACACTTGGTATAATTGGATGATGGAAATAGGCTACAGAGGAGCCACACTACTATAAATTCTGGTTCCGAAGGTCTAGGTGTCTCATTCAATTTTCCACCCACATACATCAGTACCACTAGACAAATATTACTCTATACTAGTGACCACTTTTCACTACAGTCGATCAAATTCCAAACAAAACCCCACCCCATATGGAGGAGCTTGACTTTGAGATAACAAGCCTGCCAATTGGAGGAACATTCTTTTCTATAGTTTTCTTTGACACGAGTGTATAATCAAAATGAAAAGCACGTGTAATCATAACTCTACACAGAGGATAGCAAGATTTGCTGTATTTCTTCTTCACTCTCTGGGATAATAACCTACCAATAAAAAAGGATGTGCCAAGAACATCACTCATCCAATGGACCTTCTTTATGCCTTTACTCACAAGTAGGTGATCATAAATAGCTATAGGCATGGAAAATTTTTATATAAATTTCACTGAAATAATTTGACGGGGCACATGCTTATCTGTGTGCAAAACATTTAAAAAATAGTACCCACGTGAAACTCGCAATTTAAAGTAGACCAATGAGTGTGAAGAAAATTGGATGTCAGTGAGCTATTGATTTATTAAGTTGTTAGATTTGTCACTGCAAACATCTTGCACACAATTTTGATTGTCACATTCATATCATTGCAATATGCCGTATCATGTAGGACAATTTACCGGACCGTGTCGAAGTGCATCAGTATCATGTAGGACAATAAGAATTAGGAAGATATGTTGCCAAAACTTACTTTTGCTCTGGAGGCAAGCTACTTCACTTTTGCTCTGGAGGCAAGCTTCGCTTGAGCTCCGCTGCGACGCCGGCGAGGAAGCGACGGGTTGGACGAGCGGCGGGGAGCGGGCAGCCGAGCGGCTGGACGAGCGGCGGGGAGCGGGCGGACGACCGGCGGCGAGAGGCCAGACGAGCGGCGGCGGGCGATCGAGCAGCGTCGGAGGTCTGACTGGAGAGCGAGAGTAGAGGAGAGATAGAGAGAGACAGAATGGGGAAAAATCGATTTCGAACTTAGGTTATCCTGATTCAGCGACGGCATAGCCACGAATCGTCGCTAATTGGCTACAATTAATAACGTCCGTCGCTAATTAGCGACGGTATCGCGACCAAGTAGTCGCTAAAACGCCTGAATCAAATCCATAATTCCGCCACATTTGGCGACCAATCAGCGACAGCATCGTCGCTAACATTTAACTTTTAGCGACGAGATGATCTCCCCGTCACCAATCAGCGACGAAGCTATGTGATCCGTCGCTAATGATGCCCCGAATGCAATTAAATTGAATAGCTCTCGGTAAGTTTTGCGACGACCGAGCACGTCGCCGTCGCTAAAATTTCACTTTTAGCGACGATATGAGCTCGCCGTCACCAACTAGCGACGAAGATATGTGATCCGTCGCTAATGATGTCCCCGACTCCAAATTGTATAGGTCTCGGTAACTTTTGGCGACGACCGACCACGTCTCCGTCGCTAACATTTAACTTTTAGCGACGAGATGATCTCCCCGTCACCAATCAGCGACGAAGATATGTGATCCGTCGCTAATGATGTCCCCGACTCCAAATTGTATAGTTCTCGGTAACTTTTGGCGACGATCGACCACGTCTCCGTCGCTAACATTTAACTTTTAGCGACGAGATGATCTCCCCGTCACCAATCAGCGACGAAGATATGTGATCCGTCGCTAATGATGTCCCCGACTCCAAATTGTATAGTTCTCGGTAACTTTTGGCGACAATCGACCACGTCTCCGTCGCTAACATTTAACTTTTAGCGACGAGATGATCTCCCCGTCACCAATCAGCGACGAAGATATGTGATCCGTCGCTAATGATGTCCCCGACTCCAAATTGTATAGGTCTCGGTAACTTTTGGCGACGACCGACCACGTCTCCGTCGCTAACATTTAACTTTTAGCGACGATATGATCTCCCCGTCACCAATCAGCGACGAAGATATGTGATCCGTCGCTAATGATGTCCCCGAATGCTTAGAGCTCTCGGTAACTTTTGGCGACGACCGACCACGTCTCCGTCACTACTTAGCGACAAGAACAGGGTCCGTCGCTAATTAGTGACTATTGATTATGGTTGGTCGCTAAAGATGTACCCCATTGCAAATTATATAGCTCTCGGCCTTTTTTGGCGACGACATCGACAAACTTGTCGCTAATTTTTACAGAATACACCTAATTACCTTGTTATATATATGTATATAAATACACCTGATTCATAAATAATATTATCAAATATACCGTATATTCTGAATATTAATTATAACACAATAAACCATAAAATACGTTATACATGTCATAAAGAAGAATAATAAAAGTTTCAAAACCCAAAGTCGTTGTCATTGTCATCTTCGTCGTTGTCATGATAATCGTCGTCTTCTGCATCTTCACTATGATCATAAAACTCGTCTTCGTCTTCGGTGTCCTCGTTTTCCTCATCAGTGTCCTCGTCATCATCAGTGATAAATTCATCTTCTTCAACACTATGATGCAAGTTCGATTGACGTATTTCACTTGCATCAACATCGATCAATGCTCCATGTGGGTCTTGTAAAGATGGAATATTATATTCATAAGGTTCAGCTGTGTGCAGAACGACCTCTTGCTGATATGCTGTATCTTTCCAGTGTTGTTCGATCTTTTTTCGCGCTTTGATTGTACATGCTGCCAACCACTCAACTTTGTCCTGTTTCAAGCTCGGATATGATGCGTAATAGACTTGAATTGCTTGTTGTGCCAATACAAATGGTTCGTATTTCATATATTTTCTCTTGTGATTAACTTCAACCAAATTAAACTTCGGATGCACCCTCATTCCTTTGATAGGGTCGAACCACGTGCATTTAAATAACGTAACGGCCAATGGTGGACCAGGGTACTCTACCTGTATGATAGCATCCAACAAGCCGTAAAAGGCCTCCATCAAACTGCTCCCAGATCGAACACAGACGCCACTATTCATCGTGGCCTTTCCCTTGCCATATTCTTGCGTGTGAAAATTATAACCGTTGACAAAATATGCTGGCCAAGTTCTTGCTATTGCTTTTGGACCCAATGACAGATGATATAACAACCCTTCATTCTCGATCATGGCTGGAATATTGTGAACCTAATGACACATATGAATAAGTTATTCATATATGTACGTATACATAGAGTATTGCTTAATATCAAAATTTGATGAAAACTACAAGTTAACACTGCACGTCGATCTTACATAATTTTTAAACCATGCTGCAAAATGGACATTGCACAAACGATCGAGCTCATCAGGCGATACTCCTGACATGGATGCCCGAAACATTCTGTTCGATTTGAGCCAAGAAAGAATAATTTATTACCGAATGGTTAGACACAATATATGTGTATATACATTCACATTATGAGGTCTAATATGAAATGCTTACTGAAAGTATGGCTCCACTTCTGGACAATTCAATAAAATGTATGTGTGGGCTGCATGCATTTCTTCTCCCGTTATATAACGTAACTTACATACGCCGCTTGGTCGACCAAGATAATTGAAAATGGAGAATGAGTTACAATCCGAATCTAGCGGTCCCTCGTCGTTTCGTCCTGGTCTCCGCCTCTTGCATTGCACGTGCGACTCAAAGTAGTATGATGCAAATGTAGTCACTTCTTCAACAATGTATGCATTACAAATTGAAGCCTCCACACATGCCTTATTCTTAATTTTTTTCTTCAAATGATACAAAAACCTATATGGAAAACGACATTTTAGTTCAACATCGTTGATAGGTAGTTTCATATCTATACAAAATGAAAAACATTGTTACCTCTCAAATGGGTACATCCATCGAAATTGGACGGGACCTGCAAGTTTTGCTTCGTATGGCAAATGAACTAGTAGATGCTCCATTGAATCAAAGAACGATGGGGGGAATATCCGCTCCAAGTTACACATGATGATTGGAATATCTTTCTCCAGCTTCTCCATGTGTGATGTACGTAACATTGTCGAGCAAATATCATGAAAGAAAGTCGTCAATTCAGTAAGAGCGCCCCAGACGAAGTTTGGCAGAAATTCCTTCAACGCTATTGGAAGTAGTCGCTCCATAAAGACGTGACAGTCATGACTTTTCATACCTGACAACTTACATGCATTCAAATCAACACATCTCCCGATGTTTGAAGCATACCCATCAGGAAATCGGACAGATTTCAACCATGTTAAGACTGCACGTCGCTGCTCCTTGGTCAATGTGTACACTGCTTTTGGCTTTGGACCAATACTGCTTGGCTCCACGCCTAGAGTCGGCCGATCACAAATGTCTCGCAAGTCTTTTCTTGCATTTAGGTTGTCCTTTGTTTTGCCAGGGACGTCCATCACCGTGTTGATGACATTCTCAAAAACATTCTTCTCTATGTGCATGACGTCAAGGTTATGATGAACAAAGTGGGTCTTCCAATATGGTAAATGCCAAAATATACTGCGCTTTGTCCATTTATGCGTAGAACCATACGAATGAGGTATGCATTGCGGGGCTTCAACAACGGTCGGGAAGGTTTGGACTCGTTCCCAAAGTTCATAACCGGTCAACCTCATTGGTAGAGGTGTCCTTTCAATCCTTTTTTTGACGAACTCTTTCTTATTCATTCTAAATGGATGATTCATCGGTAAGAATTGTCTGTGGCAATCAAAGTAACACGCCTTCTTACCATGTTTTAATCGGAACGACTTTGATTTCTCCATACAAATCGGACATCCTAACAGGCCGGCTGTGCTCCACCCAGACAACATTCCATAAGCTGGGAAGTCATTTATCGTCCAAAGAAGCGCAGCCCTCAATAGAAATGTTTTATCGGTGCAAACATCATAGGTTGGAACACCAACATTCCATAGTTGTTGCAACTCTTCAATCAATGGTTGCATGTAAATGTCTATCATCTTCTTCGGGTTATGCGGACCGGGCACGATCAATGTCAGAAACATATAAGGTGTCTTCATGCACATGCCAGGAGGGAGATTGTACGGCGTTAATATGACTGGCCAGCATGAATAGTTTTTTCCGGTTTTACCAAATGGGGCAAACCCATCACTACATAGACCTAGCCTGATGTTCCGTCGCTCCATTGCGAAATCTGGGTATGTTCTATCGAAATGTTTCCAGGCGTATGCATCGGAAGGATGACACATCATATCCTCTTCAGTTTCATGGTTTGCGTGCCAACTCATGTGTTCAGCAGTAGCTCGAGACGCAAACAACCTTTGCAATCTAGGAATTAACGGCAGATGAAACAATTGCTTCACTGGTCTACGTGCATGGTTACCACCATGCCTCCTTTGAACCTTGTATCTAGGCTCACCGCAAAACTTGCAAGATTCAGCAGATTGATATTCTTTCCAATACAACATACACCCTGCGATGCAAACGTCAATCCGCTCAACCGGAAGACCCAGGTCATGCACTAACTTCTTCATATCGTAAAAGGAACTCGGCATGTTGTTATCACGGGGTAATGCTTCACGCATTATTTCCACAAAAGAATTGAAGCAGTTCTCTGACACGTTATGCTCGGCTTTAATACTTAGCATTCTTGCCGTGACCGATAGCGTTGAGTGGTTGTCACAACCTCCCCATAAAGGTTCATCCGCTGAACTCAACACGTCACGAAATTTATGGCACACACTTTCTTCAAATGTTGTGTCACCAGAGTTGTCAAACTGTGATGTATGACTGGAGCTTCCATGCTCATGGGTGCTAGTTTGGTTCGTTTCCCATCCAAAATTATGAGCAGCTGCATCAAGCACCATTCTCTGATATGGATTTAATTCATCTCTAGCACTACTACATTCTTCCCGTACACAAGGCAATTGGTGAGTATTGCGATATTCCTCGGGAGACATAAATGGTTCACCATGGCAAGTCCAATTGTAGTAATTCGGAGTGAAACCGTTTCTATAAAGATGCTCTTGAACGATATCATATTCTTGGAATTTACTGTTTTTGCATTTTTTGCACGGACACCTTAACTTACTTCCGTTCATGTATTCAACTTGTGAACTAGCAAACGCCATGAATTTTTCCAACCCAGCACGAAACTCATCGGTTAATCCTCCACGCCTAGGTAAGTTCTTATTATACATCCAAGACCTATCTCCTTCTTCCATGATGCCTACGATGAAAACCCGACTCAACAAATGTCAAGATTCATTACGGTATTTTAACAAACATATGGGGGGTGTCACATGTATCCGAGTCGTTTAACCCCATATTAGGATTGAAATCAATCTCGTGTAAACAACAACGTATAACGGCAACACAACAACGCGTAATAGACAGAAATATCAGTCAAATTGAAAGAAGAAATAACTTACCTTGAAATTAAACAAGTTGGGACAATGGTGTATTTTTTGCGGTTTCTTCAATCGCGAATTTCTCACTCCGTTAAGCTTTTCCGATTTCTTCGCTAAAGCATACGCATCTCCACCTCCAGGTAACTTGTACTTACTCCAAGTAGGCGTCGGGCTCTCGTTTAGACAGAGAGGAAGAAGAGATCGAGTGCTGCGAAATGAATGAATCGTCTGTTTTGTTGCTGATATAAGCTATATTTAGCGACGAAATATGTTTACTTCGTCGCTAAATAGCGACTAATAAACTAAATCGTCGCTAAAGATAGTCGCTATTCAGCGACTAAACACAAGTCGTAGGTAAATATAGTAGCTATTTAGTGACGGTACTAATATCGTCGCTAATTTGAGACGAGATTGCGACAACTTAGTCGCTAAACTGTCCAGAGACCAACAAACGTAAAATGTAACATTAGATCACATTAGCGACGAAGTAATTACGATGCGTCGCTAAACTGTGTTTTTGCGACTACCAAGTATTTTCGTAGCTACTTAGCTATGATAAAAATGCCGTCGCTGAATGTAGTCGCGATTTAGCGACAGAAAAGCGTGATTGTCGCAAATTGGCGACGACATCTTTATCTCGTGGCTATTTAGCGACGAATTAGCGACTAATTGTCTGTTGCTGTCGCTATTTTCAGTAATTGGCGACGAAATTAACTTGGTCGCTAATTTCGTCGCCACTTAGCGACTATTTGCCTTTTGTTGTCACTAATTAGCGACGATACTGTTGTCGTCGCAAATATATTGTAGCTAAATTACAGTTTTTTTGTAGTGCAATCACGCTGGCAATATATACAGATAACCGTATCTTTGAACTTGATTTGATGTTTCATGGATAGTGGTCACTTGTGGCCTAAGAAACTTAGTTCCTGTTTGATAATTTACAGGGTGGTACTATTAATGTCTGCAACAGCCGATATTGCAAAATTCAGGGACTACTTTGGTAATATTGCTCGGAATGAAAGAGTAGAGGTGGTTGCCATTCCTAACTCCAACCGGCAAACCATTTATCAAAGGAGAGTTTTATATCTTGAGGAGGTAAAAGCTTGGTTATTAGTCCAGAGAGGCCTAAATTTGCAGGATTAATTTTCAAGAGTACCCGCTCAAC
The DNA here is from genome assembly GCA_031216285.1 of Syzygium syzygioides. Classification (NCBI taxonomy): domain Eukaryota; kingdom Viridiplantae; phylum Streptophyta; class Magnoliopsida; order Myrtales; family Myrtaceae; genus Syzygium; species Syzygium syzygioides. The sequence continues at coordinate 23,081,805 of CM062252.1, read as the reverse complement.
TTTTGATCATTTGGCATTCTTGTTTCACATGGTGTGTTGGCGTAATTTTTGCTTTTAAAAATAGACTTTACTTTCTGCTTTTAGTATTTAGATTTGACTTATATTTAATACGTAACTCCTTGAATTTTTGAAAGCATGTAATTATTATCAATTTGAATCATTTAAAGACACGTAATTTTTTTCCTGATTTTTTAATTTTCAAAATAATTATTTCTAATATTTGGTGGGAAAGTCATATATATGTATTCTTATTTGCGGTAAAGTCATAAGTAGTCTAAGAAGTCACAATAAACAGATCCTGAACTGAAGTTTGTCCTTGAAATTATCATGTAGTAAAAGAAGACTGGAATCTCCCATTGCCTTTTCACTTATTCGAGCCTTCCCTGTTTTTGCACTTATCAAATGCTAGAAAAGTTAGAAGGAAGTAGTAGTTCTTGTGGCAATTCTTAGTGGCGAAGCATATTGCCTACGTGGCAATGCTTGCGAGTACTTGCTTCTGCTTTTTAGAAGTCTGCTTGAAATGGTTTGAAAGCAGATTTTCGAGAAGCAATCCAGGGCTGATTTTGCAGCTATGGCCGTTCAAACTTTTAATTGTAAATGTTGGAGAATACTCGTAAAGTTTGTTTCTACTCTTGAAATCATGAGGCGGGGTCCATGAAGATAATGTCGAGATTTGTTGCGGATTTATTACCCTAATGGTTAATGATTTTTTAATTAGAATGTGAATAGGATTTTACTTTAATTATCTTAGTTGATTTTATTCGTACAAGGCACTAATTATCAATTGGTCATATTTTCCTAGTTTATTTTTTTTAATTTTCTTTTACTTAGTTTAGGTTTTCACGAATATGCGCTTTATTTTAACGTAAAGCAGCTCATCTGTGAGCATGTTGCGCATTGTGCGTGTTTTGCAGATTCATTTGTCCGTGTTTATCCCATTTCTGTTGTGTCAATTGGTGTTGGAGCTGATAAAATCGCTGGTGAGCGAAGCCATGTCTAGTAACAATGGCGATGCAAGCAACCGTCCCGTTGATGAAGATCAGGGGGCTCAAGCTTTGTGGACGGCTACTCGTCGTCTCAAGGCATCTCAACGGGCCATGGAGTAGAATCTTCAATTGTCAATTGACTCTAGATACGTTAGTGGGGGAAAATTATCTGAAAAGTTATAAACCTATTGCATTTTTGCTAATTCAGCCATAAACATTTCAATTTTGTTAATTCAGTCATAAACTTTTTCACTTTTTGCCGATTGCGTTTTTAACCTTTTCACTTCTTGCCAATTGAATCCATTAGATTAATTTTGGATAGAAATTGTTGAAGTGGACGCCGGTCGGCCTATGTGGCGCTGACATGGACAATCTTGGAGGGAAAAACAGGAAAAAGAAAAGAAAAGAAAAGCAAAATAAAAAATTTGAAAAATATTAAAATATTATTAAAAATTATCTACGTCAGCTTCACATAGGCCAGCCGGCATTTCTAGTAAAAATTAGTCGGATGGACTCAATTGGCAATAAGTAAAAAAGTTTATGACTCAATTGGCAAAAAGTGAAAAGGTTCGTGATTTGATTGGTAAAATTGAAAAGTTTAAGATTAAAGTGCAATAAATTTAGAATTGTTTGGACAATTTTCCCCATTAGTGGAGCGGCTTGGTCCGGGGGAAAACCCAGAAAGGGCTAATGAATTAGCGCCACAGATGCATAATCCTTGTGACCAACCGCTCGAAGGAGTCTGGTGGTTCAATCGTTATGATTGGCCTACCTAGAGGAATAATTCGGGTTGGGATGAGCTGGGAGATGATTTCGGAAGTCAGTACGGAGATCACGGCTTCAGCTGAGACGGGGACGAGGACTGTGTTGAAGCCTGTGGCTGGAATCACCATGGCGGAACCTACTAACAAATAAACAAGCACTACTATTACCCTTGTACACTTCTCTATCAACAGATTACAAAGCAACAAGAACTCTTAATAGAGAGAATCACAAATAAGCAATAGTACGATTGGAAACACAGAGAGAACAAGAAAATATCAGAGTTACAACTTTCTTAATTTTCTGCCAACCCTTTCAGCTTGATTTTAATCTCTTATGTAGAACTTGAGTCTCTAATTCAGACGTTGGAGAGTCTTCAAGAAAGTCAAAGCGCCATAGGGGTTGAGAGAGACACCATCGCTGGAAGTCTGACTGCTCGTACAATCTGATTTTCCTGGCAAAAGTAAGGTTCTCTAAATAATCTGTTGCCTCTGTCAGCAATCCGTTTCTCTGGTTGCTTGAACAAAACAGGCAAAAATTGTTTTGATATAACCTTAAAGAAATACACTTTTTAAATCTATTTGATCTAACTTGATGTTGTCTAAGTCAACGCTACTCTCCCAGATTAAAGATCATCAACAGGCTGGAATATACTAGTAATCTCGTGAGTAGTTACACACCCGAAGCTGGTAGATTTCACTATCAATAAACAAGTACTGCTCTCATATGTGTACATTCCTTAAACTATAGACTAAAGTGAGTAATAACAACTCTCAACGATTAAAATCGCACTTGTAACATAGTGAGAATATGACAATGTCAGTGTTTGTAACTTTGTCAATTTTCCGTTGTCATTCCTTTGGCGTGCATTGATCTTCTTATATATTTTTCATCTTTAGACTAGCCATTGGACTATATTCAGGATTCAATTTGCCGTTGGAGATGATGGACACAATCACCAGAGATCTGATTGCCCATATAATCAAATAGTCCCAGTTATAGTGAGGTTTCTCCAAATAGAGTTAGCCGTGCTTGGTCCATTCCACCAAATCGATAACAATCAATTAGATTAACTTAAATTATTCCTTCCGGAATTCCAAGCCTTAGGTTAGCTGTAAAATCCTTTTGACCCGCAAGATTAGTCAAAAGAATATATGGGTCTTCATATTCAGGTCACATAATCATATGATCAATGCGATCATCATAGTTGATATAGGTACTTGCTTATATCGACAATCCAATAAGTCTATCCAAGCTTCCCGGGGTAGTTGACTTACATATATTGCCATCCATTGGTCTTCTTGAGTACATTAGTGTTGAAGACTTTACTCAGTGTTCATCTTATCACGGTATTTCCAAACCTTCACGAATTTCCTATTCTTCCACATTTGTTCACCATTTATTATCCAGCTTTTATCAATCTTTTTCACTTTGTACTTGGGATTCCGTCAATGTTGGTAACGTATCCTTTATATCAACATTACCTGAAATACGATAACATATGCTTTTGTTGAATAATAATGAGAAATAGATGATTTTGTCAATTTCAAAATATCATAGAGGTTTTCTCAACAATCCAGTGAGTCTATCCAAGCTTCTGGCCGGTAGTTGACTTACATATATTGCCATCCATTGGTCTTCCTGAGTACATTAGTGTTTTAGACTTTACTCAGCTATTTACCTTATCACGGTATTTCCAAACCTTCATGAATTTCCCGTTCTTCCGGACTTGTTTACCCTATATCAAGGTCCATCCAGATATTTTCACTTTATACTTTGGATTCCATCATTGGCGATAAAGTATCCTTTATATTAACATTACCTAAAATAAGATAACATCTGCCTTTACTGAATAATAATAAGAAATAGATGGTTATGTCAATTTCAAAATGTCATAGAAGTTTTCCCAACACATTCTATTATGGTGTATGAGGACATTGACTTGGTGTTGAATTGCGCTTTGATTAAAATGATCATGTAAACAAAGACTAGAAAATTCAGATTTCCTCTTCAATGGATATGCAATATTGTGAAAAATCATCAATAAACACCACATAGTACGGAAACTGTGGTAATGAAGAAACGGAGCTGGTCTATCTAAATGTATCTTGTCCAAAGAATGGGAACATCGAAAATATGAAGGACGAAATGGCAATTTAGCACTTTTATTAATTCGACAACTAGTGCAAAGTCCACAAGTTGGTTTACTGACAGAAATAAAATTGTTCCTTCTCAAATATTGCAAAATTTGACTATTTGGGTGTCGCAAAGTTTGATGCCCATACATGCTCATTTGCTGACTTTTGCCTCTTAAGAGAAAAATGCTGAATTCTGTGGATCTCTGACGGCATACAAATCAGCGATGAGTACTGCCCGGTATCCAGACTTGATGTGTCTTTGAGTTCCCGATACAAAAACTAGATCCATTAAACTCAAAATAAGAAGCATAATCCTGCCTGAGTTAAGAAACAGAGAGAAGTCTTCTTTATTTGGGTAACCACCAAAATGTTTCGATGTGCAAGAGTGCTAGGTGCATTTCCAATAAGACCAGTACCAATATGAGTAATTGGAAGTGATTCGATGTGCAAGAGTGCTGATGCTCATATCACAGATGCATTTCCAAAAAGAAATCCTTAAATATCTTGACTTTCAACTAATTTAGCTTTGAAGTGACAAATTTAGCCGCTTTGAGATTCGAGGGAAATGAACATTTGGGAGCTGCAGCCATTGGTGTAGCATGTAGGGAAGAGGTCTGGGTGCCTTGCATAATGTCTAATTGTAGGGATGAACATGGTTCTAGCATAGAATTTGGAACCTGAGTGGACATGTGTCGCTTTCAGGTTCTAGAGTATGCAGGGTAGGTTTCAGGTTCCAAAAACTGGGGAACTTGTTTTGATAGGTAGGTTCCAAGTAGGTGGAACCTGAACACGAAACAAGTTTTTGTGTTTTTCTTGGTTTATGTCTTCGTGCAATCCTATGGTATTTCATAACGCCTGATGATGAAAATATAATCTGGAATTACTAGTTTGAACTTGCATTTTATGATTGAGACTTCTACTTTGTTAATGCTTCTTATTCGTTTTGTGTCTAATTATATAAGTTGTGGTCAGTGGATTGTAGAAGCAAGTGATGGTAATTAAAAGTGATGATTCACTACAATCATTCAATTAATAATATAGGTGGAACCTGAGTAGACCTAGAATTCATGACAGGGTAGGTTGTAAGGTATGCAGAGTAGGTTGTAGGTTCTAAAAAACGAGAAACCTTTTCCAATAGGTAGGTTCCAAGTTTCAGGTATAACCTGTATGGAACCTGAAACCGTTCACCCTTATTTGATCGTGACAATCAAATAAATAATTTTCATTATCCCTAGGCAAAAATCGCCTCTTTAACAGCATTTGCATCTTTGACCATGTTGTAACTAGTGTTTTGCCTTCTAATTGACGCTTCTCCTCCAGTTTTTCCCCCAAAGAGTAAGCTCTGCCCTTCGAATTTATGCCTCACAAGTTTTACCCTCTGATTCTCAGGAATCTCCATAGAAGGTAGGAATTTCCACTTCTTTCTTGAATCCTCCTCCCACCAATGGCCACGGTCATCACCACCACGATCCCGCTGATCAACACCATAAACGCAACCACGACCCAACTGCTTATCCGCGTCCTTATAAGTTTGTTGATTCACACATTCAATCTAGGGCTAAACCGAAGCCAAATTAGAAAGATTCGATAACAACTGCGCAGGGCAGATTCGATGCTGGGTTGTTTTTGTTTTGATTTGATTCTGGAATCTAAGCTGTTTAACTTGTTTTTCAGATTTTGATTGTTAAAAAAAATCATAAGAAACAATACAATTTCTAATTTGATCTTTCTATGGAGGAAAAATTATGAAAGCAACCTTTAATTCTACAAAAATTAGGGATAATTGTTCCGGTGTATCCTATCATAATCGGTTTCCAGCTATTGGAACTGGTTCCTTTAGAAACTGGCATGGAACCGAACCGGCGGTTCAACGGTCAACTTGAGAACGGAGCCTATTTTAAAAGGAATCGGTCAATGCCAGTTTCCCAATTTTTTTTTACCCAGGAATCTACCCAGTCCTGTGTGAACTGGTCATGTAAGGCTAGTTTGATTCGTTTCTCAAGTTGAACTGGTCCGGTGCTCACTCCTTGCAAAAACACTAATATTTTTTTTGGTAATAGCAGAAACACTGATATGGATGCCTAAGAATTTAAGCTAGAATGAAAAAAATTGGAGATTTGCATTTGGATGTCTCCATTTATATGATTCAATAAAATAATTTCTATTACCTCTGCTACACATTAGATTCTCTCTAGCAAAAATGCATGTTGTAATGATAACACCCACAACAAACATTAAAGCTACATCCTGCCTTAACGGACTTTATGTAAACATATGAAAACAGACGCGATTGGACCTTCATTTGCGCATCCGCTTGTGGGAAGAACTCGAGTAGTTTAGACCTATTTCGTTCATGTATAAGATAATGGATGATTCAGGGCTTCAAAGTGCACCATAACCCTAGGCTACTAACAAAGTAAGGCCTGCATATCCATTTGCCCGCTGGCTTGACAAGTGGCATGTCTTATCTCAGTATACGTTCAATACCTCCTGACATCATACTCCATGTGCATTTTCCTAAATATGTCTTTCACATATTGCAACAAATTCATTAAATATGCTACATTAAGGCTGTCCTTTTATTGACCATGGCGTATAAAGTTCCCTGTTAGTGTTTTTCCTGCTAATGTCCAGATGCAGTACTCCTGTGTCAATAAATGTGTCTAGTCATGCTCAATCCAATACCAGGCCCCTACTCCCTCAATCCCGTAAAACCCAAAACGATCATACAATAATGGGGAAAACTTCTTTGACAGTGGAGCAGAGTTGGTTCAGAAGATGAAATCCTCATGTTTGTCAAAAAAAGTGGGAAAAAAAGATGGCAGAATCGTGGTACTTTTTTTTTCTTGCGACGGCATAATTGATAATGTGAGTGACACTGTATCTTTACGATCAACATTTTGCACAAGCAAAAGCCATAGATGAAGCATGATAATTCCCGATAGTTGTTTTTTCTCTTTTCTATAGAAAGGTTAATTGCTATGTTTCATGAAGAGATGAGTATCTTCGAGGTTTTTCCAAATATAGCTTGAGAGGCATACTTTTATTTATTAAATTTTGCTGAACAGGTAACCAAATTGCTGGGAACTAGTTCAGAATCATTGTCAGTGAAATATTGCAATGGGGAAAGCCCTTCAACAGCCAATGCAGATGTTGAACCTGAAGTCCACAGACTCATTCATGATTTGGTAATGCATATACATGAAAATGAGCCAGATATTGAAAAGAGCATATTAATTTTTCTGCCAACAATCCATTCATGGGAGGATCAATGGTGTCTTTTGAAGTCCTCAAGTGCGTTGTTCAAAGTCATTTTGGATAATGGTAAATACACAGAACAAGCTTTGTTCGATATGAAGATCTGGAAGTCCCACCGTAAGGTAAGATGCGCTTTTGGGAAGCTCAAATAAACTTCTCATGTTTCGGCATTGGAGTTCTCTTAATTTGCATGTTAGCTTCTTGCATGATCAGAATATTGGTAACTAAATCAAGAATAATGTGCTCCATCTAAAGGCATCATATCATTTTGTCTGTCATTTTTTTTGGGGGTGAAAATGAAATGTTGTTTAGCTTGTAGAAGTATTTGAGAAAGCAATAAAACATGAAGATTGTATTCTTCTGAATGCTATCACAATGGAAAACTGTATCAATAGAATTTACATAAAAACCTTGCCTGTACTGACTTCAGAATCTTTGGCAGCATTTATGTCAATAAACTGATGCAGAAAAGGGAAGCCGAGGATCTTACTTACCCTGTTGATATCATTACATAGGTGCAGATCTTGTAGGCATGTTTCTCCATGTGCTTCTCCTCATGTTGCGTTCTTCAAGGAGGCTATGGATTAGTATGCCTCTGCTTTTGTTAGGAACGGTTAAGAAATTATGTGTACTTATCAATGTGAAATTAGTATGAGACCAATATAGTATTTGCTGTGGGACTGTACCTTTTCTTATGCCATTATTAGTGTTGAAGTTTGTGCATGATTGTGGGAGGTTATGAACGAGAAAAAGAAAAAAAATCTGAGAGGAGTTGGGTGATTATTTAATGGGGTGGATATGGCGATAGTGGAGACATGTATGAAATGGGTGGTTACTTGATGAAATGAATGTAGTTAGAGTAAGGGCAATGTTGGAATGTCAAAAAAGTGAGACACGTACAACTTTTCCCCTAATGATATGGATTTATGATTAAGTTGGATCTCTTTTTGTTAGCCAGTTAGAGAAACATATCACATATTTGAGTTCCTTCTGATTTGAAAAGTCTCTTTAACCAGATAATATTTTCTGCTGAGTCATCAGTGACAATTCCGGAAGTAGCCTTTATAATTGATTCGTGTCGCTCATCAGAAGTTTACTGGGACGGTAATAGGAAATGTGAATATTTGGGGCTCATGTGGGTATCCAAATCTCAGGTATCATATAAAGCTCAGCAACTTAGTCTTGGTTTCTGTGTTATGTTCATGAGATTCAGAGTTACATGTAGGCTGAGCAACGAAGAGGAAAAACCAGTTGGACCTGTGATGGAGAGATTTATAGATTGGTAACTCGATCCTTTTTCAGTGATCTAGAGGATTACGAGTGTCCGACTATGCTGAGATTATTACTGCAACAGCAAATACTTCTAATCTGTTGCGCTGAACTAGAGGCCATTAATGATCCCAGAGGTATGTTCCTTCTGTCTATAAAACAGTACGTGTGCTGTTGAAATGTCCTCTCTTCCTGTTTTACCTTTGTCATCCGCAAGCTTGCCCAGATGCATCAATCTTCTCTTAGAACTGGAAGTGCAAAATGGGACTCCAACCTATGCGTAAAAAATCATGCAAAAGGATGGGATACAAACAAATGTGGCAAAATCAAAACTGAGAAGTCCTTTTCTTTCCTCCCTCTTTTAGCATAGCCTTACCTTTCTAGTGCACTAAGGGCCTCCCTTCCACTGTCACTAAAATCCAAAACTGATGACCTCCGTTTTATCCCAGTGGACTTGCCCATAGAGTATCTGTTCCCATTGTGTGTTGTGTCTTTAAGATCAATGAGTACATTGGTCAGGACATTCTGCCTTGCAAAATTTTTCTTGTTCAATCAACTCCCTCCATATTGGAACCCGATGCAGCTAACAGGAAGTGACAAGGAAGCAAATCTCTTCAACAAGGTAGAAATTCTTCAGCTCAAGGAACACCACGAGACATCCCATTTTCAATATACACAAAGCTTTATGGGATTTAACTGTCCTTTGTCGCCCTTCAATTGACTAATCGAGAAATAGATACCTTACACACTTCCAAGTAAATATAGTTTGTGAAGAAACTATGGAAGTCTTGAAATGAATGGAAAGGCATGCTGTTTTAAACCTACTCAGAAGATACCGAAAGGGGGATCGTCAGTACTGATCTAAATTAAGAAGTGTTGGAATCTTTTCCTTTTTGTGCTTAGCTAGGACCATTGGAAAAACTTCATGCAGAAATTATTCTGAAGCCATATTACCGACACGTCCCCACTGCATTTATCACTATTTGATTACGCAAAAATTGACATTGGATGATTTTAAAAGGGAACTTGCATCTATTCCAGAACTCTAAGATACATGACACACATTGCCATTATTATGTTTTTAGCATTCCCTGCTATTCTGCATTCGTATATTCAGTATTTTTTTATTAATAGAAATGCTAATCCTTGAAAAATAATGTCAGTGTTGTTGCAGAAGGCTTTAGACCCTCCTGATCCTGATGTTGTTCAGGATGCATTAGATTTGCTAGTTCATATGGGTTTACTCCAGACATCTCATAGAGGGAGGCTTGAGCCAACATTCTATGGACGTCTGATTGCCAGTTTTTCTCTGTCTTTTGATGCATCTCTGCTCATGATTAAGTTTGGGGAGGTTGGATTGCTGCATGAGGGCATTCTTCTTGGTGTATTGATGGATATGCAACCTCGACCCATCATCCATTTTTTTGGGGAGGGTGATTTGGTACCTCCTATCTAGTAAATGCCAATTTCTTTTTAAGATCCATCAACAGGTGAAAGACAGTACTCACATTGGCTATTCCCCTTTTTTTCCAGTTCCAAAAGTACCTTGACAGCTACTTTAGCAAAGATACTAGCAAACCCCGAACTGGTCCTCTAAAGGAGGTGATTTTAATGGCGAACTTGTGTGCCTTTCAGTTTTGGCAGCGCATTTTCAAGGTATTCCCATGATTTATTCTTGAAGATATTTAAGTTATTCATTCTCATATGCATGTTGTATTCTTCTGAAGGACAAGTATCGCACTAAGCATTTAAATCAGGTTCTACAATTTGATGACATGAAAGCTACAGAGATGGTGCTGGAGACTGAAGAAGAATGGTGCTTCTTTCATAATCTTAGACAGGCATCACTTAATCATGTCGCTAAAATATGTACAGTTGCAACTTCGTCCTTTGAGTTCTCTCCTGTCACCTCTCTTCCCCTTTTCTTTCTTCAATTGGTTGGACTTTTGATTTTGAACTTGCTTTTCCTCAGATGAAGATGTCTTGAGTTCATTGCATCGATTTCGGCCCAACTTCCTTGGTACATCTGAAGGTTTTCCTTCTTATTACTATCCTTGTGATTTCCAACACAAATGCCTCCTTGAGTGTCAGCCAAATGAAGATGAAGATGAAGATGATGATGCAGCTGGCCTAGATGACGAAAAGCTTAAATCATCTGCCGACACCAGGGAGTGTGTTGCCATGCCATTTGTTGCCCCAAATGACTTCCAGACAAAATATGTGGCTGACAAATTGACAGCTGTTGTCAAAGAGGTACTTTATCATACTTTACGTGCCCTTTTGCAGATACCTATTGAATTTAGTTTCCTTCGTCTGTAATGTGTTATAGATAAAAGCTCATTACTTTGGATTGGCACCCGGTGATCAGCCCAAGAGTTCTTCTGAGAGTCGTTTCTCTGTTGACAAGTGGGGTAAATTATGTAGACATTTTCTAAAAGGATCGTGCAACAGGGGCAGTAATTGCTCGTTTTCTCATTCATTCCAAGCAAAACGACCTTTGTGCAGATACTTCTCCTCTTTACAGGTTTATACTTCACTTTGACTTTTATTTTCACCGTACATAATATGCATGCACGTGTTATCAGCATATAAATTTCGTTTCTCGGAGTTTGTACCCACTTACCAAGTGAATGTTTGGTGACCTGTTATGCTTTATCGTGAATGTGATTGAAGAATTCTTTCACCCCTTGATTGAAGCAAATAAAGCAGTAGATAACATTGACAAGCTCGTGGCCTGCTTTATATCTTATAGTTAACTTCGTAAATTGCCTACTACTGCAATTCACAAGACTCTGTTCACAGAATGCATGACACATACTTGAGATTCTTCCCCATTCTTAAAGGAAGGGTCGTGATGATCCATAGGGCGGTGGAACCCCTCCATATATAATTGTAAATTGATCTGCTCGTGCTTAGTTTAGTTGTCAGCATATCAGATTTCATTGCTCTGTTGTTCATGCTCAGTGGTACATGCTTCACTAAGTTTCCTCGTATCTAGTTATGTATTTAATTTTATCAAACTAAGACCACCACAAACACCTTCTCCAGCTCCTGATGTTCTTGAATTTTTTGAGAGAATTTATTCTTTTTCTCAAGAATTCCAGATCTCATGATTCTGTCACTTGGAGGCCTCATATTGAAAGTTGCCTTGGAACATGCGCCTAGGAGCACTGCTTGGCTCCTGCTCTAGTTTTTTTGGAGTGCTTTGATTCTTCTTAGATGCTTGGCAAGCACTCAAAAGCTGGTGAGCAGCTTCTGGAGAAGTTGCTCTGATCTGGAGAGTTCGTATTATTACTTTATATTTGAAGGTCTATAGCACTTCTAGAACACGCTCTATTATGCTCATTTTGAAGCCACAGCTATAACACAACTACAGGCTACAGCACTAAAGGTTATAGCAGAAGTTACTGCAAAGCTAAATAAACCTTGATAGGTACTTCACAAAAGAATTTCATTGATGCTTCATGGATGTTGAAAATGTCGTAGAAGCAAATAAACTTCAGGATTTTGCGTTTATAGTCCTCCTTAGAAATTAGAGGCTTCTGAGCTTAAATTGGCCGCTCCTTGTCACAAGCAAGAGTTCCAAAAGCTGGTATTGGGATTGCTTGCACATAGTCCTCCTAAGAGATTAGAGGCTTCTGAGCTTAAATAGGTCGCTCCTTGTCTGAAGTAAGAGTTTTGAAAGGCTGGTATTGGGATTGCTCGTGTACGTGAGCCTGTAGCTGATTATGTCCAAGTCGTGCCACTTTCCTCATATGCTCTTAAGTCATGTTTTTATCTCTGCTGCTACTTTATTCCCCCGTACAAAGTGAAAGTAATTCATTAATTGATTGAGTAATTGGACTTGCAGGGTTGTCGGAACGGTGATTCATGTTTCTTCTCTCATGATCTGGGCGCGTCATTTTCATCAGTCACTAAGCTAAGTTCATGCATCCCAGAAAATGGTGATGCTGACCCGGCACTACTTATTCGGTTATTTCCTTTTGCTGATGATGGGAATATTCTTATCTTGGATGACACCACCTTCCATTTTACCTCCAACATTGCCCGGAGCTATGATCCTTTTAGAATGGTTGCCACCACACGTCTTCTGGAATCCTCCATATCTGACCCGTCATTGACTGATGTCAAGATTATGTGGGGACTCCATCACCCATACCAAACCATCATAGGGAAATCTGCGGAGAGTCAAGTTTTGTGGAAGTCAGTGAAATGCGTCCTGTGGTTTCCTGATTTTGAAGTTTGTGGACAAAAAAAAAATTTTGAGGGACAGAGAATTTTCATGAAGAATTTCTTCGAGTATCTGGCAATTCGGCTACTTGCTGACACTTTATGTGAAGTGCCAGTTGTTCTTACCATGAATAACCTTAGGTTTTCAAAACTGCAGGTAATTGCTGTATCTGAAAGATGGTAACAATTTTTCGTCATTGCTGCATTTGCTTGCTCATGGGATCTTGTAAGGAATAGGTGATGGACTGATCAGGCTTGGTAGAGAGCTCGCAATTTCCATTCATGGCCAGTAAACTAGATTTTTATGTTTGCTCTCGAGTGTATCTTTGCTAATCGGTAGTTACACTGATGAATCTTTCAGCTCGGTATTGAGTAGCATCTTTAAACTCTTTTGCTAAAGTCATAATAATGTGTTCAAGACGTCTTTTATAGATATCCGTTGTTAGCCCCCAGTGTTGTTTTGACACCTTTGTGATTATTGTTCTAGGTGGAGAAGCTGGGAAGGAGCAGCTTCTTCTTTCTCACCGAGTCAGTTCCTTTTGCCGAGCAGAGCTTTGGGGAATTGTCGGATGTTATGCCCACCAAGAAACTGATGGAGGTATCCAAGCCCATCTCGTATGTTTTTCGCATGTACCCTCCTCCCACAGACGTCAAGCCCGATGATTTCCAAGCTGCTATTCGAAAATGTCTGCACGATGTTCAGTAACTTTCAGTGGCGTATGGGATCTAAAGGTCATTAATTGGTCGTATGAAGTTTCGAGGATTCCTCCTTTTGTGAGGTTCTTTTGTGAATGCGCTTAGGTATCGCCGTGTTACGTTGGACAGATGACAGGATGTTTATTGTATTGTATGTAGTCGAACTATCGGCAGTCCTCGCCCGTTGCAACATTGCCTCTTTGCAAAGTGTGTAGGTTGATATGCAAAGTGTGTTGGTTGATTCAACTACTCGAGTAATGCAGGCATGTCCAGTCCTTCTGGGCCATTGGAAGCTCTTCTTCAATCCAGTCCTTTGAGTTTGACCCACTTTCCACATTGGCAAAAATAAACCCAACGCTCAGGAGTTCTGTTTAAGATGTTTGATATTGAAGCTGCTATGGACAATCTAAATGTGGAGTGAATTGAGAGAAAAAAGTAGCATGTTCGCATCATAACGTTAATGCCTCGGATGGCTGTTTTCTAATTCAGAATATAGCCGTCTTTGAGTTTAACCAAACCAAAGGGTTCGAAAGGGATCGCAACTACAAAATAAATATTTCATTTTAATTTGGTTTGACGGGACGCTTCTTTCCTTTTATGGAAGTAGACGGCCTAAAAATTACACATCCCTAGGAAAAAAATGTATAATTCTAACTGAGCCAAAAAAAGGTTTAAATCCGTGGTTTGAGTGCTTTCTTGAGAAAAACCGGTTCACAAATCGAACAAAACCATTTTTTGTGGTCTGATTTGGTTTCAATTTATTCGAAACCAAACCAAACTGCAAAAACGTATTGTGTGACCAACTAATTTTTTGATTATATTTATCATTTATACGTGGAAACAGTCTCTTTTTTTAAATGTGAAGTAGCTTAGATTTTCATTTTGTGTGTAATGAGCGTAGAGGTTGGTTTTTATGAAATTAATACTCTGTCCAAGTTGCTTTTGAGTTTATTTAAACTCACGAAATTACAAATAATAAAAGAGAAGAAGAAAATAAAAGAAGAAAAACGATATCAAACCAAATCGTAAATAATAGTTGGTTTGGTTTGATTCCAAACTAGTCTACAATTGGTTTCGTTTGGTCTCATTCTGTTCGAACAGTATTTACAAGGATCGGCTTGATTTGACGACAAAACCGAACCAAATGACGCGATTTGACGACAAAACCGAACCAAATAGCGTCATGCTCGCCCCTAATTCCGACATTTTCATTTTTAGGGCGATTATATTTGTTGTAATTATAAGTGTTGATTGTGGATTAATGGCTCAACATTAGTGCTCGTTTAACCGTTATGTCCTAATTGTTGCAATTATTGTGGATCAATGGCTATACTAACGTGAGCATTTAATATAGCTGTTAATTGTGGATTAATGGCTCTGCTAATGTGAGCATAACCAACCAGTTCATGTCCCTTAAGTTTTCTGCAGTTATTTTTTCTTGTCTATATATAGACATGTCTCCTTAGTTCAAACAAGAGATAGAGAAAAGAACTCCTCAAAAGTACTCCTAGAGCGTCTCTTGATTTTTCTCTTCAACAATATTCCTCTAAGTGTGCCGATTTCGAGAAGTATTCGATAGAGCCATGTTCATATGGTGCTGATACAAACAATGTTATGCATTCTTCTTCTATTTTTTTTCCACAATCTTAAGGTTATTAACTTATTATTTGTTGTTCTATCAGAAATTCGTGATGGATGATAACAATGGAGTATCCAATGATATCCATAATGTTTTTGGAGATGTTTTTATGGTTGTTTCGACTTGTGAGGTTCAAACCTAATGGCCTGGTGTTGTGGCAGCAAATGCTATGAGCCTCGGGTTGAAACCATCTATGGTGGTGCGGGTGCAAGTAGTTTGACTGACATACCCGAGACTGTTTTCCAAATAGTACAGGCCAAATGGCATATGATTTATTTTCTGGAGGGATGGTTCAACAGGCTTTACCTAGTTTGATGGTACCATCTCCAGTGACACCGAATGAGAAACCGGAGAAATTCACTAGGTGGGCTTTAAGCAGTGGCAATGGAAGATGTTCTTCTATCTGACCATGCTGAATCTAGTCAAGTGCCTATCGGAGGTGTGCTTAATAATCAGTCCATATGAGCAAGATGTCACCACGCTCGGGGCGTTGAGGGCTTGAAAGCATTGGGACTTCCTATGCCAAAACTATATCCTTAACTATTTGGTAAATTTTCTATACAATGTTTATTGTAACATTGAAACTGCTAAATAGTTATGGGAGTCCTTAGAAAAGAAATACAAAATCGAGGATGCGGGCACCAAGAAATTTGTGATTGCCAAATTCTTGTATTTCAAGATGGTAGATTCTAAATTTGTCATGAATCAAAGAAATTATAAATAATTCTGAACAACATCTTAGCTAAGGGAATGATATTTAGTGAATCATTCCAAGTGGCAGCTATTATTGAGAAGTTGCCTCCATGCTGGTTAGATTTCAAAAATTATTTAAAGCACAAATAGAAAGAAATGAACCTTGAAGATCCCATTCTGCGCCTCAGAATCGAGGAGGATAATAGGAGAAATGCAAACCCTCCTATGGAACCGGAGGCCAACATTATGGAAGTTTCCAATTCCAAGCAAGATAAGAAGAGGAAGAAGTCCTTTCAAGGGAAAGACAAGCAGAAGGAACACTCCCATAAATTCCAAGGGACGTGTTTTATTTGCAATAAGCCCGGCCATCGGGCTAAGGATTGCAAGAAGCATCCAAGCAAAGGCAAATGCGGTGATACAGCCGAACAATCGAATCTAACAGAGCAAGAAGATAATGAGAGATTGATTGTTGTGGTGGTGTCTGAGGTATCTTTAGTGTGGATAAATACATGTTCTCGTCTTACGAGAAGGCTAAAGAAGATGAGATGATTTATATGGCTAACTCTACATCAGCAAAAGTTGCCGAGAGAGGAAAGGTGATCCTGAAGTTCACCTCCGGCAAGGAAATCATCTTGTAAAATGTGCCACATGTACCGGAGATCCTAAAGAATCTTATTTTGTACCCCATACTTATCAACAAGGGTTTCAAAATTGTATTTGAATCTGACAAGTTTGTACTTTCCAAAGGGGGGATGTATGTGGGGAAAAATGTACTTGTATAATGACATGTTGAAAGCCAATGTGGCTGCCATTGATGTAAACTCTAAATTCTTGCACCTAATGACTATTAATAAAGAGAAGTCTTTAGTTTACACTATTGTGACTCCTTATCGATGGCATGGTAAATCAGGATATGTAAACTATGGTACAATGAAGAAATTAGCAAACTTGGGGCTAATTCCAAGATTTGAGTTGGATGCCCGTTACAAGTGTGTGACTTATGTTAAGGGAATGATATTTAGTGAATCATTCCAAGTGGCAGCTATTATTGAGAAGTTGCCTCCATGCTGGTTAGATTTCAAAAATTATTTAAAGCACAAATAGAAAGAAATGAGCCTTGAAGATCCCATTCTGCGCCTCAGAATCGAGGAGGATAATAGGAGAAATGCAAACCCTCCTATGGAACCGGAGGCCAACATTGTGGAAGTTTCCAATTCCAAGCAAGATAAGAAGAGGAAGAAGTCCTTCCAAGGGAAAGACAAGCAGAAGGAACACTCCCATAAATTCCAAGGGACGTGTTTTATTTGCAATAAGCCCGGCCACCGGACTAGGGATTGTAAGAAGCGTCCAAGCAAAGGCAAATGCGGTGATACAGCCGAACAATCGAATCTAACAGAGCAAGAAGATAATGAGAGATTGATTGTTGTGGTGATGTCTAAGGTATCTTTAGTGTGGATAAATACCTATTCTCGTCTTACGAGAAGGCTAAAGAAGATGAGATGATTTATATGGCTAACTCTACATCAGCAAAAGTTGCCGAGAGAGGAAAGGTGATCCTGAAGTTCACCTCCGACAAGGAAATCATCTTGTAAAATGTGCCACATGTACAGGAGATCCTAAAGAATCTTATTTCGTACCCCATACTTATCAAGAAGGGTTTCAAAATTGTATTTGAATCTGACAAGTTTGTACTTTTCAAAGGGGGGATGTATGTGGGGAAAATGTACTTGTATAATGACATGTTGAAAGCCAATGTAGCTGTCATTGATGTAAACTCTAAATTCTTGCACCTAATGACTATTATTAAAGAGAAGTCTTTAGTTTACACTATTGTGACTCCTTATCGATGGCATGGTAAATCAGGATATGTAAACTATGGTACAATGAAGAAATTAGCAAACTTGGGGCTAATTCCAAGATTTGAGTTGGATGCCCGTTACAAGTGTGAGACTTATGTTGAGGCTAAGTTTGCTAAAAAAATCTTTTAAATCGATTGAAAAAATGAGTGAACATATACAATTAATCCATAATGATCTATGTGACTTAAAGTTTGTAGAAAGTAGATGTGAAAAGAAGTACTTCATCACTTTTATAGGTAATTGTACTCGATTCTGCTATGTTTATTTATTAACTAGCAAAGATGAGATTATGGGCATGTTTATCAAGTATAAAAATGAGGTCGAGAGTCAAATAGATGGACGAATCAAAGCGCTTAGGTCTGGCAGAGGATGAGAATACAATTCTTCCAATTTAAAAGAGTTGTGTGCTAGTTTGGAGATAATTCTCCAAATAACTGCACCTTATACTCCGCAGCAAAATGGAGTTACTGAATGAAATAATATAACTCTAAAGGAGATGGCTAACGCTATGCTCTAAAAGTCAGGTTTACCTCATAATTTGTGGGGGGAAGCAGTTTCAATTGCAAATTACATTTTAACTAAAGTGCCCCATAAGAAGACAGGTAAAACTTCATATGAATTATGGAATAAAAGGTTGTCATCCTACAAATTTTTTTTAAAGTGTGGGGTGCCTAGTCAAGGTGGCAATTCCTCCTCCTAAACCAACTCAGTTGGGACCTAAAATGGTGGATTGCATATTCATCGGTTATGCTCAAAATGGAAGTGTATACGGATTTTTGGTTCATAAATTTGAAAATGTGAAAATCCATGTCAACACAATCCTAAATCAAGGGATGCTGAATTATTTGAGAATATATATTCTACGAAATTTAGAATTAAAAATTTAGAATCTGAGAATGAGGAAGTTGAGGCCGAAGGAGCAAGAGGTCGTAGATTGAAAAATCTTTCGAACCTGATTTTCTGACATACATGTTAAAAGGTGAGTCTCAAACGTTTCAAGAGGCAATGTCAACTCTAGATGCTCCTTATTGGAAATAAGCTGTTGACATTGAAATTAATTCTATCCTAAGTAATCACACTAGGGAATTGATTGATCTCCCATTAGGAAATAAACCAATTGGATTAAATGGATCTTCAAAAAGAAGCGTAAAGCTAAAGGTTCTATCGATAAGTCTAAAGCAAGGCTTGTTGCCAAATGGTTTAGACAAAGAGGGGGTCCATACTACTTCGATACTTATTCACCTGTAACGAAAATAACATATGTTAGGATGTTGATTTCTATGGCTTAGCTATACAATTTGTAGGTACATCAAATGGATGTGAAAACTGTTGAGAAAACCTCTTAATATATTTTGAAGTTAACAAAACTGTTCATAAGTGTTTTGTAGGTCTGATAAATGCTTTGTAGTATTTTGATTAAGGAAGTTATTCTTGGAAGAGAAGCATATGGCAATCTTGTTCAAATTGTGAAATTACTTCGAGATAAAAGATTTAGACTTTATATCCTTACCAAAAAAAAAAAAGATTTAGACTTTATACCACATACGAAGAAGTTTAGATTTTATACTATAAATGAAAATATTCAGACTTTATACTACATATGAAGAGGCTCAGACTTTATACTCAAAGAGGTTTTGACTGTACACCAGAGATGATGAACTACAGATACAAGTTTAGAATGTAGGTCCACAACGAGACACAAGTTTAGAACATAAGTTTAGTATGCGACACAAGTTTAGAAGGTACGCAACGGCTAGTAATCTAGATTGGATTTCACATATAAAAAGATTTGATTAACTCAATCTTGAAGATTGTTTTGCAACGGTTTAATATGCAAAACATCTTGATTGAATGGCAATCAATCTCGAGACAAGTCACTTTCCAAGCGAAGAAGCTTTACTTATGGAAACCAAAAATTTGATTGTATGGGTGACCATATTCAGCGGAGATTTAGGTTTTGTCCCTTAACGGCTACGCAATTTTCTTGATACAGTTATGTCCAATGTGTAAATTGGAAGACGATCCTTTGAAAACTGTTTAACGACTAGATTGAAAGTGGAGGAGTATAAAAGGATACTAACGTACCGAGGAGCCGAAGCAAGAGACGAAATCCAGAATCTAGAATTCCAAAGTTTGAACGATCTTCAATCTTTATATTTGTCTTTTGTGAGCTTAAAAGTATAATCATTTGAGAGGTGTAGATAATGTCATAAGTGTTTGCTTAGGTGTGAGATAGTATGATCTATCGGCTTGGTATAAGCAGTACCAGTTTCAGGGAGAAATGCTTGGGTTTAAGCGGTACAACTTGCCACAACTTTTCATTGATTTGATTGGTGAAATCCAGCCAATAGCCTGTCAGCGTAAGAGAGTAGACGTAGGCTTGATCTAAGCCGAACCACTATACGTCTTGTGTGTATATTTTCTCATCCCTTAAAACTCATTTTATTTATTACATTAAACACGTGAACAATTGCTATCAAAGACTATTTAAAATCTAAACGTTATTCAGACTTTGTTCTTGATCTTTTACTTTCGCTTTAAATTGATCAAGAATTATTTTAAATTACCTATTCACCCCCCTCTTAGTGATCCTTGCTAGCCACCTCAAAAACTGCATTCTTGAATGGTGATCTTGACAAGGAGATTTATATAGAACAACCTGAGGGATTCAAAGTCAAAGGACAAGAACATAAAGTGTGTAAACTTGTCAAATTATTGTATGGACTTAAACAAGCTCCTAAACAATGGCATGAGAAGTTTGACCGTGTGATGATCCAAAATGGATATAGAAACAATGACTGTGACAAATGTGTATACACTAAATCCACAACCATTGGATGTGTACTTACTTGTCTATATGTCGATGACTTGTTGATTTTTGGAGATAATGCTGAGGTTATCAAAATCACTAAGAATGTTCTCAAAAAGAACTTTGAGATGAAAGACTTAGGTGTTGCGGATGTTATACTCATCATCAAAATTCTAAGGGATTATGACGGTCTAGGTTTAACACAATTTCATTACATTGAAAAGGTAATTGAGAGGTTTAAAGTGTTCGACATTAAAGATGCGAATAATCATTTTCTTTTACACCTAACTTTAAGAACAAATATTGAAAATAGTATTAGGCAGCTAGAGTACTCTCAAATGAACTGCAATAGCATCATGTACATCATGAACTGCATTAGACTAGATATTGTGCACTCAGTAGGAAAACTGAGCCGGTACACTAGTAATCCTGATCATGAGTATTGGAATGCTCTTTTGAGAGTGTTGGGTTATTTGTAAAGAACCAAAGACCATATTCTGCAATATGGCAAATGTCCTGCTGTCTTGGAAGGCTATTGTGATGCTAACTGGATTTCAAATTCTGATGGATCGAAATCGACTAGCGGATATGTGTTCATGGTAGGAGGTGCTGTAGTATCGTGGAAATCCTTAAAGCAAACTCTAATAACGCGCTCCACAATGAAATCAGAGTTTGTTACTTTGGATAAAGCTGCTAAAGAAGCATAATAGCTTCGACAGTTTCCAGAGGATGTTCTGTTGTAGCTAAAACCTGTGCCTCCGATATGCATTCATTGTGACAATCAAGCAACGATTGCAAGAGCACAAAATGTGATATATAACGGTGAGTCTAGACATAATAGTGTAAGGCAGTTGCTTTCGAATGAAATAATTTCTATGGACTTTGTGAAGTCAAAGGAAAATATTGCGGATCCACTGACAAAAGGTTTGTCGAGAGAGTAGGTAAACTATGCATCGAGGGGATTGAGATTAAAAGCCTTAACTCAATAAAAAAGTTCCAGGGTAGAAACCTAACCTAGTGATTGGAGATCCCATGGACTAGATTCAATAGGTCAACGCAAATTTTGGAAACTCTAGTATGTGCACTGTCTCCCGCTCCTATGATGCAACAGTGCTTCCTATAACGTTTTAAGGATACGCTATGCGTTTAATGATTCATATAACGAGGAATTCAACATTTTAGTAAGATATAGTAGGATAACTTTAATAGGAATGCACTTATATGCATAGAACTGACCAACTCTATGAAAATCTTTAAAGGCTAGATTTTCTAAAGTATGCATGGATCCTGAGAGGTTCAAGGTCGAAAGAATGAATACAACCGAGAACCAATCTTGATTGGGAGATACTCTGTGTGAGATCTATTGTCTGGGCTTACACCAACAATTGATGGTTCAAGGCTTAGTCCACCAACTGGTTAAGTATGTCCGATAGACTTTCACTAAAAAAGGTTCAAAGCAAAATCTACCTATCTTAATTCAATTTATCTCCATAGGCACACTTGGAATTCTTCGAGTCAATTAAAGTTCTATTGAGCTATTATGTGGGGATTGTTGTAATTATAAGTGTTAGTGTTAATTGTGGATTAATGGCTCAACATTAGTGCTCGTTTAACCGTTATGTCCTAATTGTTGCAATTATTGTGGATTAATAGCTCTACTAATGTGAGCATTTAATATAGCTGTTAATTGTGGATTAATGGCTCTACTAATGTGAGCATAATCGACAAGTTCATGTCCCTTCAGTTTTTTGCAATTATTTTCCCTCATCTATAAATAGATGTGTTTTCTTAGTTCAAATGAGACATAGAGAAGAACTCCTGGAAGTATTCCTAGAGCGTCTCTTGAGTTTTCTTTTCAATAATATTCCTCTAAGTGTGCTGGTTTTGAGAAGTGTTCAACAGAGTCCTATTCGTATAGTACTGATACAAATATGTTCAAGGTGTTGTATCTTGGGAGATATAGTCCGTGAATATGCTTAACACCGTTGGCAGGAACTAATTGCCTTAAGGAAATTTGGTTATATGTACCTCACCTTCTGTTCTATTTTGTTATCACTTTCTCGGATTTATTATTATTTTTTGTTACAACAAAAAGTGTTACGTATTCTTTTTCTATTTTTTTTCAACAGTATTATCATGTCTTCTGAATTACTTTATTTTCCTTTTCTGTTTTTTTTTCCCGAAGCGCATACTGTAACGTTATGGCTTCCAGCTTAAGCTGATACGCATCCATGATGCACGTCATGAAGTATCATCGGACAGTTCCTATAAGAGAGAAGCTAAATAAGCAAAACAACGTACTTCAAACACAAAGCAAAGTTCCCAGCTAACCGTAAATCTAGACCCCGCATTGTGCATATGGTAAGCTGAAAAACAAAACCAAAAGACAATCTATCACTTTCATACTAATACACTTCACCTGCGTGCTGGCCTTCAGATATCATTCAGCAAGAACTCGGCGTCCCAATCTATGCTCCACAAGAATTCGAGTTCCCAACTTCGCACACCGGTAAGCCGAGCAAAACACAGAAATGTCAAAGATGTATAGAACAAGGCCAGTAAAATACTAGATTAAATGATCCCTTCGAGCCATAATATTAGCCAAAAAACTCCATTCAGAACCCGAGATTCAAAAGCACGAGCACAAAGCCATGTCTCACGAAGAGAGGTTACCTTTGCGCTTGATGTGTGCGTGAGAGAGACGCGACAATGGTAGCAGGAGGGTGTGAACACTGGTTCTCCAGTGCAAAGATGAAAGGAGAACAAAAAGCGAATTGCAGGCAAGTTTGAGGGAAGAACCGGTCAGTGGACCGCGGCTTTTTACCAGGTTAGGGTTTTTGTAGGGTTTTTAGGGCTAATTGGAAAAGGCGATCAATAAGATGGAACATGTGGAAAATTTGTCATATTCTATTTCTTGTTTGGTAGATGGAAAAATATAACCTACACTTAAGATTAAATAAATAAAAAAAATTACATAAATGACTCTAAAACAATGACAGCGCTATTTCCACCTTCTATATAACTAAATCAACACAAGTTTCATCAAAAAGACAAAATTTCCCTCAATCATTCAATTACAATTTAAGTTGTGATCCCTAATTTATTAACTTTCCTTTTTTTTCTTAGTTTTTCTATTTCTATGTAGGATCTAGTTATCATAATTAAGAATTTCACATGTTTAGTTTTCTTTATTGCAGGTATCTGAGGCACTATGTGTTTTTTTTTCATCTTTAGATTTTGCTTCCATAAAAATTAGTTTTGTGGAAAAAGAAATTTCCAAGAAACCTAGTTCTTTTCTACGTTGTCGAGCAAATTTAAGGATAAATTGGCAAGTAGAATTTAGAAAAAGAAATTTATATAGACAATTTTTTAACACAATCACTTGTTCACAAATTTTCACTTTTGTTGTGCATATTACCTTCAAACCCCATCTTATTGGTTTTCTTATATAAAAATAATTATAAATGACATATTTAATTTGTATTTTGACTATATCATAATTTATATAGATGATATTTGAATATTCTCTACAAATATAGATCAACATTTTAAGCACATTGGTCATTTCATTAAGGGAAAAGACTACAAAAAACCCCAAACTATGCTACTTGTGATAAATTTGCCATGAACTTTTTTTTGTGATATGAAAAACCTCAAATTATGTTACTTGTGACAAATTTATCTTGAATTTTTTTTGTGACACGAAAAACCCCAAATTATGCCATATGTGACACATTTACCTCATGATACTTTGGCCCATGGGTATGTTCATCTTTTTCCTCTTTTTTTTTTCTTTTTTCCTCTCTTCCCTCCGCCATGGCTGGCGGAGGGAAGCCGGCGAGGGCTCCTTCGTCGGATTCGGCGAGGGTTGCCTTGTCGACCTAGTCGAGGGCGGGCGAGGGCAGCCTCGTCCAACGCCGATGAGGGTCGCCCTCACCAGATCCGGCGAGGGCAGCCCTTGTCGGCTTCCCTCCGCCATGGCCAGCGGAGGGAAGAAAGAAAAAAAGAAAAAAAGAAAAAGAAAAGAAAAAAAGACCAAAATGCCCATAGGCCAAAGTATTACGGGGTAAATGTATCACAAGTGGCATAATTTGGGGTTTTTCATGTCACAAAAAAAAGTTCAGGGTAAATTTATCGCAAGTGGCATGATTTGAGATTTTTCGTGTCACAAAAACAAGTTCAGGATAAATTTATCAAAAGTGACATAATTTGGGATTTTTTTATAGTATTTTCCCTTTCATTAATGTTGTAAAAAGGAATGGTTTAGTAGTTTCACCTACTAATATATCTCTTTTTAAAACAAAGGTCAGGTTCCTAGGACATTATATCAATTTAGGAACTATTATACCTATTAAAAGATCAATATCATTTTCAAAAAAAATTCCTGATGAAATTTGACATAAAAATCAATTGCAAAAATTTCTTGAAAGTTTGAATTATGTTATAGATTTCTTTCCTTATATCAATATAATTTGCAAACCTCTTCATCAAAGACTTAAAAAAATCCTCCACCTTAGACTTCAGCTCATACTTATATTGTGAAAAAAATCAAATATAGTATTGAAGAAATTCCTTGCTTACATCTCACTGCTCCTTCTGCTTTCAAAATTGTAGAAACAGATACTTCAGAAATTGGATATGTAGGAATTCTAAAGTAGTCAATAGATAACAAAAAACAAGTTGTTCAGTTTGTCTCCAAATATTAAAATGACTGTCAAAAGAATTATTCCACCATCAAAAAGCAAATTCTTGGTATTGTTTTATCCATATCCAAATTTCACGGAGATCTTTTGAACCAAATTTTTTTTTATTAAGAATTGATTGTAAGTCCACCAAAGATGTTTTGCAAAAATATGTTCAAAATATTGCCTCAAAACAGATTTTTGCCAGATGGCTAGCTATATTATCCGTTTTTGATTTGATATTAAATTCATAAATGGTGCTTTAAATTCTTTACCCGATTGTCTCAAAAAAGAATTTTTACATGGAAAATGCCTCCCAATAAACCCACTCGAAGAGACAAAAGCAAAGAAATTCATGAATCCTCAGAATAAATATCCAAGGGCTTAGCCAATATTAGGACCTGGCTTCAAGCAGTTCAATTTGCTGAACCACCTTTAAATATGACCACCATTTCCAACCAGGTTGACAAAATGGAACCCGCCTTTCCATCTACAAACACTTCTTTTGATATTACTAAACTATCTCACAAAGAAGCACTAAGACTTCTTGAGAAAGCTTTCAATAGCCGACCACCAAAACAATCGGTGGTAAGTGCAGATCCATCTCCTCTAGCCGATCAAAAGGCAATAGGGAAAAGAATTTCTAGTGTGGTGGTCATTCAGCCAATTAAGGCAGCCCCTCAAAAACAAAAATCTGTTTTCATTCCAAAAACTGTATTTCAAAATATGAGTACAGTTGAAAATGGATTTTTCCTTGAAAACCCATACATGTTTGCAAAAAAATATGTTTTCTGAAAAATTTAATTATGTTCCTCATGATTTTTGCAAAACAAATGAGTTTTATGAGAGAATCTTGACATAAACAAAATCTGCCACCAACAAACATTTCTCTGATAAAATCCACATCAATTATTCTACGGCAAGGATCCATAAAATCATTCATCATTCCCAGTGGAAACTCCATCCTACAACCATGGTGAAATTCGATATCAAAATCGTTGAACCACTTCCACATAGATCTTTATATTCATATTTTGATTACCAACAAGCTTGATGGAATACTTTCTTAAGGAAAGATGCCAATAACACTCATACCTGGCTATTTTTCTTTCAAAATTTTTATATTCGCCAAGTGCCTTTCTGGTTTATTAGATGGTGGAAACATTTTGGCCCCATTGTTGAAATTCTCCACCCATGGGTGCAACCCAGCTACAAGATATTCTCTAGCAAATTCACACCACTTTCATATGGTCTTTTTTCTATACTTCAGAGTATCATGGGTCATGGCATGGGATTTTGATTATAGAAAATTTGTCAATCTAAACACCATTGTCCTCATCAGAAAATTTAAGGTCAAATGGTGGGATAGTTTTAAATTTTGGGATAGAGTTACTGGACAAGCAGTTACAGATTGGCTGAATAACAAAAACCCTTACCTAATTAATTCAGACAATATTACTCCTTTCCTCCACAAAAAGGGTTCATTTTATCAAAACTAGTATCTGCTAAATCCCATCAGCAACTTGCAGGAATACTAAAACAGGCCCTTTCTCAATTGGAAGATTCGAGTTCTTCCTATTCTCACCATAGCGAAAACTCTAATGAGGATGACTGTTATGGCATGTCAGGTATCCAAATGGGGAGATGTAAAGGACGAAGAAGAAGACGAAGAAGAGGATTCTCCATAATCATTGTCCAAATTTTGAAAAGATAGCAAAGGAGCCAAAAGATGCTTGTGTCTGTCAACTTTTATAATTATGTCTGTTAGCTTTTATAAAAGCATGCACTGATCATTGTATCACTGTACAAATTTCACTATTCACCCTATTACTCTTTACTGCAGTAAGACCCCATGAACCTTTTCTACAGTAACCTAGATGTCTTTAAAAACGGACTTCTTCCATCCGAAAGGACATTGATCATTCTTCAGATCAAATTTTCATATATCTCCAAATTTTCTCTCTCTCATTTCCTCAGGAAAAATAAGAGAATTCTCTCAAAACTTTCCACATCCCATACTTTGATCCTACTTCTTGAATATCTTCACTCCTTTTCTTGGAATCCAAAATCTAATAAGTTTCATATCCATATATCATCCCTGAAATACCTTTATGTTCCAAATCTTGTTCATGATTTGAGGATAGAAAGGCTTTTATTTTTTGTAATTTGCACTTATACTTTTGATATCTCCACTTGTAACCTTTTCATATTGTTTATATGTTAGTGATTATCTTAATCTTTGCTTAATCTTTTCTTAACTGCAATTTATATCACAGTATTTTAATTTACATACCCCACAATCAGCAAGTTTTACCGCATGTGGTTAGTCTGCTCATTATTTAATTTTGACGTAATTTTTTGCCTTTATTATATATTATTACTTTTTTTTGTCTTTTTTCCTTTGCTAGTGGCTTTTACATGGAACACATGAAACGTTATAGTAATATCTAAGAATACATTAAAAAAGTTCTTCAATACACTAAAAAAAAACAAAACATGTGAAATGGGTAATTATGGCAACTAGAACTTTAATTAAGATAGGAAAAATAGGAAAAAGAAGGAATAACGTGATCACTCTAAATTGCAATTGAATGATTAAGGGTAATTTAGTCTTTTTAGTGTAAATGGGATGGCTTTAGTCATGTGGATGGTGAAAATAGAGCAACCCTAAAACAAAAGGAAAAACCCCATGCTACTATGGTCATAGGACAGCCACTCGTGGTGGTTAGCAAGGCAACATGGAATGTGTTGGCTCGCTGGTGTACCCGGGTGAAGTCAATCGCTGCGGCATATCGCCGACCACCCGATGTAGTTTGTAGTGGTTAGATTTGCCTAGATTTGGCCATGCGCAATAGAGAGAGAAAACCTCTTGGGCAATTACCGTGTGGTGGTTGCCTAAGAGCTACGAACATCGAGCGGTAATCGACAATGGCGCAATCGCACTCTCTATCTCTTTATATCTTTTTAATTTTTTGCTCGGGCGTGTTCAAATTTATATTCTCATAAGATTTGAATAACTTATGCAGTCTTTTATCCGGATATATCCGGATTTGTCCTATCTGACATGTGTTGCCAAACGTCAAATAGGATAATCGGGCTATCAAACACGCCTATTCCATTTCAATCCCATTCCTTGTCTTGACGATTAAACTCGGCACGGTGTATATAGCAAGAGATTCTTATGTAAAATAGTAAGCACAAGCGTGCCAAATAGACGTACATGAGCCGGTTTGCACTTGAGAAGGAATTACTTGTACAGGCTCATCCGATTTATGCATTGGTCTTATTGGCTCAAGCTGACCCAGCAAACAACTAAGCCTATGATCCTGTGTACTTTTAGGACTAAACCATGTAATATTTGCCTTCCGGAGGATTGGACAACCAGCCAGGTAATGGGAGACATAAATTAAAAGTGCAAGAAAAATTTCACGCCATACCTCATAAATTTATTGGCATATTTAACCATCCAATAGAAATTTCATGCCATTCTTCATAAATTTATTCAACGGGAGTGATTCTTACATTTTTCCTTTTTTTTAAAAATCTTGTGGCGCATTTTGATGCTTTAATGCAAAATGCTCAAAACTCTTAAAATGCATCTATACCGACGTGGCATGGAGATTCGTGTATAATTTTTTTCATTACTATGAAAATATTTTTTATTAACTAATTATTTCAAATAATATAAATAATTAATTTTAGAAAAATGCTTTCTAAATTGTTCATTTTTTGCAAAACAAACAAAATCTAAATTGGCTTTACCCAAAAAAAACAAAATCTAAATTGGTATACAAGATAAAAAAAATTCCATGCATAATTTCTCTGACGCGGTCTCGACCAATTTTTTTTACTAGGCTTGAGTGTCTTATTTAGGAGTCGAAATTTATTAGGCTCTACTAATTTTTTTTTTTGGGTCGAAAGGCTCTACTAATTAAATGGCCTCGCAAAGCCTATAAATCTTTTCTTGTTTTCACAAGCTGGTCACGATAATTTTCAGGCAAAGGCAAAATGCATTCGACTGCGTCCTCTCCATCTTCATCGAAGGGAGGTCTCATCTTCATGTGGTTCCCTACTTTGATAAATACCACGAGCTATGTGACCTCTGACCTCTTGAAATGCTGAAAAAAAGGAATAAGTCCAATGTCTCGTGTTTTTTTTTTTAATCCAACATGTATGATGCGCAAGTTGAACAAAAAGATTTCATATTAGATAAATCACGAGTCTCCTTACTTGCTCATATGAGAAAGAGCTACGCAGTGAGCAGATAATGCGAGCATCAAAATCATTCCCCATTTCTTTAGGTTTATTTAATTGTGAACATCTTCCACCACCCTTCGCCTCATTTGCAGTGCCAGCTCCATGCCTCCGTCCATTAACCGATCCGTGAGCTCCCTTGCTAACGTGGTGAGCTGATTCATGGAGTCGCCAATTCTTTGGAGGCAAAAATTTAAAGAGAAAAATTGCCAAGAGTGAAACTTGAGTTAGGTCGAGTATGGTTTAATGTCCGAATTGGGTTGCTAAAATTGTATAACATGAAAATAGATTAATATGTATTAAATAAGTCAAATTAAATCGGATTATTTTCGATCTAACCTCCCTTGTTATGGGCCTAAATACATACTAGAGCCGGCATGGGTCCACGGCCAGGGTTGATGTGAGCTCATCCGTTTGGTCTAGGGAGATCGTAATTGTTGATCTTGCATAATGAAGCCCGGCATAAACAAGTTGTCTCCAGTTTTAAGGTGCGAATGATAACCATTTTGTTTTTTTATTCCCGGAAACAGGTTTGGAACAGAAATCCGTCTGGTAACACAATTTCATTTTTATATTTCTAAAACAAATTTCTATTCCAGAATTAGATTTGAAACGGAAAAATGAGAAATAAAAACTATTTTCATCGCTTGCCCTTACTACTAGTTAGCTGCCCAGCCACTGCCCGTTGCCTTACACCGCCCTTGGTCACCTCCCATTGCCGCCTCTCACCTCCCACCTGTCGCCTCCTGCCATCGGCTGCCTCCCTTTGCTGTCTCCTGCCGCTTGTCGTTTACCTTCCTCCAACACCCAATACGGGTTGCCTCTTGCCGTCGGCTACCGCTGCTTGCCGGCCACCTCCTATCGTCCTTCGACACTGATCGCCTATTGGCCGCCTCTCGTCTTTGTGCTTAGCCACCAGTCGCCTCCTGTCTTTGTCCTTTGCCGCTGCCCGCCTCCTGTTATTGGCCACCACCCGCCTCTCATCGTCGACCACTGCTCGCCTCTCGTCAGCGGTGGCGACCTCCCATCGCCGCCCACCTACCGTCTGCCATCTCCCGTCGTTGGTCACAACCCATCGCCTCCCGTTGTTGATCGCTTCCTGCCGCCGCCCGTTGTCCACCGCCTCCCACCTTTTGCCTACTTGAGAGGGAAAAATTTTGTATCTTTATCAAACGGATTTTTATTTTAAAAATAGAAATTTTGTATCGCTATTAAATACATATTTTGGCTTAAAAATTTGTTTATGGAACAAAAATAGAATAATTCATTTCTGATCAAAAAT
This sequence comes from Syzygium syzygioides, assembly GCA_031216285.1. Taxonomy (NCBI): domain Eukaryota; kingdom Viridiplantae; phylum Streptophyta; class Magnoliopsida; order Myrtales; family Myrtaceae; genus Syzygium; species Syzygium syzygioides. Next base: position 23,051,248 of record CM062252.1, on the reverse strand, counting down.
TAATTTTTAGAACAGAATAATTATTATTCGCGCATTTAATCATAGTCGATTTCTATTCCACGTCCGCCGACTAAAAGCGATCAGAATAAGATGGGTTCCCCCTTCCATTTCGACCTTCGGGGAGAAGGTAACCGGCCATTGATCCCCTGCTCCCGCGCGCAGCGCACGCCACTGCCCCCGTACAAGTCAACCGACGACAGTCGAAGTCAAAGTCAGAGGTCCTCCCGCAGAGCCCACCCACAGGCCGACACGTGTAGTTCCCAAAATGCGACGCCGAGCAGGGGATCAGGAACTGCGCGGGAGCAAACCTCCTCCTTCGTCCTTCAGAGACTTTTGGGAGCACGCTTTGCTTCCACTTCCATTTCGCTCGCGCTAGCAGCTACCGCGAGCGATTCCGTTGCGATCAGGAGAGAGAGAGAGAGAGAGAGAGAGAGAGAGAGAGAGAGAGAAGGAGAAGAAGCGCTCGAAGGACTTCGACAATGGCGGCGAGGCCTTCTTCTCCGACGACGCCGTCGTGTAGCTCCTCGTGTTCGTCTCAGTTGCCTTCTTCCTCCGGGTCCCCTCCACTCCCCATCATGGCCCTCCGCGAGAAGATCGTCGAGAAGATCCTCCAGAATCGCGTCACCCTCATCGTCGGTGAAACCGGATGCGGTACTCTCTCTCTCTCTCTCTCTCTCTCTCTCTCTCTCTCTCTCTCTCTCTCTCTCTCTGTGTAGAGTGCTCTGCTGCATTGCACTGAGGTTCCGTTAAGTTTGACGTGGGAACGATGAATTTGGGACGCTGAATTTGGCGCCGCGATTTTGGATGATCGGGGTCGTTTTTGGGAGACTTTATGTGAAGAAGTCCTTCATCTCTCCTACTGAGGCTTTCGAACTCGTGTGATGCAAATCGAGTGCGTGAGATTCCTTTATTCTCTCGCTAGCCTTTTGGTTTGCGATTATCCAGCACGTTGCCTCCCCTTTCATCGCTAGTTCGTCGACTATGTTATTGAATTTCATGGTGTTTCGTAGTTTCGGAAACTATACTGAAGGAACGTAAGGTGTTCATGAATGATGAAGAGGTCACTTTAGCGTAGCTCTGTATTGTTTGGTCTCGTGCAGCATGTGCTGATGCTCACAAAACTGTGGCAACGTGGTTGCGTCAACGTTTTTGTTTTATTCAAGTGAATGGAAATTTTGTACTCGGTTTCTTAGTTAATCTCTGCAACAGCGCCAACGCATGAAATGTCTGTCTAAAGAATTCTTAATCTCAGTTTTTTGCTTTATGGACCATGTATTTTATTCAGCTAAGCACTTCGTATTCACTGATTCCGATTGCTAAGAACTTATTGGAGAAGGAAGCCGGCTGATTCTTCATGAGTCACATCTGGAATATGGAGATTTTGCCTGATGTCAGGATGTAATTGGTTTCATTATTGTTGTTGTTATCGTCATTATTTTAAAGCTGAATGCAGTCTTCCATTATCTAGCTTTTAAGAGGAGTCAAAACGATTATACAGGATCCAAATAGTTTGGTTTTTCTAGTTCTATATTTGATTTTCTTTCAATTTAAAGAAAGCTTTCGATAGAAACTAAAGACGGACCTTCAAGATCTGTATCATTAGAAGTTTTTATTGGCTTATTGTTGATTGTAAACCCGATTAAACTGTGTAATCCAATACCGGGATGATTATATTTGTGCTTGCCCTGAAGTTACAAATGTGGATCGGGAATCGAATAACATTGGAACCTGTGTTATTAACTTCTCTGCATCTAATTGATGCTATGACCTGTTTTTGTTAGTCCTCCACAGTTTGCTGCTTGGGATCGATCTGATTGTGTGTAAATATTCAGGGAAGAGCTCCCAAGTGCCTCAGTTTCTGCTTGAGAGAAACATCTATCCCGCAGTATGTGTACAACCTTGCGAATCTGCAGTAGTAGTCATGGCCAAAATGGTTGCAAAAGCCCGTAATTGTGAGTTGGGAGGGGAAGTTGGATACCACATTGGTCATTTAAAGAATATATCATCCAGGTAGCGATGCATGCTCTCTCTCTCTCTCTCTCATAGGAAAAAAAGTTGAAAGAAACAGATGCGTCTTTTATCACCATTTCCTTAAATCGAGAATTAGATGGTCCATGATGTTTGATATGCTGTCTATTTTTAATATCCACTGTGCTTTATTTTGTTCAGCAGGTTTGGATTTTGTGCCTTCTTTATCTGTCCTCCATTACCTTTGAGCTAATCTCTAGTGAACTTATTGGCAGATAGATCTTGTATTCCACTCTACTGAACTAATAAATAATACAGGTGGATAGTCTTTTAAGTTAAGTTGGCCAAACATATTCAGCCATACCATTACAGAAATATGAACTATTTTCCCATCTATAAATTATGTTCGAAGAGTTTCCAAATTCTATGATCATCTCAAGTATTGAGAAAAATGTCCATGAGCATGGTGACTTCAACATCCACACAACCGACGAACCTTTCCGTCATCACTATACCATATTAGTATGAAATAGTTACAACTTGTGAGATGTACTATGTTATTCATCGAGCTTTCATGTGTAAAGTAGTTTCAGGGTCTGAATTTTTATTTAATGCGCAATACTTGAAACTTCAAAATATACAAATATCGAAATGTACAATCCTATATAATTTGTTCACAATTTTCCAAAACTTAAAATCTTTATTTTCTTTTTCAAAATTTTGGAGGGAAAGTTATACGTAGAAGTGATAAGTTGTACCGAATAGGTCCATATTCAACCTTGTAAGTGAATTTTTCCACACAAATGTGATTTTTCTTTCTTTTTTTCTTTCACACAAATGTGATCTTAGATTTCATTGATCATTTTCTTTTCTTCGATTTCATATGGTCTAGTTTTTCTTATTCATATCTATGTCATTAATGCATGTTCAGAAAGCAAAACACTCTGTCTTAAATGTTCAAACATATAAATGCAAGAGTCACTTCCATTGATTTATTATCTATGTATATATTGGTTAAGACATTTTTTTTTGGTGCCTCATGCTAATTTTACATTGATTCACCGATTGGAAGTGCTTTAGGCATCTGTGTTGTATGTATTTTAAACTAAAGTCCTTATTCCTTTCTGCCTGTCTTCTTTTACAGCTCAAAGATTGCTTTCAAAACTGCGGAAGTTTTGTTAGATGAAATACTTGGGAAGGGTATGAATGCGCTTGATTACAAGGCTATCATAGTAGATGAAGTGCATGAAAGATCTGTAGAGTCTGATCTCCTTCTTATCTACGTGAAGCAGTTTCTCCTAGAGAACAACAACCTCAGGTCCGTTTATTAATCTTTCTATGTAGTTGGTGTCATTCGAAGTTTATCACTTAGTCTGCACAAAATGATGGTGTCATAGAAGCAATTTCGAATAGCTTTATCAATAATCATTGCTGGTGATACTTGGGGAGTATGTGGTTATGATGCAGTGAAGTCTTTTTTCTTTATCTTCAGGCATTTTATAATATGCATCACTTGTGAAAATGAAAATCTCAACAGGCGGTTTATCAATAACATTGCTTATATCAGGTAGTAGTGCAAATAATCTTTTTTCTTTATCTTTAGGCATTTTATAATATGCATCACTTGTGAAAATGAAAATCTCAACAGGCGGTTTATCAATAACATTGCTTATATCAGTTAGTAGTGCAAATAGAATGTGAATGCTTTTGATTTAATAATGAAGTGGAAAGAATCAATTACACTGGCAATATATACAGAAAACCATATCTTTGATTTGATGTTTCATGGATAGCGGTTGCTTTGTGGCCTTAGAAACTTAGTTCCTGTTTGATAATTTACAGGGTGGTGTTAATGTCTGCAGCAGCCGATATTGCAAAATACAGTGACTACTTTGGAGATATTGCTAGGAATGAAAGAGTAGAGGTGGTTGCCATTCCTAACTCCAACCAGCAAACCATTTATCGAAGAAGAGTTTTATATCTTGAGCAGGTAAAAGCTCGGTTATTACCCGCTCAATGGTTGATCATTTGGCATTCTTGTTTCACATGGAATTTCAAGGCGTGCTGGTGTAATTTTTGCTTTTAAAAATAGACTTTATTTCTGCTTTTAGTATTTAGATTTGACTTTTATTTAATGCGTAACTCCTTGAATTTTTGAAAGCATGTAAATATTAGCGATTTGAGTAATTTAAAGACATGTAAACTTTTTTCCTGATTTTTTAATTTTCAAAATAATTATTTTTGAATATTTGGTGGGAAAGTCATATATATTTTTATTTGCGGTGAAGTCATAAGTAGCTTTTTATTTTTTGGACGGAAAAGTCATAAGTAATTTTTTTTTTGTCAAAGTCATAGGTAGTTTCTTTTTTGTTGGCCAGAAAGTCATAGGTAGTTTAAGAAGTCAAAATAAATAGATCCTGAGCTGAACTTTGTCCTTGATAATTTCATGTAGTAAAAGAAGACCGGAATCTCCTACTGCCTTTTGACTTATTCGAGCCACCCCTGTTTTTGCACTTATCAAATGCTAGAAAAGTTAGAAGGAAGTAGTTCTTGTGGCAATTCTTAGCGGCGAAGCATAATGCCTTCGGGGCAATGCTTGCGAGTACTTGCTTCTGCTTTTAGAAGTCTGCTTGAAACGGTTTTGAAAGCAGATTTTCGAGAAGCAATCCAGGGCTGATTTTGCAGCTGTGGTCGTTCAAACTTTTAATTGTAACTGTTGGAGAATACTTCCAAAGTTTGTTTCTACTCTTGAAATCGTGACGCGGGGGTCCATCAAGATAATGTCGAGATGTGTTGCGGATTATTACCCTAATGGTTGATGATTTTTTAATTAGAATGTGAATAGGATTTTTCTTCTATTTCTTTATACGTAGAATAATCTTAGTTGATTTTATTCGTACAAAGCATTAATTTTCAATTGGTCACATTTTCCTAGTTTATTTTTTAATTTTCTTTTACCTAGTTTAGGTTTTCACAAATATGCGCTTTATTTTCACGTAAAGTAGCTCATATGTGAGCGGGTTACGCCTTTTATGTGTTTTGCGGATTTATTTATCTGTGTTTATCCTCTGCTGCGTCAATTGGTATTGGAGATGGTAAAATTGTCGGTGAGCAGACCTATGTGTGGTAACGATGGCAATGGAAGCAACCGTCCCACTGACAAAGATCAGGGGGCGTAGGCCTTGTGGACGGCTACTCGTCGTCTCAAGGCATCTGATCCGGCCATGGAGCAAAATCTTCAATTAACTCTAGATGCATTAATGAGGGAAAATTATCTAAAAAGTCATAAATTTATTACACTTTTGTTAATTCAGTTCTAAGCATTTTAATTTTTCCAATTTTTTTTGGTTAATTGAGTTTTAAACCTTTTTCATTTCTTGCCAATTGAGTTTTAAACCTTTTCATTTCTTGCCAATTGAATCCATTCGACTAATTTTGATTGGAAATATCTGACAAGGACGTCGGCTGGCCTACGAAGAGCTGATGTGGACAATCTTGGAGAGAAAAAAAAAGAAAAAGAAAAAAGGAAAAATAATAGAAAAGAAAAATAAAAAAATTGAAATTTTCAAAAAAATATTAGAATATTAATAAAAATTATCAACGTTAGCGCCACGTAAACCGGTCTGAGTCCATATCAGCGCCATATAAGTTACCCAATGTCCACGTTAATGATTTCCGGCCAAAATTAGTCGGATTGACTTAATCGACAATAAGTGAAAAAGCTTAGGATTCAATTGGCAAAAATAAAAAGTTTAAGACTGAATTGGTAAAATCGCAATAGGTTTAGGACTTTTTGGACAATTTTTTCCATTGGTGGAGTGGCTTGGTCCAGGGGAAAACCCGGAAAGGGTGGACAAATAATCCTCATGGCCAACCGTTCAAAAGAGTGTGGTGGTACAGAACAATCGTTATGATTGGCCTACCTAGAGGAATAATTCGGGTTGGGATGAGCTGGGAGGTGATTTCGGAAATCAGCACGGAGATCACGGCTTCAGCTGAGACGGGGATGTGGATCGTGTTGAAGCCTATGGCTGGACTCACCAGGGCGGAACCTACTATCAAATAAACAAAGCACTACTATTACCATTGTATCTCTATTGACATATTATAAGCAACGAGAACTCTTAATAGAGAATCACAAATAAGCAGTAGCACGACTGGAAACAGAGAGAGAACAAGATAATATCAGAGATACAACTTTCTTAATTTTCTGCCAATCCTTTCGACTTGATTTTTAATCTCTTATGTAGAACTCGAGTCTCTAATTTAGACGTTGGAGAGTCTTCAAGAAAGTTAAAAGCGCCATAGTAGTTGAGAGACACCAGCGCTGGAAGTCTGACTGCTCGCGCAACCTGATTTTCCTAGCAAAAGTAAGGTTCTCTAAATAGTCTGTTGCCTCTGTCAGCAATCCCTTCCCTTGTTGCTTGAACAGAACAGGCAAAAATTGTTTTGATGACCTTAAAGAAATGCACTTTTTAAATCTATTTGATTTAACTTGATATTGTCTAAGTCCACGCTACTCTCTCATATTAAAGATCATCGAGATAAGGACACTAGGAGTGTTATATCTTTTTTATGGCACTTTCTTGAGTGCCATCACTTTTTTTTTTTTCACTTGAGTGATACATTGGAGTAAAATGGATCATTTGAGTGCCATTTCTGGCAAATCATCCTACGTTGATTTTTTAATTAATTTTCCATCCAACATGGATTTTTAAATGTTATTGATTTTATTGAATTTTTTTCTTTTATCTTTTTTATTTTTATTTTTCTTTCTTTTTTTTTCCTTTATTTTTTCAAGGTTGGCAAGGGTCACCGGCGACCCTCGCCAGAGGCCTCGCCCTTGGCCAAACTAGGTGAGGGCCGCCTTGTCATTGGCCGGTATGGCCGCGAAGGCCCATGGCGAGGCCAGTTGGCCTCCCCGGCCGTGAGCGAGGCAGTGAAAGCTCTTGCCAGATTTGGCTAGCTTGCCTCACCCACGGCTGCGAAAGCCCTTGGCGAGGCCATCACGGCTTCGCTAGTCATGAGTGAGGCGGCGAAGGCTCTCGCCAAATCTAGCGAGGCCGCCTTGCCTGCGGCTGCCTAGATCTGGCGACGACCTTCCCGGCCTAGCATAGGCCTTTGCGGCCAAGGGCAAGGCGGCCCTTGCCCAATCTTGGTGAGGCCTTCACAGCCAGAAAGGGTCGCATATTAAAAAAAAATTGCAAAAAATAAATGGAAAAATAAAAAATATTAAGAAATTGTCTACTTCAGCTATTGCGAAGTTACGTAAGACGACTGGCGTCCACGTTGGATTTTCAGACGAGGCATATTGCCGATGGCACTCAAGTGATCTATTTTTCAAATTTATGGCATTCAAGTGAGCAAAAAAAAAAGTTGTGATACTCAAGTAAGCGCGTACGAAAGTTATGGTATTTCTAGTGTTCTTATCCCAAAATCATCAATGCGCTACAATATATTAGCAGTCTCGTGAGTAGTTGCATGTAGCACTAGCTCCTTCTACCTGAAGTTGATAGATTTAACTATCAATAAACAAGTACTACTCTCAGATGTGTATTCTCCTTAAACTATAGACTAAAGTGAGTAATAACAACTCTCAACAAGTGAGTAAAATCATGCTCATAACATAGTAAGAATATGACAATGTCAGTGTTTGTAGCTTTGTCAATTCTCTGTCGTCATTCCTTTGGCGTGTGTTGATCTTCTTATATAGTTTTCATCTTCAGGCTAGCCATTGGACAATATTCAGAATTCAATTTGTCATTGGAAATGATGGACACAATCACCGGAGATCTGATTGCCCATATAATCAAATGGTCCCAGTAATAGTGAGGTTTCTCCAAATAGAGTTAGCCGTGCTTGGTCCATTCCACCAAATCGATAACAATCAATTAGATTAGCTTCAATTATTCTTTCCGGAATTCCAAGCCTTGGGTTAGTTGTAAAATCCTTTTGACTCACAAGATTAGTCAAAAGAATATATGAGTCTTCTTATTTAGATCATGTAATCATATGATTAATGCAATCATCATAGTTGATATAGGTACTTGCTCATATCAACAATCCAATGAGTCTATCCAAGCTTCCCGGGGTAGTTGACTTACGTATATGGCCATCCGTTGGTCTTCCTGAGTACACTAGTGTTGAAGATTTTACTCAGTGTTCATCTTATCACAGTATTTCCAAACCTTCATGAACTTCCTATTCTTCCGCATTTGTTCACCATTTATCAAGGTTTATTTAGCCTTTATCAATCTTTTTCACTTTGTACTTCAGATTCCGTCAATGTCAATAACGTGTACTTCCTATTCTGCTTTTATTGAATAATAATGACAAATAGATGGTTTTGTCGATTTCAAAATATCATAGAGGTTTTCTCAACAATCCAGTGAGTCTATCCAAGCTTCCGGCTGGTAGTTGACTTACATATACTGCCATCCATTGGTCGTCCTGAGTGCATTAGTGTTTTAGACTTTACTCAGCTGTTTATCTTATCATGGTATTTCCAAACCTTCACGAATTTCCTGTTCTTCCGGATTTGTTTTGTCAATTCCGTCAATGTTTATCTTATCAATGTTGTGACAATATCTGCCTTTACTGAATAATAATAAGAAATAGATGGTTTTGTCAGTTTCAAAATGTCATAGAAGTTTTCAAACACATTCTATTATGGTGTATGAGGACATTTGACTTGGTGTTGAATTGCACTTTGATTAAAATGATCATGTAAACAAAGACTAGAAAATTCAGATTTCCTCTTCAATGGATATGACTAACAATATTGTGAAAAATCATCAATAAACACCACATAGTACCAACACTGTGGTAATGAAGAAACAGGGCTGGTCCCCATATATCAAAATGTATCTTGTCCATAGAATGGGAACATCGAAATATGAAGGACGAAATGGCAATTTAGCACTTTTATTAATTCAACTAGTGCAAAGTTCACTAGTTGGTTTACCGACCGAAATAAAATTATTCCTTCTCAAATATTGCAAAATTTGACTACGTGGGTGTCAGAAAGTTTGATGCCATACTTTCTCATTTGCTGACTCTTGCCTCTAAGAGAAAAATTCTGAATTCTGTGGATCTCTGACGGCACACAAATCAGCGATGATTACTGCCCGGTATCTAGACTTGATGTGTATTTGAGTTCCCGATACAAAAACTAGATCCATTAAACTCAAAATAAGAAGGATAATTTTAGCTGAGTTGAGAAACAGAGAGAAGTCTCTTCTTATTTGGGTAACCAGCAAAATGTTTCGATGTGCAAGACTGCTCGGTGCATTTCCAATAAGACCAGTACCAATATGAGTAATTGGAAGTGATTCGATGTGCAAGAGTGCTGATGCTCATATCACAGATGCATTTCCAAAAAGAAATCCTTGAATATCTTGACTTTCAACTAATTTGGCTTTGAAGTGACAAATTTAGCCGCTTTGAAATTCGAGGGAAATGAACATTTGGGAGCAGCAGCCATTGTTGTAGCATGTAGGGAAGAGGTCTCGGTGCCTTGCATAAATGTTTGATTTTAGAGGTGAGCATGGTTCCAAAGTAAAACCTGGAGACACCTATCAGTTCTAGGTTGTAGGGTATGCAAGGTAGGTTTCAAGTTCTAAAAATTGGAGAATCTATTTCGACGGGTAGGTTCCAAGTAGGTGGAACTTGAACATGAAACAAGTTTTTGTATTTTTTTTTTTTGTTTGTCTTCGCGCAATCCTGTCATCCCATGATGAGTATATAATTTGAAACTTCTAGTCTGAGCTTACATTTATGATTGAGACTTCTGTTTTGTTAATGTTTCATATTTTTTTTGTGTCTAAATATATAAGTTATGGTCAGTAGATTGTAGAGCAAGTGGTGATTATTAAAGGTGATGATTCACTGCAATCGTTTAATTAATAATATAGGTAGAACTCGAGTAAACCTGAAACCTGTAGGTTATAAGGTATACAGGGTAGGTTCCATATTTTAAAAAATGAGGAACCTGTTCCTACAGATAGGTTCTGAGTTTCAGGTGGAACTTGTATAAACTTGAAACCGTTCACCTCTATTTGATTGTGACGATCAAATAAATAATTTTCATTATCCCTATGCAAAAATCACCTCTGTAAGAGCGTTTCCATCTTTGACCATGTTGTAACTAGTGTTTTTCCTTCTAACTGACGCTACTCCTACAGTTTTTCCCACCAAGAGTAAACTCTGCCCTTTGAATTTTTGCCTCACTAGTTTTACCCTCTGATTCTCAGGAATCTCCATAGAAAGTGGGAATTCCCACTTCCTTCTTGAATTCCTCCTCCCACCAATGGCCACGGTCATCACCACCACGTTCCCGCTGATCAACACCATAAACGCAACCACGATCCTACTGCTCATCCGTGTCGTTATAAGTTTATTGATCCACACATCGAGGGCTAAACCGAAGCCAAATTAGAAAGATTTCGATAACAACCATTCAGGGCAGATTCGATGCTGAGTTGTTTTTACTTTGATTTGATTCTGGAATCTAAGTTGTTTAACTTGTTTTTCAGATTTTGTTTGTTAAAACAAAAATCATAAGAAACAATACAACCTCTAATTTGATCTTTCTATGGAGGAAAAATTATGATAGTAACCTTTAATTCTACAAAAATTAGGGATAGTTGGTTCCAATATATCCTATCATAGTTGGTTTCCGGTTGTTGGAACTGGTTCCTTTAGAAACCGGTATGGAATTGAACCGCCAGTTCAACGGTCAACTCAGGAACTGAGCCTATTTTAAAAGGAATCGGTCAATGCCTGTTCCCTAATTTTTTTTACCTAGGAATCTACTCGGTCCCGTGCGAACTGGTCATGTAAGGCTAGTTTGATTCATTTCTCATGTTGAACTGGTCCAGTGCTCACCCCTTGCAAAAACACTAATATTTTCTTTTGGTCATAGCAAAAACACTAATTTGGATGCCTAAGAATTTAAGCTAGAATGAAAAAAATGGAGATTTGGGTTTGGATGTCTCCATTTTTATGATTCAATAAAATTATTTTTATTACCTCTGCTACACATGAGAATCTCTCTAGCAAAAATGCATGTTGTAATGATAACACCCACAACAAACATTAAAGCTACACTCTCCCTCAACGGACTTCCTGTAAACATATGAAAACAGATGCAATTGGACTTCATTTGCGCACCCGCTTGTGGGAAGAACTCGAGTACTTTAAATCTGTTTCGTTCATGCACTAGATAATAGATGATTCAGGGCTTCACGGTGCACCATAACCCAAGGCTACTAACAAAGTAAGGCCCGCATATCCATTTGCCCCCTAGCTTGACAAGTGGCATATCTTATCTCAGCATACGTTCAATACCTCCTGACATCATACTCCATGTGCATTTTCCTAAATGTCTTTCCAATATTACACCAAATTCATTAAATATGCTACATTAAGGCCGTCCTTTTTATGACCATGGCGTATGAAGTTCCCTGTTAGTGATTTTCCTGCTCAGGTCGAGATGCAGTACTCCTGTGTCAATAAATGTGTCTAGTCATGTTCAATCCAATACCAGGCCCCTATTCCCTCAACCCCGTTAAAGCCCAAAACGATCATACAATAATGGGGAAAACTTGTTTGACAGTGGAGCAAAGTTGGTGTTGGTTGTTTGTTTGTAAAAAAAATAAAATAGTACTTTTCCTTGTCTCGCATAGGAAATTTCTGATTGTGTGGGCCACTATATTAGTGGGGATGTCTTCTAATTTGTTCAAATGAAGACGATGGATTGTGGGCTAGATCTCACAATACCCGCGTGTAAGTGCACGATTTTGACGCTATCACTTAGCACTTGCGGATGATAGTTAGCACTAATCCTTGTTTATTATTTTTTATTTATTGAATTTCGAATTTATTATTATAAAATAACAGTTTTATCCTATTGAAAAAGTGTGATTGTTTGCAATAGAATTGCGGTTATTTTTTTATTAATTAATTTCGAAATTTATTATTTTGCCTAATGGTTATTATGCGTTTTTATAACTTTTGGAAGAATTGTATCCTTTCGGACGTAACTACTTCGCCTTTGGAAGATTATGTTTTTTCGGACATTAACTCCTTTAACGTTGAAAGATTGTATTTGTTCAAAGATTATTTTTTCAGAATTTATAAAATTCGGATTAAGGAAAAATGGTTAAAAGTAATAATAATTAAAAAACTTTTATTCTTTTATTTTATTATTATTTTAATCCGAATTTTTTACTATGTATTTTTAGAAGCATATTTTCAAAATGCAACTTAATGCAACTTTTCCCGAAAGGTTGCATTCGGTTCAAGAAAGAGTGAAGTATATATTCATATTTTTCAAGTCTTTTTTCTCCAACTTAAATATTTCTTTCTTAAAACAATACAGTCATCTTTTCCAGTTGTTTCCCTTGAGAGACTCTGAAGAAATACCAAAATTGGTATCTGATATTCTCATTCGGGATTTTGTTGTATCCTGGAGGATTTTTACCCGTAATCATTAGAAACGTTGTGGGGCAAATAATTCCTTAAAAAGAGTGTTATCACGCCTCAAAGTTTGATTCCATTTTCTTATGTGTGTGTACATTTTTCCCAACAGTTATTTTTTTTTTTTGTTCAACTTCCCAACAGTTAATTCAAAAAATGAAATCCTCATGTTTGTCAAAAACTGTGGGAAAAAGAGATGGCAGAATCATGGTACTGTTTTTTTCTTGCGATGGCATAATTGATAATGTGAGTGACACTGAATCTTTAAGATCAACGTTTTACACAAGCAAAAGCCATCGATGAAGAATGGTAATTCCCGACAGTTGTTTTTTCTCTTTTCTATAGAAAGGTTAGTTACTATGTTTCTCATGAAGAGATGAGTATCTTTGAGGTTTTTCCGAATATAGCTTGAGAGGCATACTGTTATTTATTAAATTTGCTGAACAGGTAACCAAATTGCTTGGAACTAGTTCAGAGTCAATGTCAGTGGATTATTGCAATGGGGAAAGCCCTTCAACAGCTAATGCAGATATTGAACCTGAAGTCCACAGACTCATTCATGATTTGGTAATGCATATACATGAAAATGAGCCAGACATTGAAAAGAGCATATTAATTTTTCTGCCAACAATCCGTTCATGGGAGGAGCAATGGCGTCTTTTGAAGTCCTCAAGTTCGTTGTTCAAAGTCATTTTGCATAACGGTAAATACATAGAACAAGCTTTGTTGGATATGAAGATCTGGAAGTCGCACCGTAAGGTATGATATGCTTTTTGGAAGCTCAAATAAACTTCTCATGTTTCAGCATTGGAATTCTCTTAATTTGCATGTTAGCTTCTTGCATGATAAGAATATCGTTAACTAAATAAAGATTAATGTGCTCCATCTAAAGACATCATATCATTTTGTCTGTCATTTTTTTTGGGGTTAAAATGTAATGTTGTTTAGCTTGCTTGTATTGACTTCTAAATCTTTGGCAGCATTTATGTCAATAAACTGATGCAGAAAAGGGAAGCCGAGGATCTTACTTACCTATTGATATCATTGCATAGGTGCAGATCTTGTAGGCATGTTTCTCCATGTGCTTCTCCTCATGTTGCGTTCTTCAAGAAGACTATGGATTAGTTTGCCTCTGCTTTTGTTAGGAACGGTTAAGAAATTATGTGTAATCAATGTGAAATTAGCACGAGACCAATATAGTATTTGCTGTGGGACTGTACCTTTTCTTATGCCGTTGTTAGTGTTGAAGCGTGTGCATGATTGTGGGAGGTTATGAACGAAAAAAAGAAAAAAAAATGGAGAGGAGCTGGGTGATTATTTAATGGGGTGGATATGGTGTTAGTGGAGACACGTATGAAATGGGTGGTTACTCGATGAAATGAATGTAGTTAGAGTAAGGGTGATGTTGGAATGTCAAAAAAGTGAGACAAGTACAACTTTTTACCTAATGATATGGATTTATGATCAAGTTGGATCTCTTTTCGTTAGCCAGTTAGAGAAACATATCACATATTTGAGCTCCTCATGATTTGAAAAGTCTCTTTAACCAGATAATATTAGCTGCCGAGTCATCAGTGACAATTCCGGAAGTAGCCTTTATAATTGATTCGTGTCGCTCATCACATGTTTACTGGGACAGTAATAGGAAATGCGAATCATCAGGGCTCATGTGGGTATCCAAATCTCAGGTATCATATAAAGCTCAGCAACTTAGTCTTAGTTTCTGTGTTATGTTCATGAGATTCAGAGTTACATGTAGGCTGAGCAACGAAGAGGAAAAACCGGTCGGACCTGTGATGGAGAGATTTATAGATTGGTAACTCGATCATTTTTCAGTGATCTAGAGGATTACGAGTGTCCAACTATGCTGAGATTATTACTGCAACAGCAGATACTTCTAATCTGTTGTGCTGAACTAGAGGCCATTAATGATCCCAGAGGTATGTTCCTTCTGTCTATAAAATGATAAGTGTGCGTTGAAATGTCCTCTCTTGCTGTTTTACCTTTGTCATCTACAAGCTTGCCCAGATGCATTAATCTTCTCTTGGAACTGGGAGTGCAAAATGGGACTCCAACCTACGCGTAAAAAATCATGCAAAAGGATGGGATACAAACAAATGTGGCAAAATCAAAACTGAGAAGTCCTTTTTTCCTCCCTCTTTTAGCATAGCCTTACCTTTCTAGAGCATTAAGGGCCTTCCTTCCACTGTCACTAAAATCCAAAACTGATGACCTCCGTTTTATCCCAGTGGACTTGCCCATAGAGCATCTGTTCCCATTATGTGTTGTGTTTTTAAGATCAATGAGTACATTGGTCAGGACATTCTGCCTTGCAAATTTTTTCTTGTTCGATCAACTCCCTCCATATTGGAACCCGATGCAGCTAACATGAAGTGACAAGGAAGCAAATCTCTTCAACAAGGTGGAAATTCTTCAGCTCAAGGAACACCACGAGACATCCCATTTTCAATGTTCACAAAGTGTTATGGGATTTAACTGTCCTTTGTCACCCTTCAATTGACTAATCAAGAAATAAATACCTTATACACTTTCGTGTAAATATAGTTTGTGAAGAAACTATGGAAGTCTTGAAATGAATGGAAAGTCATGGTGTTTTAAAGCTATTCAGAAGATACCGAAAGGGGGATGTCAGTACTGATCTAAATTAAGAAGTATGGTCTTTGGATCTTTTCCTTTTTGTGCTTAGCTAGAACTACTGGAAAAACTTCATGCAGAAATTATTCTGAAGCCATATTACCGACATGTCCCCTCTGCATTTATCACTATTTGATTGAGCAAAAATTGACATTGGATGATTTTAAAAGGGAACTGGCATCTATTCCAGAACTCTAAGATACATGACACACATTTCCATTATTATGTTTTTAGCATTCCCTGGTATTCTGCATTCATATATTCAGTGTCTTTTTTGTTAATAGAAATGCTAATCCTTGAAAAATAATGTCAGTGTTGTTGCAGAAGGCTTTAGACCCTCCTGATCCTGATGTTGTTCAAAATGCATTAGATTTGTTAGTTCATATGGGTTTACTCCAGATATCTCATAGAGGGAGGCTTGAGCCAACGTTCTATGGACGTCTGCTTGCCAGTTTTTCTCTGTCATTTGATGCATCTCTGCTCATGATTAAGTTTGGGGAGGTTGGATTGCTGCATGAGGGCATTCTTCTTGCTGTATTGATGGATACGCAACCTCTACCCATCATCCATTTTTTTGGGGAGCGTGATTTGGTACCTCCTATCGAGCAAATGCCAATTTCTTTTTAAGATCCATCTACAGGTGAAAGACAGTACTCTCATTGGCTATTCCCATTTTTTTTCCAGTTCGCAAAGTACCTCGACAGCTACTTTAGCAGAGATACTAACAAGCCCACAATCGGTCCTCTAAAGGAGGTGATCTTAATGGCGAACTTGTGTGCCTTTAAGTTTTGGCAGCGCATTTTCAAGGTATTCCCATGATTTATTCTTGGAGATCTTTAAGTTATTCATTCTCATATGTATGTTGTATTCTTCTGAAGGACAAGTATCGCACTAAGCATTTAAATCAAGTTCTACAATTTGATGACATGAAAGCTACAGAGATGGTGCTGGAGACTGAAGAAGAATGGTGCTTCTTTCATAATCTTAGACAGCCATCACTTAATCGTGTCGCTAAAATATGTACAGTTGCAACTTCGTCCTTTGAGTTCTCTCCTGTCACCTCTCTTCCCCTTTTCTTTCTTCAATTGGTTGGACTTTTGATTTTGAATTTTCTTTTCCTCAGATGAAGATGTCCTGAGTTCATTGCATCGATTTCGGCCCAACTTCCTTGGTACATCTAAAGGTTTTCCTTCTTATTACTATCCTTGTGACTTCCAACACAAATGCCTCCTTGAGTGTCGGCCAAATGAAGATGAAGATGAAGATGCAGCTGGCCTAGATGATGAAGAACTTGAATCATCTGCCGACACCGGGGAATGTGTTGCCACGCCATTTGTTACCCCAAATGACTTCCAGACAAAAAATGTGGCTGACAAATTGACAGCTGTTGTCAAAGAGGTACTTTATCATACTTTACGTGCCCTTTTGCATATACCTATTGAATTTAGTTTCCTTCGTCTCTAATGTTTTTATAGATAAAAGCTCATTACTTTGGATTGGCACCCGGTGATCAGCCCAAGAGTTCTTCCGAGAGTCGTTTCTCTGTTAACAAGTGGGGTAAATTATGTAGACATTTTCTAAAAGGATCCTGCAACAGGGGCAGTAATTGCTCGTTTTCTCATTCATTCCAAGCAAAACGACCTATGTGCAGATTCTTCTCCTCTTTACAGGTTTATACTTCACTTTGACTTTTATTTTCACCGTACATAATATGCATGCACGTGTTATCAGCATATAAATTTCCTTTCTCAGAGTTTGTACCCACTTACCAAGTGAATGTTTGGTGACGTGTTATGCTTTATCGTGAATGTGATTGAAGTATTCTTTCACCGCTTGATTGAAGCAAATAAAGCAGTAGATAACATTGACTAGTTCGTGGCATGCTTTATATCTTATGGTTAACTTCGTAAATTGCCTACTACTGCAATTCACAAGACTCTGTTCACAGAATGCATGACACATACTTGAGATTCTTCCCCATTTTTAAAGGAATGGTTGTGTTGATCCATAGGGCAGTGGAACCCCTCCATATATAATTGTAAATTGATCTGCTTGTGCTTAGTTTTCAGCATATCAAATTTCATTGCTTTGTTGTTCATGCTTAGTGGTACATGCTTCACTAAGTTTCTTCGCATCTACTTATGTATTTAATTTAATCAAACTAAGACCACCGCGAACACCTTCTCCAGCTCCTGATGTTCTTGAATTTTTTGAGTGAATTTTTTCTTTTTCTCAAGAATTCCAAATCTCATGATTCTGTCACTTGGAGGCCTCATATTGAAAGTCGCCTTGGAACATGCGCCTAGGAGCACTGCTTGGCACCTGCTCTAGTTTTTTCGGAGTGCTCCGATTCTTCTTAGATGCTTGGCAAGCACTCCAAAGCTGGTGAGCAGCTTCTGGAGAAGTTGCTCTGATCTGGAGAGTTCGTATTATTACTTTATATTTGAAGGTCTATAGCACTTTTAGAACACACTCCATTATGCTCATTTTGAAGCCATAGATATAACACAACTACAGGCTACAGCACTAAGGCCTCGTTTGGTTCATCTTTTGGCTGAAAGCCCCTTCCCAAAATGCTGAACCGTTTGGTTTAGCTCTCGACCTAGCACTTGGAATGCCAAATATAAATTTTTTGTCCCCAAACTACCCTCACTTATTTTGACTTAATTCTAATTTTGTCCCTCTTGTTAATGTTCGTCTTTTTCGTGAGACGGCCGACGAGGGAGGCTGGCGAGGACGGCTAACACTAGATCGGGCCAGCGAGAGGCCGGCGAGGTCGCATGACCTAGGTGATGGCCGCCTGAGGTTGCGCAACCACCTAGGCGCCGCCGGCCTCGGTCGCATGAGGTCGTCTGCTGCCTAGGTCGCGCGACCATAGACGGCCGGCACCTGGGTTGCTCGACCTTAAGTGGCCGTCACCTGGGTTGCACGACCCAAGCGCCGGCTGCCTAGGTCGCACAACCCAGGCACCAGCTGCCCGGCCTAAGGCGACGGCTGTAGCCGGCAGATCTGGCTCATTAGCGCCAGATCTAGCTCGCCGACAACCGCAGGCCTTCGCCGGCTCCAGTGAAAAGTAGGGTTAAGTTTTTTTTTTTGATAAAAAAGATAATTTCCAAAGCCCTTTTGCAAAAAAAAAATTTACCAAACACTACTTGGGCCAAATAGTTTTATAAAGAATTTTTTACCAAACGCCATTTGTATTTTCCCAATAAACTTTAACCTAAAGGTATTTGCATTCTCCCAAATAGCAATTGGAAAGTTGAACCAAATAGGCCCTAAAGGTTATAGCAGAAGTTACTGCAAAGCTAAATAAAACTTGATAGGTACTTCACAAAAGAATTTCGTTGGTGCTTCATGGATGTTGAAAAGGTCATAGAAGCAAATAAACTTCTGGATTTTGCGTTTATAGTCCTCCGAGGCATCTGAGCTTAAATTGGTCACTCCTTGTCACAAGCAGGAGTTCCAAAAGCTGGTATTGGGATTGCTTGCACATAGTCCTCCTAAGAGATTAGAGGCTTCTGAGCTTAAATAGGTCGCTCCTTGTCTGAAGCAAGAGTTTCAAAAGGGTGGTATTGGGATTGCTCTCGTGTACATGAGCCTGTAGCTGATTATGTCCAAGTCATGCCACTTTCCTCATATGCTCTTAAGTCATGTTTTTATCTCTGCTGCTACTTTATTCCCCCATACAAAGTGAAAGTAATTCATTAATTGATTGGGTAATTGGACTTGCAGGGTTGTCGAAATGGTGATTCATGTTCCTTCTCTCACGATCTGGGCACATCATTTTCATCAGTCACTAAGCCAAGTTCATGCATCCCAGAAAATGACGATGGTGACCCGGCACTACTTATTCGGTTATTTCCTGTTGCGGATTATGGGAAGATTCTCATCTTGGATGACACCAACTTCCATTTTACCTCCAACATTGCTCGGAGTTATGATCCTTTTAGAATGGTTGCCACCACACATCTTCTGGAATCCTCCATATCTGACCCGTCATTGACTGATGTCAAGATTATGTGGGGACTCCATCACCCATACCAAACCATCATAGGGAAATCTGCGGAGAGTCAAGTTCTGTGGATGTCAGTGAAATGCGTCTTGTGGTTTCCTGATTTTGAAATTTGCGGATATGGAAAAAATTTGGAGGGACAGAGAAGGTTAATGAAGAATTTCTTCGAGTATCTGGCAATTCGGCTACTTGCTGACGCTTTATGTGAAGTGGCGGTTGTTCTTACCATGAATAACCTTAGGTTTTCAGAACTGCAGGTAATTACCGCATCTTAAAGATGGTAACATTTTTTTGTCATTGCTGCGTTTGCTTGCTCATGGGATCTGTAAGGAATAGGTGATCGACTGATCAGGCAATTGCATGTGATCGGCAGAGAGCTCGCTATTTCCGTGCATGGCCAGTAAACTAGATTTTTATTTTTGTTCTCGAGTGTGTCTTTGCTAATCGGTAGTTACACTGATGAATCTTTCAGCTTGGTTTTAAGTAGCATCTTTAAACTCTTTTGCTAAAGTTCATAATAGTGTGTTCAAGACATCTTTTGTAGATATCCGTCGTTAGCCCCCAGTGTTGTTTTGACACCTTTGTGATTATTGTTCCAGGTGGAGAAGCTGGGAAGGAGCAGCTTCTTCTTTCTCACCAAGTCATTTCCTTTCGCCGAGCAGAGCTACGGGGAACTGTCGGATGTTATACCCACCAAGAAACCGATGGAGGTATCCAAGCCCATCTCGTATGTTTTTCGTATGTACCCTCCCACAGACATCGAGCCCGATGATTTCCAAGCTGCGATACGGAAATGTCTGCATGATGTTGAGTAACTTTCTATGGTGCATGGGATCAAAGGGTCATCGATTGTTCATATGAAGCTTCAAGGACTCCTCCTTTTGTGAGGTTCTTAAGTGAATGCGCTTAGGCATCGCTGTGTTACATTGGACGGATGACAGGATGTTTATTGTATTGTATGTAGTTGAACTATTGAAAGCCCTCCCTTAGCTCGCCGGCCGCGCGGACACCTTGATTATCAAAAAAAAAAAATTATTGAAAGCCCTCGCCCGTTGCGACATTGCTTCTTTGCAAAGTGTGTAGGTTGATGCAGAATACTCGAGTAACGCAAACATGTCGAGGTCTTCTGGGCCATTGGAAGCTCTTCTTCAATTCAGTCCTTTTGAGTTTGACCCCTCTTTCCCACTTAGCAAAATAAAGCCAACGCTCAGGAAAGTCTTGTTTAAGATGTTTGAGATTGAAGTTGCCAGGGACAATCTAAATGTGGAGTGAATTGAGAGAAAAAGTAGCATGTTCGCATCATAACGTTGATGCCTTGAATAAAAAAATTTGAACATACTAAATTCGTTTTCTAAAAGAGGTCCTAATAGAATTTTAGAGGACAAAATAGTAAATGCTCTACACCTGCGGTGATGGAGCAACAAAAGTTTTGTGAATTCAAGGAAATTGATAAGAGATTTGTGGGATTGACGTGAGTGGGTAGGGATGGCTATATTTCTAGGAGCAAACTCCAAGCGAATATGAAACAGCCCGGATCACCAGTTAAAGCCCCTAAATGATCGCTCAGTAATAAAAGAGATAGGGCTGCAGAGATAGCAAGGAGGTTTTCTTATTCGATAGTTTGATTTATATAACGCTTGCATCCTCTGTATTACTGCGGCTACTGGCATAAATCGATTGAGCAACGACTAGTAGACCACGTAATAAAGGATATTTATTATTGCGCAGTGCAAATAAATCCGTGAGAGATTATATGTAAAATGGCTCCACTGAGACCCGTATAATTTAGAATATAGTTGGCTTTGAATTTAACCAAAGAGTTCAAAAGCAACTACAAATTAAATATTTTCAATTTGGTTTGACGTGATGCTTATTTCCTTTTATGGAAGTAGACAGCCTAAAAATTTCACATCCCTCGGAAAAAAAATGTATAGTTCTAACTAGGGGTGTGCCAAAAAAAGGTTTAAATCTGTGAATTGAGTACTTTCTTGAGAAAAACCGGTTAACGAATCGAGCGAAACTATTTCATGTGGTTTTATTTGGTTTCAATTTTTCGAAACCAAACCAAACTGCAAAAACGTATCATGCGATCTACAAATTTTTTGATGATATTTATCATTTATACGTGGAAAGAGTCTCTTTTTTTAAATGTGAAGTAGCTTAGATTTGCATTTTGTATGAAATTATGAATTCTCATGAGCATAGAGGTTGGTTTTTATGAAATTAAACGCGTATCTCTATTCAGAAACCTGTTTGGGGAACAGAAATAGAACTTATCATTCGCTCTTAAATGAGCACCGTACAAAAGTTTCCGTATTTTCATTAGTTTTTAAAATTGAAAAAACTATTTTCGAATTTTAGCAAAAAAATTTTAAAAATTGTTTTTGGCGTTTTTCTTTTCCGGCCAAATTAAAGGCTATAGATCTATTTATTTAGAACCCGAGGATATGGTGATGGCTTTTCAGTTCTGATCTTGTCTACGTGCATGTCATTGCCATACAAGCTTCTGTAGCTCTCCCCTGCTCTGCTATAATGGAGAGAACGCGCCCCTTGGCGCCATTCCATGCGTTCCGCTAAGCTTCACCAGATGCGACCTTCCGCAAGCACGAAGCTCGTTTCCTTAACGCACCCGACCCTCAACTTCGCTCACCGCACCTTCGAATCCTTCGTCTGGAACAACATCATTCGAGGCCATGCCCAGTCCGCCGTCCCTCTCCGACCTCCGCTGTCGGTCTTCGCCCGCATGCGCTCCCACGGCGTCGAACCCGACTTCCACACCTTCCCTTTTCTCCTCCAGTCCTTCGATTCCGCTCCCCATCTCCAATCGGGTCGGCAGATCCACGCTCAAGTTTTCGCCTTTGGGCTCGACCGCGATACCTTCGTCCGGACTTGTCTCATCAACATGTACTCTTCCTGCGGCGACGCGGGGCCCGCGCGCCGGGTGTTCGACGAGATTGCCGAACCGGATTTGCCGTCTTGGAATTCGATCGTCAACGCGTGCCTGAAAGTGGGCCGGAGCGATGCTGCCCGTGCGCTGTTCGACGAAATGCCCGAGAAGAACGTGATATCTTGGAGTTGCATGATTAATGGGTACGTTCGGTGTGGGGAGTTTAAGGAAGCGCTTGCTTTGTTCAGGGAGATGCAACTCGCGGAAGGTGATTTGGTTAGGCCTAATGAGTTTACCATGTCCGGAGTGCTCTCGGCGTGTGGGCGGTTGGGTGCGCTGGAACATGGGAAGTGGGCTCATGCTTATATTGACAAATGTGGGATAGAAGTTGATGTTGTGCTGGGGACTTGTCTTATAGACATGTATGCTAAATGCGGGAGTATTGAGAGGGCGAGGTTGGTTTTCAGCAATTTGGGTCCTAATAAGGATGTGATGACTTGGAGTGCTATGATATCGGGCTTGGCAATGCATGGTCATGCTGGGGAATGTCTAGACTTGTTCTCGGACATGAGACAGCAAGGTGTGAAACCTAATAGTGTGACATACTTGGGTATTCTTTGTGCTTGTGTTCATGGAGGTTTGGTGAGTCAAGGGAAGGAATTTTTCAGGAAAATGAGCGAGGAGCATGGAATAACTCCGATGATTCAACACTACGGTTGTCTTGTGGATCTTTTTGGGAGAGCAGGTCTACTAAAGGAAGCATGGACCGTGATGAAATCAATGCCTATGGAGCCTGATGTGCTTATATGGGGTGCTCTACTGAGTGGATCCAGGACACATGGTGACATTGAAACATGTGAGATTGCGCTCAGAAAGCTAATCCAGCTGGATCCTGGCAATAGTGGTGCCTATGTGCTTCTATCAAATGTTTATGCGAAATTGGGTAGATGGAATGAAGTGAGGCAAGTCAGAAATCTAATGGAAGCAAAGGGCATTTATAAAGTCCCTGGGTGTAGCTTAGTAGAGCTTGATGGGATACTTCATGAGTTTTTTGTGGGAGATGATTCCCATCCGGAAACTAAGGAGATTTATATGATGCTTGATGAGATCATGACGAAACTGAAGAAGGCAGGTTATGTGGGAAACACAAAAGAAGTATTGCTTGATTTGGAAGAGGAAGCAAAAGAGCTTGCTCTATCCCTTCATAGTGAAAGACTAGCTATAGCATTTTGCTTTTTAAAAACAAGTGCCGGTACTCCCGTACGAATCATTAAGAACCTTAGAATATGCGGTGATTGTCACGTTGCCATAAAGATGATATCCAACGTCTACAGGCGCGAGATCGTGATCAGGGACTGCAATCGGTTTCACCACTTCAATGAAGGAGTTTGCTCTTGCAAAGATTTCTGGTAGATTAAAAATTTTCTGGGTTAATTTTATGAAACTCGAAGGGTCCTGTCAATTTTCATAGGTCCGTGTGGCCACAGAAATTTGGACATGACATTGACTGAAACAATAATTCATCCACACAAATTCTGGCAGTCAATACCCTCAAAAGGCAGGTGTCGGGTTGTTAAGATTCAGTTTGAACTCTGCGTTATATCGAGTGGTCTGAACCACGAGCCCTGGGAGTACAGTCATATACCAAGAGGACATCGACTTGAAAAATCCTGTAAGGCCTGTGGGAAATTGTAAGTTTATAATATTCTCCCGAATATTGTTATCATGAAAATTTTTTCGCCTTCACAATTACAGTGAATGACTGCACGGAGAATTGACATGATGATGATGTGGATGGTTCCAAGCTCTAACACTCATAATTACTACAGAAATTGTTAGACTTTGGATCTCTGTGCAGGTTATATTTGAAGACCTTCCTTGAGGTGAGAAGAAGCATCGCCCTTGGCTGAACTGCGGCTGTTTATAGTTGGTAACAGGTATCTGGTGAAGGCATCTGGCTCTTTATAGTTGGTGACAGTACCATTGAAGGCCTCTGTTTATAATTTGTATACTTTCCTGTTGTGGACGGTACCTGTTAAATTTTCTGACATTTTCTAATCATGGGTAATAATATTAGTAGTCCTTGAATTTTTCCTCATTATACAATACCATCTTTCAATATTTTTTGTACGATGTCATTCCTGAACTTTTAATATTTGTTCAACATGGTTCGTTAAAGATTTAACGAAATTTGCTAAAGCAACGGTTAGAGTTACTAGTTATTTTGTTTAGTTCAATTTTGTAATTGAACTTCATTTATTAGTTCAATTTCGTCTTTAAACTTTTTTTTTTTTACACAAGCCACTGACAAGACATACAGACTACACGGATTAGTGTGTTCATATAAGCTCAATCATAAAGAATAGTAAAACCATATCAAGTATAAATTAATGCTTTTACTTGTTTACAACGTGCTTGGACTCGTCTAGGTAAGAAACTTAAAATGTTCCTGGTCTTAACACGACATGCTTGGACTCGTCTAGGTAAGAAACTTAAAATGTTCCTTGTCTTAACACGACATGCTGATTTATATTTAGAAATTCTTACAATATGTAAATGCAAGCAAACGTTTTTATGTATAAGAATTCATATGTTAAAGGTTTTATTTGTATAATCCATTTATTAACGTGTTGCGTTTGGGATTTAATGTTATAGAATAATTAATGAATATCCTGTGTTGGGATAATAACTAAATTTGACATAATGCAATTGAGAGAGAATAAAAGAACAGTTCTGGCGCAAACTTAGCAAAGTATTGGGACGAAATTGAGCAAAAGTATTCCACCCACGTAGTAGATTTGGTTAATAATTTTAACGAAAGGACCACATTGAATTACTTTATAAAGTTCCGGAACGACATTGAACAAAAAAACCAAACAAACAAACAAACAAAAAAATCAGGGGATGGACATTATGGAGCAAAACTTCAAGCATCATTAGTGTCATTACCTCTTTAATCGATTGCTCCGTCAATTATATAATGCATGTTATACTGATAGTAGCTGTTTTTCTCCTCCAAGCAGTTGCTCTCCTTGCAACAAGGTACAATGTCATTTCTTCAAGTCCAGCTGGCTAGTGTAGTTGCATGTTAATCTCGTGGTCATGGATTGGTCGATCAATTATGAATGGGCCAATAGCATCTTCGTCACTTCCACATCTTGAAACTATTTCGTAATCAAATCAGGCTGTGGGAAACGGTCGAAAGCAAAAAATCTGCAATGGCAAATGCACTAAGGTTAATGCGTGCTTTATCTCTTGCTTCTTCTTCTTTTTCAATTTATCTAGTTGTCATATGGTGCCCGAGTTAGCTTCGGCGTACTTTGACAAATCAACATCTTGGGCAATCTTAAGCGAAATTTCCACCCAATAGGCCGGACTTGATAAACATGTCTTATTCCTCGGAGAAATTTTGAATTCCGGAATCTATTATTGTTGTAGAAGAAAATTTCCATCGGAAATGGAGAACTAGTAAACCAAAGCCGCACATATGAGCACTAAGAGGTATTGCAAATCAACAAGTTAGGAAAACTGATGAATTGTCGTGCTCGTGCTACGGTATTTCCACTAGATGCCATATAAGTCCCATCTTAATTTGATTCAATGTATACTATCACATGATTGTAATTACTTTGTATTATCATACAATATTACTATCATACTCTCCTCGACAATGAATCCAAATAATATTTGCTTATTTAATTCAATTTACCGATTTCGACCAAAAAAAATTCAATTTACCGATAACCAAGTTCATAAAATTTCTTATCTAAACGAAAATAAAAATAAAGAGAATTCGAAATCATAAATATTTAAAGAAGATCATTTTCTTAAGATGGTTTGAAAAAAATAGAAACATGTTTATTAAAATAGAAAAAGAATTTAAACTTTCTATTTTTTTTTTGTTGGAAAAAAATATTGGACGTTGTCCTCCTGTTTGCCCAGAAAGAGGCATCCCGTATCTCCACGTGAAACCATATGAAAAAGATAGTACACCTAACTACCTATCTTTTGGCAGCGCATCACCACATGTTCCTTGCTCCCCAGTTGTTTCATCGTTCCTCTCTCTGTCTTCGTGGCGTGGGCTGGCGTTTCGTTTTTGTATATTTTCCATGATCGTGTCTTGTCTTCTTCATTTTTTATAAATTTATAATGGTATCTCGTGTCGGTAATGTGGGAGCCCCGTATAATGACTATTACATCATTTGTATTATTGTGTTTATGAGCTTGCCTTCAATATGATTTTGTCCTATCGTCCACGATTTGTCCTTGGAGATACTGAGGAAGAAAATTGGAAAATGACACAAATAATTTTTGAACTTTGATCTAATTTGTAATGTCATCCCTCAACTTTTAATTTGTTCAATATAATTTTTGAATATTAGCCCAATATATAAATATCATCTGTGAACTTTTAATTTGTCTAGGAATTGCATTGAATATTTATCAATAGTTCAAGAATTGCATCGAACAGATTAAAAATTTAGGGATTATATTGCATATTGAGCTAAAATTTAGAGACGACATTGTATATTGAACCAAAACTAATTGACCATTTATACTATTACACCTAGAGAAATCCTCTCTTTTTTTTTCACCTCCCAAATCCGGCGCTCTAATCTCACTCGATTTCCACATCTTATTTTTATTCCCCGCCATAGCCACGTGTCAACTTATAAATGGACGGAAGGAACACGTCAGCTCCTGACCTGGCGCTACCGAACATCTTCTCGGCTACGGCTGTAACAGCTGGCAACCCCGGACGGGACGGTGGAGGGGTCGGGTCGCGAAAGAGAAAATATTGGTTGAGTGGAATACTCCACGTCAGCAACACACAACTCCATTGGCTGCGTGACACGTGGCAAGCGGGCCCACAAATCAGATTAATTAAAAAATCTGACTCTTTCCCTTTTTTCTTCCGTCCTCCGTTAACCCTCCGTCATCTCGCCTCCTCTACTGCTCAAATATACGCTTTTCCCCCGGTTTCTCTCTCCCTCGCTCGTCTCGCTCGTCCCGCTCAAAATTCCTCCCGCTCGCGACCTCCTCTTCCTTCCTCCACGACTTCACCTCCTTTGATCGTGAACCCACCGCGCCCGCCGGTTGCTTCCGGCTTCCGTTCCAGAAAACCCATATGCTCTCTCTCTCTCTCTCTCTCTCTCTCTCTCTCTCTCTCTCTCTCTCTCTCTCTCTCTCTCTCTCTCTCTCTCTCTCTCTCTCTCTCTCTCTCTCTCTCTCCGCGAAGCGCCGCTCTTTTTGTGAACCGCGCCTCCACCTTTGCCACTTGCCTTCGCCATCGCCTCCCGGAGGCCGTCGGTGGCTCAAATCCCGACCACGAGGCCGCCTCCGCCTACGTCGTCGCCTCCGAAGCCCCCATTGGCGATTCGTCCTCTGCCCCTCTCTCTCTGTCCCAAGAAACGGCACCGCTTGGCTCTCTGTGACGAACCGCGCCTCCGCCGTTGCCTCTCGAAGCCCCTTTGGCAATCTCGGGCTTCGACTCGCCCTTTGCGTTGCCTCCGAAGCCCCATTCTCAGGTTAGGGTTTTATATGACTTGAACTTATTCTCATCGTTTTTGCCCTAATGTGAAGATCGTCCTCTGCCCCTCTCTCTCTGTCCAGAGAAATGGCTCTACTTGGTTCTCGAAGCTGGCGCTGGTGGTGGTGATGGTGGGGTTGAGGTGTGCAAGTGCGACAATCGCGGCGCGGGCCGAAGCTCCATGCCAGCCAACAAGTCGAAGTACACATGAGTTCAATCGACCCATACCGTGAGCTTTCTAGTTCATTTGAGTGTGTGCTGCTTCGTGGAGTTCCTTGAATCGGGAGGTATTCACAGGAGAATTTGATTGATTGCGTGAAAGTGCAAAAGAAGCAATTTGGCAATGAATTTCTCAGCTGTTATGCTAATATTATCCTCTCATCTTCTTTATAACCACAATTATGAAATGTTATATTCTTGCATTGTGATCTTGATCGCTACTTCAACCTTGTTTCAACTTGCGACCCTTGATCCTCTCAAATATATAGTCAGGTTACTAAAATGTTTGGCATCTTTGGAAATGCCTTGTTTGGCAACTTGATCTATATGCATAGTAAGATCATTCCAAATGTATGGATACTGGCAATATAAATGAAACTATTAACTGTCGGTTTTCCTTCTATTGTGTCTTGCAGGTAGGTTTGAGGGTTCAACATCCTCAAGAACTAATAAATAGCATACAGGTTGGTGATGCACTTCCCTTTGCTAGTGTAAATTTATGGAAGTTCTCTTGATTTTCTGGGACTAGATCAATCGTGGTTTAAATTAAGCCCTTGGTAAAGATAGAAATAATAGGGGTTGGCTTCTTTTCTTCCTTATCTCTCGGGTAGAATTAAGAGTTGACTATGGTTTCAAATCGAGCAGTATGATGGATCATCTAGGGACAAACGTAATAGTCTTTTGTTTCTGTAAATTCTTCTAGGTTTCTCTAGTGCTAATTGGAGCTGGTGGTGTCTTCTTATTCTCTACATTTTGACAGTTTCATTTGCTAGCAGCACTCACTTTATTTCTTCTTAAGCTACTGACCAGTTCCAATCATAAATTCATTACAAGTAATTTCAAAATTATGTAAGCAGCCAATCGTTGTTTATATTCCAGAGCATGAGGTGAGTTTGTTTTCTCAACTTACATGGTCTTTCACATTTGTTGGATGGTAGAGCATATTGAATTTAGAAACCATATATCGCAAAAAAAAAAATCCTGAAACCGAGCAATTGTATTTCCAAATTCTCCTTTTAATTGGAGATTGCAATATATAATAGTGTCATGGAAGTAAGTACTTATCAGCTTAAGTTGGTACTCTAATTTGTCATGGAAGTAATATAATGGTTTAGATAGGAACAGCAAAATCTAGAGTGCTTGTACTGATCTCATTGACATTGAAAAGTGACTAATTCTGCCATTTTCAGCTGACTGAAAGTTATTATGGATAAATAACTCAAGCATATTCCTTGGTCCTTGGAGAGGACTTGGAATTGGTTTCCTGATAAAAGTGGAAAAAGGATTATAAAAACAATCAGCTCCCATTATGGTAATTTCTAATAGTTTTCATGCTGTACCACCAATCACTTACTCTGTTGTGACTAGATTAGTTGTGGTTAGGGTAAATTTATGGAAGTTCTCTTGATTTTCTAGGACTATGGTTACGTTTGGTTCAGCATTGGGAAGGGGCTTTCGGCCCCGAAAGCCCCTTCCCAAAAATGCTTAACCAAACGGTTAGCATTGAGCATTGAAAATGCTCAAAACTAGCATTTTCAATGCTGAAAGCCCAATGCTGGCCGGACTAGCTTTGGGCTTTCAGCCTTGAACCAAATGCCAAAATCATTTTTATACTTCCCAAACTACCCTCACTCAAATTTTAATATTCCGGCTTTGCCCTTGCGTTACTGTTCATCTTCTTCACCAAAGGGACTCCGGCAAGGGCGAAGGGCCGGCGACGGCGAAGGTCCGGCGAGGTCGCCCGACCCAGGCGATGGCCGCCCGGGGACGGGCGACCGCCCAGGCGTGGCCGCCTGGGTCTCGCAACCTCAGGCGACGACCACCTGGGTCGCGCGACCCAGGCGGCCATCGTCGCCTAGGGTGGCGCGACCTCAGGCGGCCGTCGGCCTGGGGTCGCGCGACCCAGGCGGCCGTCGGCCTGGGTCGCGCGACCCAGGCGGCCGTCGGCCTGGGTCGCGCGACCCAGGCGGCCGTCGGCCTGGGTCGCGCGACCCAGGCGGCCGTCGGCCTGGGTCGCGCGACCCAGGCGGCCGTCGGCCTGGGTCGCGCGACCCAGGCGGCCGTCGGCCTGGGGTCGCGCGACCCAGGCGGCCGTCGGCCTGGGGTCGCGCCACCCAAGCGACCGACCCCAGGTCGACCGCCGCCTGGGTCGCGTGACCCCAGGCCGACGGCCGCCTGGGTCGCGCGACCCCAGGCCGACGGCCGCCTGGGTCGCGCGACCCAGGCCGACGGCCGCCTGAGGTTGCGCGACCTCAAGCGACGGCCACCTGAGGTCGGGCGACCTCAGGCCTCGTCGCCCGAGGTCGGCGTCCCTCTCCGGGGTCCGCTCGGCGACGGGTGATGGCCGCCAACGCCAAATCTGGCTCGCCGGCGGCCGTAGCTCTTCGCCGGAGCCGTAGCCCTTCGCCGGAGCCGGCGAAGGGTATTTTTGTCTTTTTTTTAAAAAAAATCCCCCAAAGCCCATTTGTAAAAAAAATTAACCAAACACCACTTTGGTCAAAGTAACTTTGCAAATGAGTTTTTACCAAACGCCATTTGCATTTCCCATAAAGGGCTTTCACCTAAAGATATTTGCATTCCCAAAGTAGCATTCCAAATGCTAAACCAAACGCACCCTATGATATCCCCAATACCATTGAAAATGGGAAAAAAATCTCCTATCACCTTTTATATTTGTTAGAAGGGATAACTGCATCAGAAATGAGCTTTTTTTATACAATGTCAAGTCAGCTCTTTAGTTTTAATTGTTCAATTAGGTTATCGATGAAGTTAAAAGTTTCCAATTGAGGTTCTCTAGATAAATCCACAAGAGACTCTTAAAAAAATCTTGTGTTTTTTTGCTTGGGAAAAAATATCCTGTCATGCCTAGAGCAGAATGGTATCCGCATGTCCTCTTCTCTCATTCTGTCTTCCCTTTCTTTGTTCTCCAAGCAATGTTATGGAATCAGTTACCTCTCAAAATTTGTTAGGCCAGCCATCCCTCCACTTTCCACATATGCTTCCCTGAAATTGGTCCATTTGCCACTATCATTTTCCAGTCCATGCTATGGTGCTGCTAAACCTTTGACTTTAGCAGGGGATGTTTAGGCTTGGGCTGGAGCTATTGGGAAGAATGAGGGAGGGAGTTTGAATTAATAGAAGATTGTGAGATTGGAGGTTTTTCTACTTAAGGAAGAGTTGTTTGTGGGAAGGAGATTTTGACCATAGTGAGTGATAGGGAGATGAAGTAAGATGACTATAACACAAATGGATAGGTGTACAGAAAGTGACAGTGGAGGGATGGGAGAGTAAATCTATGTTCAGGAATCTTTCATCTTTGATTTATGTCTTAGAGATTGCTCAAACTGGAAACTAATTGGAGAAAAGTAACACAAAGAGAGAAGAAATGAGAGAGATGGTGCATGCTTCTTGAAGGATGCTCATTTTGGATCTCAGTTGTTAAAAGAAGATCAAATGTGGGATGAATGGGACAAATCTGGAAGGATAGTGCTGTCAATTTGACTATATGTGGTGGCAACAATTTTGAAAATTATAAAGGCTTCGGTATTGAGTGTGGTTAACTGTGTAGAGTTGCTAATGCACCACGTTGGTACTTTTGTCACACCGCACAATGTTAGTATGATTTTTCCATCATATCTAACTTTATGCTGGTGGTAGTAGATTTCATTTTGATTTTTCGCAATATTCATAGGAATAAGTTGTATTCCTTGCATAATTTAGTATTTCTAGTGAAATAATTCTTTATAGTACTCAAGGTTATCAAGGTTATCATGGGGTTGATTTTATACTTTATAGTACTCAAAATTGGCATTGGAAGTCTGTGGTGGAGGTGGAAAAGTACCAATGGCAGATTACAAGATTGCCAAGCATGTCAGGGGTGAGGATGTTGATTCTTCCCCAAGTTTAGGGACAAACCGTGCTTGCTACTTCTTCTGCATGTGTCCTGGCAGACAGGTAATAGACATCTTATTTTGTTGAAAGGATGGTTGGTTTGTTTCGTCTTTACGGAATTGGTTTTTTGTCTCATTTGGAGTCAATGTGATATGTGAATGTTAGGAATTTTGGAATGACAACAATGTCCATAAAAGTATAGTTGATCCTGAAAATTGTGTATAGAATGTGGCATTCTGTGGTACACATGGTGATTGATTTGCTGGTTTTTTAATAGCTTGTCTGGATACTTCATTTAGAGACGATGGATTAATGCACAAGATATGAACTTTCTTTGAATCTTTTTTCTCTAGACATGAAACTATCTAACCAATGAGGGAAAGACATAAGTCCATGATACCCCATTGAGATGATTTTTCCCATTCGTTATTGATGATGATGTGCAGTTTATTAATTACATTGGTACCCTAAATAAATCTCTGCTTGTATATTCTACTGTTTGTGTTTGATTGTGCTCTAAAAATGTTTGTGTGAGTGATTGTGTTCTAAAAATGTTTGTTTTGTATTTCATTAGGAGAGAATTTTATAGTCTCTCATCACCTCAGTTATTTTGCACTTGTAAAGATATCAAATGGCTGACTCAAAGGTAATTCTTTACTCATAAAACATAATTTTCTTTCTTAAGTAAAGGATGAGATGTTATTTTTCTTAAATTATTTTTTGTTCATTTGGTTGCAGCATGAAACTTCCCATCTTGCACATGTGATACGTGATATAGAAAAAGATTTTGAGTTTGTAATAGGGATGGTTTTCTCAAATGAACTTGAAGCATATCATAAGTACGTGGCTTATGCAATCGGCAAAGGATTTGGAGTGAGAAAGGGTAATACTGTTAAAAATAGAAAAGGCGAAATAACCCGGCGTACTTTTTTGTGTAATTGTGAGGGGCATTCGGTTGGGTCATCTAATCAAGAAAAGAAATATGAGAGGATTGAAGTTAGATGTGGGTGTTTTGCTCATATCAAATTTAAGGTTGATGATGGTGTCTATGAAGTCATGGACTATGTTTTTGAGCATAATCATGCATTTATACCGGAAGATCAAAAGCATTTGATTAGATGCGGAAGAATGATATCTGACACGTGCAAAGGTGTTTTGGTTGACATGATTAAAGCGGGCATTGGGGGAACTTCAGCATATAAGTTTTTAGCAAACGAAGCTGGAGGAAGCAAAAACTTAGGTTTCATCCTGCGTGATTGTCAAAATTTTTTGCAAACAGAAAGATCCAAGGTTATTAGTGGCGGAGATTGTCAAAGTCTTTTGAACCATTTTCATTGCATGCAAATGCACAACCCAATGTTTTTCTATGTTGTTCAAGTAGATCGGGATGGTAGATTGACCAATTTATTTTGGAGAGATAGTTTGTCCAAATTTGATTACGACTGTTTTGGTGATGTGCTAGTGTTTGATACCACATACCATACCAACAAATATAACATGATATGTGCACCTTTTGTTGGGGTTAATCACCATTGGAAGAATACTCTGTTTGGTTGTGCATTTTTGTTGGACGAGACTGCAGAATCATTTATTTGGTTATTTGAGGTGTTTTTGAAGTCTATGGGAAATGAGGCTCCGAAAACCATATTCACTGATCAAGACAAAGCCATGGCAAAAGCCATTAGAATGGTGTTTCCGAATACACAGCACCGTTTATGCACGTGGCATATTGGGAAAAATGCCAATCAAAACATTCTGCATCTTTACCATAAGCCGGGTTTTAAGGATAAATATTTCTTAGCACTTATGTATAGATGCAAATCAAAGGATGAATTTGAAGCTACATGGAGGGAAATGGAAGAGATGTGGGGTACTAAGAATAACAAGTGGCTTTAGAGATTATATGACCCTAGATATAAATGGAGTTCAGCTTTTGGTCATAACTCTTTTACGTGTGGTATAAGGTCAACTCAAAGGAGTGAGAGCACCAATAATGTCTTCCAATATATGTCGACGAAGACATTGTCCCTTGTAGAATTTGTCCACCATTATGAAAAACAACTAAAGCATATGAGAGAAGTTGAAAGTCAATATGATTACAATTCTCGTGGGACAGTCAAATTGAAGGTAAATAATGGAATCTTGTCGCATGCTGCTTCAGTATATACCCGTACCATTTTTGAAAGGTTTAATGAAGAATTTTTGCATAGTCTATCTAAACATATTTCAAGTAGTACATTTGATGGATCGGTTTCTTTATATACTCTCAAGTGTATGGGGATTGGGAGTCAAGGTGAATATGTTGTTAGATTTGACCCTGCAGACTTTTCGGTTTCTTGTGAATGCAAATTATTTGAATCAAAAGGGTGGTTGTGTTGCCATGCCTTACGCGTGTTGAATGTGAACATGTCGATGGTTACGGTCATTCCATCTTCCTATATTTTGAAAAGATGGACTGAGGATGCCAAAGAAGGGATTGTGAATGATGAATCACATCAAATGTCACCGGGTCCATCTAAATTTAATCAATTTTCCATGTTAATGCATGAATCTATTGAATTGATGAGTATGGGAGCCGAAGATGTACATACTATGAGAATATTGAGGAAGCACATGGTTAAAGCAAAGGTTGAAATTTCATCTTACAAATCAAGTATGGTTGTGACTGATGATGCTGGTGATGATGAGGATAATGAGGTTTTGTGCGATATTTCAGTAGCAGACCCCATTCGAAGGAAACGAAAGGGAATAAGTTATGGAAGGCTTAAAAGCTCAAGTGAGAAAAAGAAGAAAAAATCTAAGAAAGGAACTCCCCCAATGCAAATAGCAAGTCGAGGTGAGTGACATATTATTCTAGTTAATATAATTAGTTAAATTTTATGCTTATGTTACATGATACCAATTAACATATTTATTACTTTGTAATGTAGAGTTGGTTGTCCAAGCGACACCTAATGAAGCTCATTTCTCAGATTGTTCGAGTAATTCAAATCAATTTCGAAGTGTCTTTTATCCTAGCAACATTGGTGGTCCTACTGTAAATCTAAATTTTCATAATCAGGTACATTACTCTTTGTCCTCAATTTGTATTTATGTTTTATTGATTGGTCATTTTTTTATATGAATGCAGCAGCCACCATTCATCATGCCATCGAGGATTATGAGTGGATTTTGCGCGGTCCCTAGTCAGGTATTTAATAGTTTGGTGATCAATTAGTTTGTTTGTATGTTATTCAAGTTACTGTGCCTCTTTACGCTAATGAGGTAATTTATTTTATGTAGATGCAATCACCGTACGTCATGCCGCCAAGGAGTGGATTTTCCCCATTCACTAATCAAGTACTTATTATGAAATCATTTTAGAATCCAGTCTTATTTGAACTTTTTATTACTATTGTAATATTTATTAATGATTTCTTCTGGATAGATGTTGGAGTACCATAATCAATCCCATGGAACCATTTTGAGCCAGGTACAACTTGCCTTTTGTTGATGCGAGATTACTTGAAACATATTGATCTAGGCATATTGTTTAGTAAAATGTAAATATATTTGTTATTCTCTTATACGGGGGTCATCAAACTCTTTTCAGCATCCTGGGATGAATGAATCCAAATCCCCTTTTGAAAGCATAAACAATGCACAGTCGCAACATAAATAGTCGGGAGGAACCCTCGTAATAAGTCCCTTCACTGAATAAAATTTTTTTTGCGTCCTTCTCTGATATGATAACTATTGTAATATGAGTTCAGTGTGACCTGGTATTTTGCATATGTGCCTTTTATATGAAAAGATCTTCCTTTGTATTTCCTTGGCTGTTACTTGGAAGAAATATTTTTATATTTTCAATTTTGTTAGTTGGGCTTCAAATCCAGCAGGAACCAAGTTTGATATTCATTTGACGTGCTGTAGTGATTAACTGGGGGCATTGTTTTGATACACATTAGAAAAGGATTATTAGAGTAGTAAAGATTTAGTTTTATGCAAGTTATGATCTTATTAAAATTACTGAGAGCTTCACCATATGCAGAGATTCATTCTTCTTCTGAGTAATCACTATGTTCTTTCATTTTTTGCAGTTACGGGTATTCTAAAGAAAGATTTTTTGGGCTATGATATCCGTTGTTGGCATTTTTTTGTCTTCGATCTGGTGCTACAATTAATGGAATTCAAAGCTTGTGGATTGCACACGTAATCTTCCTTTTTTGTCTTATCCTTTACCATTCTTCTCAAGTTTTAGCCAGTTCATAAAATGGGCAAAGTTGTTCTTGATATATAAGGTCATTGCCTTCTTAAGCCTTCGGAAAATATCCAATATGTAGCCTTGGTGATCA
Organism: Syzygium syzygioides; assembly: GCA_031216285.1. Lineage (NCBI taxonomy): Eukaryota > Viridiplantae > Streptophyta > Magnoliopsida > Myrtales > Myrtaceae > Syzygium > Syzygium syzygioides. Next base: position 23,015,273 of record CM062252.1, on the reverse strand, counting down.
GAGACTCATTCATGATTGAAGGTATTTCGACTTACCATTTGTTTTGGGCTATTACTTATAATGAAATCATTGGTATTTTGACTTACCATTTGGTGATTGAAGGCTCATTCATCTATAATATTTGTTCAGTGATTTGCAGATGAAGAATGATCTTAAGCTGTCAACTAATATGAAGTATTAGTGTCAAGTTTCGAGAATGATATAAAGGAACAAGTTCGTATGGCATCGTCTCACAATTTAGTATTTGGGTCCAGAATGCATCAACTCATGCATTTATTGAACATGAATGAAGTTTTCAAGCTAGCAAAATTACAAGCTCTATTATACTAGACTGAAAATGTATCATAGGTGGATTCTAAATTGATTCCCTTGTCTAAATTGAACAGGACCTGATGAGAAGCCAGCAGCAACACCACCAGCTACAGCACTTGCAGCTGAGTAAGTATATGCAACAAAATGGGCAGATTTCTCTTTATCCCCAGTTGGATTTATCTAAGAGAATTTTATTTGGCTTCAGGGTACCAAAGAAGGTAAAGAAGTGAGATCCATGATCAAGAATGCTGAAGATTACACAAATTTTGGTGTTCCTTTTGTCTTTAGTAACTATGTTATATTATTTTTGCCTACTTGTTTCTGTTTGTTCTGGAACTTAATGTTTTATATGGTAGAAAGACGAAGTCCGATGATTTTCAAAGTTATATTTAGATCCTTGTCTTTCCAATTATTACCATGGATTTCATTCTTTTAGTGTTGCACTTAATTTGAAAACTTGGGTGTGGCTGTTTTTCTCTGATTCATCCTTACTCACTTCATTAGATCCATTTGTGCACATTATCAATTTGCATGAATGAAGTTTCTCTTCTAAAAAAGAGAGTGGTAGCATTGGAAACTGGCACACCCATACGTCGTAGAAGGGTGCATTACCTATAGAAGTTACATTTGTCGTGACCAGAGTCGAAAATTATCACAATTCGTGATGTTCTATGACCATGTGGGGCTTTATCTAGCGTCAGAAAAAGCAAAGCTGATATTGTTTGGCATACTTCAGGTAAAAAGTGTTATGTTGCTTAAAATAGGCAAGCACCATGTGTTAATCCTGTCTATCCAGAAAATTGACCCGAAAAACAATTATGTTTTGAATTAAGGTCCACTTCTGGAGTGGAAGATGGGAAATTCTCTGTTGGGACTTAACAAAATGACCAACTGGATGAAAAATTTAGTTTAATGTTCAGAATAAGGTATGTTTCCACAAGTTAAAGCATCGTCTAGCCTAATCTCTGGCATAGTTGAAATCCTAGTTTTGAATAAGGTCACATGAACAAAGGTTGTAATTGTAATATTTGGGATTTTTTTTTAAAGGGTCATAAAGTCAAAAGAAGCTACAGTGGATGATCAATTAAAAAGGGGAGACTGAGAGCTCCCTCGGCTAGCTGATTCGACTTCGTAACGCAACGTCAATTAAGTGCCCGTGCCTCTCATTCGTCCAATTGGAAAAAATTTCCGGGTTAAGGCTCATATTTCGGAGTTGTGTTATTTGAGTGGCGAAGTCAGATTTTTGAGTCGTTGAACTATGTATATAAATAGAATTGATAGGATCAATTTTGGGAAATCCAATTTTTGAGTCGTTAAGCTGCGAATTTTTGTAGAATTGGTAGATTAGGGTGTTGTGGAGCCGTGGAATTTTACAGATATTGATTTGGACTTGCCGTTTGTCCGAAACGAATTTTTAAAGTTTTACATGCAAAGGGAACAGTACATGTCCGGCAGCCTTCAGGCCATATTTCACCGTGAAATCCGATTTTTAAGTCGTTGAGCTACGTATTTTTGTGGAATTGGTAGTTTAGGGTGTCGTGGAGCCATGAAATTTTACGGATCTTGATTTGAACTTACTTTTTGCCCGAAATGAATTTTTGAAGTTTTACGTGCGAAGGGAACAGTACACATCCGGCAACCTTCTGGCCATATTTCGCCGCGAAGTCTGATTTTTGAGTCGTTTAGCTGGGGATTTTTGTAGAATTGGTAATTTAGGGTGTCGTGGAGCCGTGAGATTTTATGGATCTTGATTTGGACTTACCGTTTGCCTGAAACAAATTTTTGAAATTTTCCACGCTAAGGGAACAGTACACGTCCGGCAGCGTTCAGATCATATTTCGCTGCGAAATCCGATTTTTAAGTCGTTGAGCTGGGAATTTTTGTAGAGTTGGTAGTTTAAGGTGTTGTGGAGCCGTGGGATTTTATAGATCGTGATTTGGACCTACGGTTTGCGCAATATGAATTTTTGAAGTTGGCCGCACAAGGTGAACAGTGCACGACCAGCGGGCTTTAGACCAATTTTCGTCGGTTTTTGGCTCGATTTTGGGACGGCCAACTTGGGGCTTTTGTAATACTCATAATGAGCTTTCTTTTGACTGTAAGTTTACTAGGATCAGAATTCGGTGGAGAAAGTTATAGCACAATCAAGTTTCGCGCTCAAATTCCGCGTTACGGATGGTTTGGATAATCACTTTGGATGAATAATTTATGGGCACCTTTGAGTTGTCTTGCTAGCGCTTAAACATCATTTAGCCATTACATAATTATCATAGTATTTTACTTGATTTTGACGTTAATTCTCTTTTAATTGTTAGGATTACGAGATTATCGGTTGGATTGAAATTCATTATTTGATTTTGGGAATTCCGGACGAGTAATGCTATCTCTTCTTTGAGTTTACAAACTCATATTTTGAAAGAAAAAGGCAATTAATTTCAAGAGTTGCTCGTGCCGCCGCTCGGAAAGAAAAAGGCTAAGAACAACAACAATAATAATAGTTATTGCTATTATAATACTAACAAATTTGCAGAAGGAGAGTGATTTGGTAATACATTTTGCTAATAACTCTTAAAGCGCATGTTAGTCAGTGCTCCGCATATAGAGAATGTGAATTTCCATCATTGAGAGCCATCCCAAACTATACAAGAGTGCATCATGGACCTGGTTCCTAGGACTATGTAGGGCAAGTGCAGACGGAAGAAAACTGAGTGCAAGGATTAACAGTTATTCTACTGGAACAATCAAAAGTTATACTTACAAGACTGCTTGGACACTTGAGTCGGGTCCCTCGCATTCTAGCGAATTCATCCCAATCCGCCTACGGTAGTATATGACATTTACTTGATCATACAAAAACTCTTTTACTTACAAAAAAATAGAAGGGCCTCCCTGCATGACTTCTTACTCACAACCTCGAGACCTTTCTAATCAAGACATAAAATTGATTCTTTGAAGTATCACTCAGGTATCAGATGTGCAGGCCTCCAAGATGAAGAGGGATTATGCAATTAGTACCCATTTTTCATATGAAAGATATCTTGGGAAGACCTCGTTGGGATATGCCAACTTGCATTCGAGACTTCAAAAACTTCTTTGATACTGGGAGTTGAAGGGGACCGTTCTGTCAGTATCTCTGTGAGGTTTGTGCCAAGCAAAATCGGCACAAACCATGACTAGACTAAGCTCTAGGTGTAATCTTGTGTGCTGTCGAGTCATTTGCATTGCTGCATTTTTGTAGTTTGCCGACAAAAGTGATGTCGGTGCCCTTGTCATGGCCTTCACTCTCGATGGATATGTGACCTCCCATGAGATTTATAAATCTAAAATCATTAAAAGGAGAGTAGGCGAGATGTCAAATCAAAAAACCAAGATAATGCAATTTCATCCGGTGGCTTGCAAACTTTAGTAGACGAAAGGGTCGAGAAAATTATCTCTGAGATATCATGAGTGTCCAAAAGGGGTCAGAAAACTAAAATAGTAACCACTGCAAATAAATCAATCCACAACCTCAAGGGCTGCTATTTGATATTATGCTTCAAGAAGCATAAAATTTAAGGTTCAAAGATCCATAGATCTTTCCTGACTGAACTGAACTCATTTGAAGCCCTCCCGAGGTTGGACATTCTGACTCACGGTTCAGTGTGCATGAGACAGTAGGGCTTCATATGCTTGAGGAACTGGCAATCAGTAAAGCGTCCAAAGGACCATATATGCTTACAAAAGAAAAGAAAATTGCAATTTGAGAAAAAGCATTAGGCAGTGTGCAATCTACCTTTTGCAAATGGCAAGTCCAAGTCCTACACCGCCACTACCTCGATTAGATCCACTTCGAGGATGAATAAATCTGGTACATATTTGAGAAATATCTTGTGGCTGTATGCCACAGCCAGAGTCCTTCACCTGTTATGCAAGTAAGTCCAATCATGCTAGACAACCTTCATTTCTGATACCTTGATCAGCTCGAGAAGCTTGATTAACCTGAACATGAGCATAGCTTCAATCCATCTTTTGCAGTTCAACAATCAAGCCCAAACAATTAAATCAACTTGTATGACCAAAATACCGAAACAGTTTGATGTGATTCCCTCATTTTTGAGAAACTCTGGACTGCAATAATATGTTCAAAAGCCACATTTAAAAACCTCTCGAGTCTAAATAAACTTTACACATTCCTTTTGATCTCGATTCATACACACAAGAAGTCAATTGAAAGAATTAAAGTATATCCATTTCATTGTAATTAGCACAAAACCTATAAGCACTAACCTAACCGTCTAGAATGATTTCATCCAACTTATTCACATGTTTGTCCAGTGCACTCCGAAAACCTAATTGCCCTCTATAAATTATCATGGAGCAAGCATGTAGTAGTGCCAGAAAAACTGCCCTCTAAAAAAACAGTATCTAGCTTTCCAATTATTGTTCAAATAAAGTAACTCTTTAGTCCTCTCATGACTTACTAGGTGCCCTCCATCAAGCTTCATCATTCTAGCAACAGGCTTTAATTTCTCTCCCAGACTCCTTGCATGGCATATTTGAGCAACAATGTCATGCCTGCATACAACAAGGCAAACATACAGCAAAATCGCCAACATTCTGCCAAATGGCATATTTAGAGTTGAAAGAACGTCACTCAAACCATTCCACTAAATCAGGAACTAATACTACTTTACAGTGATAACTGCTTCTTTCAAATTACCTATATATCTTGGTTGGTCCTCGTGAAAATGTGATGAAAACAACTGGTTGAAAGCAAAGGTGTATAGTCATAAGTGAAAAAAAGTTGTCAAGGTAAAATACCATATTGCACCATGGTTATTCAAAGGTAGGTCCATTTAACTGTGAACACCAAAGTAAAATGCATCTCTGGATATCCTAAGGATAGGAAAACTCAATGATAGTTTGGCACTTGTTTATATGGAATTGTTGTGCATTTAAACCTAAAAAACTCGTAGACATAAACATTTACTAAACCTTAAAAAGCCCTCAAGAAGTCTCTAAATAACACAAGAGTTACTAAGGCCAGGTAGAGTCTGCTCCATTATGTTAATGCTAGACCAAAGAAACTTGAGATTTTTCAAGATTTCTTACTTTGTGGAGTACTGCCCCTCCGGGTGCTAGATCCAACATATTCCTCAAGATATTCCTGCACATAATACATTACGCTTCCATAAGAGAAAGAAAAATAGACTGACGACTTTAACCTGTGGATTGCTCTCTCTCTCTCTCTCTCTCTCTCTCTCTCTCTCTCTCTCTCTCTCTCTCTCTCTCTCTCTCTCTCTCTCACACACACACACACACACACTCACACAGATTATCTGAAACCTCTGTCCGTGGAAGCCTAATACATCAATGCACTTCCATGTCCCACAAGAAAGACTCCAATCATAAGAACACAAATGAATTTACTTGGAGTCCTTAATTCATACTTTCACAGAACCACTGATTGTTCTCCTGAATCCTTATTTCTTTTGGGATGGAGAAAGATTAAGTATTTATCCTTTGACAGAGATGAAAGGGGGAGGCAGTGTATTTTACAATGATGGTTTAAGTACATAAGTATTGCCTACCTTTGAGTAGTGGGTATCCAAGTCAACAGCAGCCCTTTGTTCCGGAGTTTTAGCCCTAAAAAAGCGGATTGCAATTGAGATGGTTCGCTGGTCTTGTATACGCAAATCAAAAGATCATTGTTAGACCACTCAAATAGTGGCTCAAGTGCAATATGAGGACTGGATTCAACTTTTTTTGGTTTTAAGTGACAATGCAATTGCATCATCAAAACTAATTTAATTCACATGGTAAATAGCACAAGTAGCTACTTAAAACAAGTATGGGAATTTCTTTGAGAAAGTAAAAATGAAACCAATTTTCTTGAGGAAAGTCAAAACAGCTTTCGACTCCCCCGATAACAATGTTCTATCATATGGTGAGGTCACGATACAGAATATGAATGGATTCAAGTGAACAATAAGCAGTTTCAGCATTAAAAGGTAAACTGTGAGAGGACCCTTTTTTGCCTAGATGAAAACACGAAATCATCTCAGGAAGACTGCAACTACGATGCAGAAAGGCTCTCGCTAGATGATGATCTTTCTTAGAATCTCTATTTCAAAAAATCGTTGTTCGTGCACAATATCCAAGGTTAAGTCCTATGTCTCTACATTGCTTCTCATTTTCACAAGGAAAAGGACTCTTGTAGCTAATCAACGAGAGATCTTTTGAAAAATAACCATCTCTATGATTTTGTGCGGTAGCTATGGCTGGGATATTCAAGTGATGCAATGACATCTTTTGAAGATTTTTCCATTTGAATGATTTTGTAGGGTAGCTATGACTGGGACATTCGAGAGATGCAAACTGTGAAAGCAACTTCTGCTACTAGGCGCAAACATTAATAAGGAACATTCTTGACATGGATTAAAATCCGTAAGTAACCGACCAGTAACAGTTCATAATGGCTCCTTTCTAAGCAGTATATTAGTAAAAAAAATCCATTTCCTCTTGTTCGTGTGTTTAAAGCAAAGGATAGGGGCATAAAACAGGCTCAACATGCAATAAATGAACAACCTGTCTGTAAAGTACTAAACAACGAACACCTATACAAACGAATAGTTCTTTTAATGATAAAAGAAACTGGGAAGAACATTCTTTACCCTTTTAGTTTGCATGAAGAAAAATGTCTATCTCTATTCAAAGGAAGGACCATCGCATACTGAAATGGATGCAATAGCTTTGGGAAACATTCATAGCCTCCACTAGTCACGTTGAACAATCCTAAAGATAAAACTCTGTTGGGCACCATGGCAGCCAACTTGCAAGCGATCATAGCTCCTGTTTTGACAGCCAAAGAGGGCAGTTAGTCACCCTGAAACAAACAGGAACCCGATCAGGACTCACAGGCAGACATGTCAAGGATGTGATTTGTAGTTCATTATTAAGTTTAAAAAATGGCCCGATAAATCCAGGCATCTAGAAATTGCAATCAGAATGGTTATTTCTATCTCTCATATGAACCACAGAGCCAAATAAGCATCCATGAAATTTGGGTCATTCAAAACTCACCTATTGAATGGCCAATGACATGGGCTCTTTCCCATCCCAGGTGATTGAGTACAGCAATCACATCGTTCGCCATAATCTTTGTCCTGCTCTAGAAATCACATCAAAAGTCAAAGTCAGTTTTCATTAAAATGTTTTTGGAACAACACCAAATTATCATCAAACTAAAAGACTGAGAAAGCCATCCAATGTGCATGATTAGTCCAAGGAAAGCTGAAGCAGCATTTCAGCTTTGCACCAACTGGCAACCATTCTCCTGTGAATACCTCCCGATTCAAGAAACTTCACAAAGCAGCACACACTCAAACGAACTAGAAAGCTCACGGTATGCGTCGATCGAACTCATGTGTACTTCGACTTGTTGGCAGGCATGGAGCTTCAGCCCGCGCCGCGATTGTCGCACTTGCACACCTCATCCCCACCATCACCACCACTAGCGCCAGCTTCGAGAGCCGAGCAGAGCCATTTCTCTGGACAAAGAGAGAGGGGCAGAGGACGATCTTCACATTAGGGCAAAAACGACGAGAATAAGTTCAAGTCATATAAAACCCTAACCTGAGAATGGGGCTTCGGAGGCAACGCAGAGGGCGAGTCGGAGCCCGAGATCATCAAAGGGGCTTCGGGAGGCAACGGCGGAGGCGCGGTTCGTCACAGAGAGCCAAGCGGTGCCGTTTCTTGGGACAGAGAGAGAGAGGGGCAGAGGACGAATCGCCAATGGGGGCTTCAGAGGCGACGACGTAGGCGGAGGCGGCAGCATGGTCGGGATTTGAGCCACCCACGGTCTCCAGGAGGCGACGGCGAAGGCAAGCGGCAGAGGCGGAGGCGCAGTTCACAAAAAGAGCGGCGCTTCGCGGAGGAAAGAAAGAGAGAGCATATGGGTTTTCTGGAACGGAAGCCGGAGCAACCGGCGGGCGCAGTGGGTTCATGATCAAAGGAGGCGAAGTCGCGGAGGAAGGAAGAGGAGGTCGCGAGCGGGAGGAATTTTGAGCGGGACGAGCTAGGGAGAGAGAAACCGGGGGAAAAGCGTATATTTGAGCAGTAGAGGAGGCGAGATGACGGAGAGTTAACGAAGGACGGAAGAAAGAAGGGAAAGAGTTAGATTTTTTAATTAATCTGATTTGTTGGCCCACTTGCCACGTGTCATGCAGCCAATGGAGTTGTGTATTGCTGACGTGGAGTATCCCACTCAGCCAATATTTTCTCGTTCGCGACCCGACCCCTCCACCATCCTGTCCGGGGTTGACAGCTATTACAGCTGTAGCCGAGAAGATGTTCGGTAGCGCCAGGTCAGGAGCTGACGTGTTCCTCCCGTCCATTTATAAGCTGACACGTGGCTATGGCGGGGAATAAAAATATGATGTGGAAATCGAGTGAGATTAGAGTGCCAGATTTGGGAGGTGAAAAAAAAAGAGAGGATTTCTCTAGGTGTAATAGTATAAATGGTCAATTAATTTTGGTTCAGTATATAATGTCGTCTCTAAATTTTAACTCAATATCCAATGTCATCCCTAAACTTTTAATCAGTTCGGTGCAATTCTTGAACTATTGATAAATATTCAATGCAATTCCTAGACAAATTAAAAGTTCAGAGATGATATTTATATATTGGGCTAAGATTCAAAGATTATATTGAACAAATTAAAAGTTGAGGGATGACATTACAAATTAGATCAAAGTTAAAAAATTATTTGTGTCATATTCCAATTTTCTTCCTCAGTATCTCCAAGGACAAATCGTGGACGATAGGACAAAATCATATTGAAGGCAAGCTCATAAACACAATGATACAAATGATGTAATAGTCATTATACGGGGCCCCCACATTACCGACGCGAAAATATTGGACGTTGTCCTCCTGTTTGCCCAGAAAGAGGCATCCCCACATGTTCCTCCTGTTTGCCCAGAAACATGTTTGCCCACATATTCTTTTTCATATGGTTTCACGTGGAGACATGTTCCTCCTGTTTGCCCAGAAACATGTTTGCCCACATATTCTTTTTCATATGGTTTCACGTGGAGATACGGGATGCATCCCGCATCCCAAAAACTATCTTTTTGGGCAAACAGGAGGAACATGTGGGGATGCCTCTTTTTGGGCAAACAGGAGGAACATGTGGGAGCCCCGTATAATAAATATTACATCATTTGTATTATTGTGTTTATGAGCTTGCCTTCAATATGATTTTGTCCTATCGTCCACGATTTGTCCTTGGAGATACTGAGGAAGAAAATTGGAAAATGACACAAATAATTTTTTAACTTTGATCTAATTTGTAATGTCATCCCTCAACTTTTAATTTGTTCAATATAATCTTTGAATCTTAGCCCAATATGTAAATATCATCTCTGAACTTTTAATTTGTCTAGGAATTGCATTGAATATTTATCAATAGTTCAAGAATTGCACTGAACTGATTAAAAGTTTAAGGATGACATTGCATATTGAGTTAAAATTTAGAGACGACATTGTATATTGAATCAAAATTAATTGGCCATTTGTACCATTACACCTAGAGAAATCCTCTCTTTTTTTTCACCTCCCAAATCCGGCGCTCTAATCTCACTTGATTTCCACGTCATATTTTTATCCCCCGCCATAGCCACGTGTCAGCTTATAAATGGACGGGAGGAACACGTCAGCTCCTGACCTGGCGCTACCGTACATCTTCTCGGCTTGCGGCTGTAACAGCTGTCGACCCCGGACGGGACGGTGGAGCCCACTCTTTTTTAAATGGGGAAAACGTGCTCGATTTTCCGTCAAATGTGTGGACCCCACTCTTTTTTAAATTTTATCGTTGTTGGTCGAGTTTTTCAAATTAAATCGAGGCAGCAAAAAAAAATAATTAAATAAAAAGATAAAAAGGCCGGAAAACTATCTTTTTGGAAATGGCGCGCCTTGCCAGCTGCCAGTAATCTGCTGATCACCGTTGACAAGAGGCCCCGCCCGAGCCACGTATGCTCGCCGCCGCCGTGCGCCCGTCCCCCGCCGTCTCACGTTCCGCCGCGGGGTCTCCTCGCCGCCTCCTCTCGCGGCGGTTCACCCGGCGGAGATTTTCCCTCGTGTAAGTTCGGCTCATCGCTCCGTGCATCCATCGGTCTCTCTTCTCTTCTCCTTGCGGTTCGCATCCGCGTCGCCGCGGTCGCACGCGAGCATTCGCGTGTCGATCGGGCGTTTTTTTTCTCTCTTGTGCGTGCGTGGGTTCGACACCGCGAGGTTTCGGGCGTTCCGATTCGGACGCCGTCGCATTCCTCCATCCGTTGCTCCTTTCGGTTCGCGGTCGTCGTGTTTGGATTTTTCTGTTGGCCTCGTCCAATCCCCGATTTGGTAACCGGTCGTCGCAATGTGATCTCCTGCTTTTGAACATCCGCTGCTCTTCGTTCTCTGTTGTGGCGACGCACGATAGTTTACCTTGCGGTCAAATTGCGGTGGGGGGGCGGCCTGTCTGTGCACTGCCAATGGCTGGTAGCGATCGATCATACGCTCGGAGTTGCGTTCTCTGGGAGCTTAGCCTCGTGCTCTGCGCACGATGGTTTAAGTTTGGGGGAGCTTGTTGGCGGAAGAAGTAGGGTCGACCGTGGGATTTGGGAGAGGTGTGCGAGCGAGCATCATGACGAGATTCAAATCAATCTCGCCCTCTCTCTCTCATTTCGATGAGACGGAAGAGGAGGTTATGGAAGTAACTGCGGTGGTGGAACTGTCCTCTTTCTAATGGAATTGAGGGCATCCCTTGTCTTTAAATGTTCCTAGGAGTATATCATGTTACAGATATTAGGATCCCCTTGATAAATCCATTACTATGCTTTATCTGTGGTTATCGCGAATTGAATTTGTCGATGAGACCGAGGGAATTAGATTGTTCACTGTGCACGTAAGGCTGAGATTTTAATAGGAATATATAGCTGAATATATATAAATATATATATGATTGTCCTCTTTCTATTTGAGTGGGATATGCTTTGTTAAAGCTGGTTTTTAAGCTTGCGCTCTTTTGCTCCAATGCCTAGTGCAGCTGGGTTTATGTTGATCAATGGTGATGCAGGAAATGTGAACTTTGACATATACATCCACATTGTTGAACTGTGCCTTGGGCTTGATAAATATGACCTCAGTTCATAATCCACCGAGTAATAGCACACTCCGCTTTTCCGGCATTTTGGGCCAGGAAGTATGTGAGAGCTACTTGCTTTTTCCTGGTGAAACAGCCCTTGGAGATGCCTTCCGAACCTTCCTCTATTTCCTCGGTCTTGCTTACTGCTTTATTGGATTATCAGCTATCACCGCAAGGTTTTTCCGTTCTATGGAGAATGTTGTGAAGCAGACACGTGAGGTGGTAGAGATAGATCCTCATACGAATTCAAAGGTGGTTACACAAGAAAAGGTGTGGAATTACACTATTGCAGACATTACTCTATTGGCTTTTGGAACTAGCTTCCCTCAAATATCTTTAGCTACTATTGATGCTCTAAGAAACCTGGGGGACCTCTATGCTGGAGGTAAGTCTTGGACTCCCGTACTTGTTTTGTCTAAGAATGCCATTTACCTGGACAACTTCTAAAATTTACTGATTCCATCATTATCACCGGAAATGGAAGCAAGTTTATTAACAAAAGCATCTCTGATTTGTCATTCTGTAGTAATGAAATCTTACTTTGCCAATATCATTTATGCTCAAGGCTGCGACTTTTTGTGTTAAATTCCTTGTAATTTTGCGAGATACTGTTTGCTCAAACAAAACCGAGTGTGGCTAGCATTAATATATTCCAGTTTTTTTGGATTTAGGGAATCGATCTATCTCTAAAATGGTTTGGGAAGTTTTATTGAAGAAATGTTGACCCAAAAATGCTGGTTATTGTGTAGAAGACTCTGTGATCTTTTCTGGGCCAAATACCACAAAAAAGACACAGCCTTTCACCTCTGTGATAAATTTAACTCGACCTTTCAAAGGTATAAAAAGCAAAGCATATGCACTACAATTAACACGGCCTCTCAAATGTACCGAAAAAATACATAACCTTTTACTATTGTGACAAAAATAGCATCTTCTAGTATTCCATCCATTCTAGGTGTTATCTTGTGCTCATGTCAGTTCACCTAACTATTATTGCATTGACAACTAGTAATGGCTAGTAGCAATACATTCGCAACCCCCTAAATGCAGTTCACTTTCATCTTAATATCGATTTCATGGTGCCTCCTCAACAGTGAAATCACGTTATTTTCTTTAAACAAGTGTAAAAAAATTCTCTCTCTCTCTCTCTCTCTCTCTCTCTCTCTCTCTCTCTCTCTAAAAAGATATCTAGTATTTTCTTCAGAGTAGGACCTTTCAAATAAAGATCCATACCATTTGGCTATGGACGGAATGGTAACATCTGCTATTTTTGTCAAACAGACCAGATATTGTGCATTTTTTTGGTAAGTTTGAAAGGTCATGTTAAACATGTCATAGTAATAAAAGGTTGTGCTTTTTTTTGTTATTTGGCCTATTTTCTGAAGACGGTGGATGATTTTGTTTTAGAATTTCAATCTAATTGTTGCTTCTTGTGATATCTTTGCCAAATTATATATTTATTTACAGTAAATGACACACTCCACAAAGCTATACTGTTTTATGCTCATTTTGAACATGGTCCAGGAACTCTTCCATCTCCTTCAACTCTTGTGGACATTATACTGATCTGATTTTTATAGCTCCTACTATAATCTTCCCAGCCTCAATGCTTGATCTATAGTTTACATTGGTTCATGCTAAATTTTGTGCGAGCAAACAGATAAATCTTGCTTTGCTAACATTTTGCAGAATCTTTTTATCCTAGGTTTGGGTCCTGGAACGCTTGTAGGCTCTGCTGCATTTGACCTATTTCCTATTCATGCTGTCTGTGTCTTGGTTCCTAAAGCTGGTGAATTGAAGAAGATATCAGATCTTGGCGTTTGGGTAGTGGAGCTCTTTTGGTCTTTCTGGGCTTATTTTTGGCTTTACATAATTTTGAAGGTAATATTGCCGAAAACTTAAATGATTGAGCTTTCTGACAGGACGCGATAACATTAGAATTTCTCTCGACTTGCTTCTTTCTTTTACAGATGTGATAAATTAAAGTGTTTCCAAGTGACATTCTGTATTTTCAAAGAAACTAGTGACAAATTCCGGCCATAGATGGTTATATTGACTAATAAGATTATCGAGCTTTGTAATCTGATGCAGTTATCAGAGAAATTGCTTGAACTTGTTAAAGGGGCCATTAGCTGCCAAACCTGTTACTCAGGGATGTTTGACATCGATGCAGGTTTGGACTCCTGACATTGTCACGCTTTGGGAGGCACTTTTGACTGTGCTGCAGTTCGGGTTACTACTGGTACATGCATATGCTCAAGACAAGCGCTGGCCCTACTTGTATCTTCCTTTGTATGTCTAAATAATCTCCCTGATACCTTTTGTTTGAACTAAGGATTCATCAGATTATATCTGTTAATTGAGTTGACCGTCTCATAATGTTTCATATTGACAATGCCTTTTCTTCCTGTCCAAAGAGCAAGGGGAGAGAGGCCAGAGGACTGGGTGCCAGAAGAGGCTACTTTAAATGAACATGCAGACAATGTTGATGATGAGCACTCCGAGATAATTCCAATTGGTGAAAATAATGAAAGGAGTATTGTGGACATCTTTTCCATCCATTCTAGAAGTGGAACAGGTCAATCTCTGAAGTAGCTGTTGTGCAGATCTTTCCTGCACTTATTTGCTTTATTGTAGTTATGCTGCACATGACATGCTAAACAACCACATTCTTCACTTACTGTTTCTCCCTGCTTGGCCGATAAGTTCTTTTGCTAGTGGCACCGACGTATAGACACTGCTTCCATGTCCATGTGAGCAAACATGTGACATGCTGTAGCTATTGTTAATTTGATTCATTGTGTCATGTAAATAGTTGACATCTATTTTCTGGTCTGCTATACCATATTTTTCCCTTTTAGATTTTATTCTCTGTCCAGCTGCTCTTAGTTACATTTACATTTAGCGCATGGGATCTAAAAGGTGCGTGTCACATTTATACTGTGCATGTGGTAAATGACCTGGCTTGCCACAAATAATGTTTATAAGTTCTTACACCAAGAAGCAAATATTTGTATGCTTAGAGTAACATTATTTATATGTGTTCTGGTAGTTCCGCATGCTTTTGGTGGGCTTCTTTATTCCACTTGTTCAGCTTCTACTCTGATTTTACATGAACCTTTTAATTTGAGGAGGATCATTCTTTTAGGTCCAATTTATCACCATGTACCTGGCAGTGATTTAGCCGAAACCTCTGATGAGCATCATGTGCTTTCACTTTGGAAGGAACAGTTTGTTGATGCGCTGATGGTAAGTTATGCTATCTACATTAGTTCTTTTGGACTACCCACCTAGAAATGAAGGGCAACCTTCAAATTTTGCTCATCTATTTGGATGACAACATTTTAATGGAATGCTCAGGTTTGTATGTCTCTCTTTAAAGCACGAATGACGCCACTGATCATGTTGAGGAACTGCTTGTTTTTAAAAGTCCGACTTTCAAGGAAAAAGTCATTACTTGGAGGGTTAATAACGTCACCCATCTTTCCTTTTTCTTTCTTTTTTTTTATTCATTTCGAATTTCATATGCATGCTTCTTCATGTACATATTGGGTGTCTGTTCTTGCAACTTGCAAGATCAATCATTCATTTGATATGGCAGACACTTTTTTGAGTTGTTTTACTTTTTTGCTCCCTAATATGGTTCACTTGATCTATACTCTACTTTCTTATGGTTAGAACTACATCTATTTGAACTTTTGAAATGGCGTAACATGGTTATCAGTGGATGGCATTCTTGTTGAAGGAAAGTAGTACAAAGGATTACAATCAAGTCCAAATAGAATGAGTGAATTGAACACAACTTTCCTCTTTTCTGCGTAGAGATAGCATCTTTAATTTTGGTTCGACTATTCAAACTCTAGCAGAGAGTCAAAATTGTCCTTGAAGGAAAATTACATAAACAATCTCAATTTCTCTTATGCTACAGGTTGCATGCTCAGTGAAAATAACATAAACTATCCCAACATTTTCTTGGTCTACAGTTTGCATTAGAATGTACACTTCACTCCCTAAGGTTTTGAAAAACTGAATCCTTTTTACCTTGGAGTTAAACCATTGAAAATGGACGGCGCAAAGTGTGGTCCTTTCAAAATTTCAAGGTGCAAAAAGTTGGATTTTGAAACTTGAGGGTGTGCAGTATTGGTTTTGAAACTGGGGGATGCAAAGTGTAACTGGGGAAACTTGAGGATGGTTCTGTAGTTTTTTCTATTTAAAGTAAATGAAGAAGAACCTTATTGTAATGGGCATTGGCCCAGTTCCTTTGTTTTGCGGGGAAGCCTATACTCTTTTTGTTTTAGGCATGCAAACGTGACAAAAAGTGGGAGTCATTATTATTTCGTTTACATGCTAGGGCCCGAACATAAGTTCTTGGTTGTCATCTATCTTCAATTTTTTCTTTTGTTTTCTCTTGGCCAGGCTTGATGTCTCCATGAAAAGATGCACTAAAACTTCACAAATTTTTATGCAGTTTGTATAATTTAGTTGTAATCAGCAATGAAATTAAATGATTCAGTGTTGGAGGAACTTCATGATTTATAGTAACATTGTCTGACAATGATATCCTCGTCCTTTTTCGATCTCCTGCGTTTTTCCTTTTTGAGTCTCCGTCATTTTTTAAACAGTTGGAGAGCGCTGAGACGAAGAAGTCTGACAGCATATATGTGCGGGCTTTGCGAATGTTGTGGCAGTCACTTCTTGCACCTTGGAGGCTCATGTTTGCTTTAGTTCCTCCTTGCCAAATTGCTCATGGCTGGATTGCTTTCATTTGCTCTTTAACCTTTATCAGTGGAATAGCTTATGTGGTGACCAAACTCACAGATCTAATTAGCTGTGTGACAGGTACCTAAAATTTGCTACTGTTAGTGTTACCAATCTTTGTTGCAATTTAAAAAGGGTGGCAATTTGAGGTCAGCCACAAATTGTCTAAGGTAGTCATTTACATTCTTAGTGTTTGTGCAGGGATAAATGCTTATGTCATAGCATTTACCGCACTGGCTAGTGGAACGTCTTGGCCAGACTTAGTTGCTAGTAAGATTGCTGCTGAAAGGCAGACAACAGCTGATTCTGCCATTGCAAACATCACTTGCAGGTTTACTCAATTAAATAACGTTGCCTCACTCACATTCACTGGTGTGCACGATTATAAATGTTGTTTTTCTCGAACCATATAGTTGTCAGTTTGACTTTTACCTGAAAGCCGTCCCTCCGCCGCCTGTGAGATGGGGATTTGGAAAATTTCCTGTAGCCAATCGCAACTGAAATATTCATTTTGTATGGTTAGCAACCAGTAATTTTGGGGTATTTGTGAGACAATAGTGCGTGTAGAAACTGTAATTCTGCTGATTGGAAGAAACTCACCTGATCTGATTATTAAATCCATAATATCATTGCTAACAAAACATTTCCTTTAAATACAGGGGCACTTCTCTCCTTAGTCCTTACTTCTTTTCTCTAGTTTCCATGTGAAAATTTTACTTGGAAATGTGCAAACAAGTTTAGTTACACTTTCTTTGACTGTCTCTCTCATAGCTACTCATGAAATGAAAGATTATTCAACAAGGAGCACTGAACAATTAATATTCTTCGTCTGATGTCAGCCTTGTCTGATGTGTTAAGGCCATGTTTTTGGCTTCTTTATTGAGCTTGCAGCACCATATCCACGTAGTTCATCTGGTTTTTCAAAAGAAATGATCCAGCACTACCCCGAGTTTACTGAAATCTTTGAACTGACCATTTTCTTTTTCTTGCTGTGTTTTGTAGTAATTCAGTGAACATATATGTTGGCATAGGCGTCCCATGGCTAATTGACACCGCATACAACTTCATTGTGTATCGGGAACCTTTGAGAATCCAGAATGCAGCCGGACTTAGCTTCTCATTGCTCGTGTTCTTTTCTACGTCTGTGGGGTGTATATCAGTTCTTGTGCTTCGACGTCTCACGTTGGGTGCGGAATTGGGAGGGCCAAAGCCTTGGGCTTGGTTAACCAGTATTTACTTCATGTTGCTCTGGGTCATCTTTGTGGTGCTTTCCTCTCTCAAAGTTTCTGGTATCATATAGGAAGGATTTATTCAGGTTAGTTTCCTATATTATCATGACTCTTTGTTCTTTTTTGGGCTTCTTATACCCTCTTTTTTTTTTTTTGGACAACATCTTATACCCACTTTGGAAGGCATTTTTTGGAGCATAGACCTTGGATTTCGTTCTGGCCCTCATAACCCCTCACCATCAGGTGGTTGGCCCCGGGCCTCGGACATGGACGCTTCCATTGTTGAGGCAGATCCTCAAAAGCCTTCTCCTATCGCAGGTACTCTTGGTGCTCAAGTCAGATTTCTTATATAGAGATGTACCAAATAGGCATGGAGTAAGCTACATTTGATGGAGAAGAAGCATATGCTGATGGATTTATTAGAAATATCTTTACATGACCGAGCATCAAGAGCACAGACACGTTCAACTTTTTCTTCTTTTTTTTCCGAAATTTCATGTATCGAGAGAATCCAATGCTCGTTGAATACAAAGTCTTGAGTACATAATGTCATGTGCATACTTTTTAATTGCTCCTAGCCTCGAAAAAAGATGTATATTGTGAGATTACTAGTATAAAACTTGCACATCTAAACACGCACACTTTCTTTGTGATTTAGGTTGAGTTGAGAATGGTTTGACCCACTTTAACCTAATTAACTCGTTTTTTATTCATTTCTATGTAATACAAATTTAATGACTCATATCCAACCTAACTTATATTACTATAATATTTTATATTTAACCCAATATAGAAATACTCATACCAAAATTGAGATGAGAGTGTGAAGTGAACAAGTGCGAAATCAAGTGAGACCAAGAGAGTAAAGAAAGAGTTATAGAGATAAGTTAGGTCTAAGTAAATTATAAATCTATTTAAAACCCATATTATTTTGGATTTTATCATTATAAACCCATTTACTGAATATAATTAATCCATATAAAGACTCAACTTATCAAATATGAATTAAGAAATAAGTTTATGATCGATTTTGACACGTCTAATTATAGAGCCACATCATGCACACAAAATTTGTAATATATACACAAGATTAAATGGACAAAGCCAAAATCGCTCAGGCCACAGATTTATCATGTTTCCGAGAAACTACGAGACCCATTTGAACTCATCGCAAAGCATCCTTAAAAAAATTCCCCTACATTACTTAACACACCATAAATCCAAGCTTCACAAACCCAGATATGTGAATAAATTACAGGCAAAACCACTATTTCATTACCTAGAAACAGAGTATTAAAGATCCAAGTGACCTCGAAAAACCCTGTCGATCTCATTGCCCATACTCTGAATCATTTAGCGGCAAGGATAGGATGAAAAGCAGATTCGAGTCAACAACCAGACTTAACCATGAAGCGCTTTCATCCATGCAGCTGTGAGTTTGTGCACCCACAGAGAAAGAAAGAAGCGACTCCAGATTGACCTGCAAAAGGATGATCCAAGGCCATCAGTAGTTGCAGGCATTTCACAATCTCCAGCCAATCTATGAATGCCAATTTTAACTGGGATGGCTCGTGGGACATATCGGGCATTCCCCATCCAACAAGCGCTGTCCAGTTAGCAAACTAAGGCATCCGGCTCATACTTGAGTTGAGAGAGCAGCAACTGGAATTCACTCACTGACTCAGCATCACTTGAGATAATATGAAGCAAAACGTCTCAGGAAAAACAAAATCAAGGCTGGAGGATAACTGGAGTAGAAGCCTGAGCTTAAAGCCAACCGAGATCTACGGTTGGTTCAGAACAGGAAGGGCGGGATGCAATCTGACTATATTCAGCACACCTTTTGCAGTCGCCTGTCAATGAAGGGAAGTAGTTATAGCTCCTGTGAACATCCTAGGCCCAAAACTGTTGGGTGTTTCTCATGAAAATATTACCTCGAAGAAGGAATTGAAATTCAGCCGTAAAAGAAAACGCCTGAGAAATGGAGCCCGTTGACTTCCAGCAAGCCTACTACTACGCAATATAGTATACAAGGAGTTGGATTTCTTGTTAAATTCCTGGAACACATAAAAGAGGTGAGGTTATAATAGAGGATGAGTGCTTAAAGAGACCTGCCACAATGATATTTTTTATGCTTGTTAAAAGGTATATTGGCCAATACATGTTACACAGCTAGTCCAGAGGAAAGTATAGCAAGGCTAGAACTTTCACACGTTGCTGACAAAAAGAACGACAATAGAATGCTAGACTCAACATGCAGTATTTTCTTCATTGATGTGCTACTCCCTAATATTGTCAGTATTAAGGTTCACTCCCCTCTGCTAAGATGAGAATAAAGTTATATCAAGGCCCCGATCTATTTCTGTCGTAATACACTATGGCTTTAACAAGTAACGACTCTCAATGCATGAAACAGATCTTTGACAGAGCAGTCAAAGGTTGGAGTATTGATCATTTTGTCACTCGATTGTAAAGCTGTAAGTCAATCATCTAGATCGTGGACAAACACGGACCTAACTAATGAAAATGAACTTATAAAATACCTCTGTAATTTGTTCCAGTTCGGCTGTATTTGCAAAACCCTCTTGATTCTCGACGGTCCAGCAAAACTGTAGGCAAAGTTTCATTATGCTATCCAGTATCCTTGACACTGAACCAATATCTAAGAAAGACTGAGAAATCAAGGCTGATAAGTACCTGCGTGTGATGGAACGGAGATGTAAACCTCATGATGCAAGCATAAACAATCAGAGCAACAATGATCCACCACAAAACATGAGAACTAAGGGCTAAGGGAGTGCGATCTGACAAGCAAGCATGCAAAGACAAGAATGTCTGAAGCGCAACAACATGAATGTCTGAAGTGCAACATTGATGGCTAGGAACCATAATTGTCCAACTAGAAACTTGAACTAAGCAGAGAGGCAATTGTGTGGAATGAATCAAATGAAGCTAATCCAAGCTACACTGAAAAGGAATGCATCAAGGAAATATTAGCTATAAATGTCAAATGATGAGACGATGCTCAGAGAAAATAGTTATTCCTCAGGAATCCTCCCACCAAACTTCAGAAGAAAGGCAGTTGTATGAGATGAATTGCATAAAAAATTAATCCAAGGTTTTTAAGAATCAGAAATGGAGCCCGCTTATATTTAATGTCAGAGAGAGAGTTTCACTTCATATCAAAATGAGTTTACTCTTTTTTATGCTTTTCTTAAGTTGAACATTCATACAGATCAGCATCTAACAAGATAAGTAAAAATAAAGCTTCCCTAATCACATACTTTCCCCATAATAGAAACTGGTCATACCCCAGCAAAACATTATCCCCAGAAAATTTCAGTACATGGAGCGTGGTAATCTTCGGTATGTGGAACAAAAGGGTAAACGAGAAACTTCCCCTATCAAAATGTGGTAGGATAGAGGAAGATTCTTTCGAGCATGCTTTACCAATAAGTCATGATCATTTGAGATTAGGTAGATAGTTTTTTTTTTTGGTCGAAAGAGATTAGGTAGATAGTTCATTATGCTTAAAACATAGCCAAGACACAAAGTAGCATGTCAAAACAAATTTACTTTGTGTTTAAGAAGATTTTCTACTACAAAATATAACATGAAGAATATATCATGTGAAAGAACATATAACTGGAATATGCATTTGGAACCACAGATCACTAGTGAAATAGCGTATCCTGTGGTGAAATAGTTTATTCTGGTAGCCCTCATAAGATAATTTCCGCCATCAATAAAAGATCTCAAGAATGGACACCGCCATTATATTCTTCCACGGCCATCTCTATAATTCATCCACAAAGTTGGCTCCCCAGAAAGGGGGAGTTTTGTTAGATATTGAATTTCTCCACACCCATTATGCAAGTTTATATATCAAAATGACAGGTAATTTCATTTTTCCTTTCATGCCTTGACTTTGAAGATGCTATGTTGCTATAATCACAAACCAGATGGTGCATCCTGGAGATAATATTTTGTTCGCATATGTATCGAAACAACATATAATTCAAATCACAAATTTTCCATATAGTCGTTGATGTTATACGTGCTACCATTATGCTATTAATACTATCATAATCCAAAAATCATTCAACTCATGTTTTGCGTATTATCTTTAAGCAATCAATAAATCATAAACTAATAAAATCATTTTACTTACTCTTGATGGTACCCTACAAGTTCAGTGAAGTCATCAGAATTCTGGATGCGTGCTTGTAAGACATTCCACTGAGATTCTATCACATCCACCTGTAGGGAGATCCATACGTTAAGAGTAGCATACTTTACGGATGAAGACAAGTAAAAAAATCTGTTGACTTCTACAGTGCAGAAAGATATGGTAAAGATACACATGTTTGGATGAAACTAAGGAGATTACTTTAAAGTCTATACTCCAACCTTCTGAAGCTTATACTGATTACCGAATGCAATTAATAAATAGGTCCAATCTATGCTTTAGACCTTCAATAGCCAACTTTTACAAAACTTCCCCCATTGTTTCTTCTTCTCACTTACTTAAGCTGCCCTATCTTTTCATGATTTTCCCCCCTATTTTCTTCCGTCTTTCTTTCAGTGGGCACAGCACTCCGTGCAGCTTTTCTTCCAATAGAATATGGTAGGAAACTTACAAACCTGGATATAAAACTGAAGATTCCTGGTCAAGAATGCCATGTGCTCTCTAACCCGCCAGGCAGGTTTGAGGTATTGACGTCGTTTCTGAGGCATTGAGCTGTTTACACTATCATTAACATGTTTGGAAAATTCTACATGATCTTGATGCATCATGGATGCCCATGATTTATCCAACTCCATTTGCGTTCGCTTTAGCCGTAGCAAATACTGGAAGACCTTGCAGTACCTGGAAAATTCTTGATGTCAAAACACGGTCAATTGTTTAGCATGCTAATTCCTTTCCAAAAAGGTGCTACTCTTGTTCAGAGTGCCCTTCTCCCAGTAAATCAACATAAAGAACTACAGGAAAGGAATCTTACTTAGAGAGAACTTCTTGAGTAAAGAACAATTCGAGGGGCCAATCAACAGAATAATCAAGGTAAATACCATCCCATCCATCAAGGGACATCTCTGAGGACACATTTGGAGGAGCAGCATTAAGTTTTCCCTTCATTAAATCTACTTGGGAAGATTTGACTGGAATCCCAAATGAAGGCATCCTAACGCATCACCAAATTTAGTTTGCCATTACCAACATGCCTTAAAAAGTAAATTTACAGATTCAGTCTCAAATGTAACCATGCAGAAAGTCAACATAAGCACTAACCGCAATTTCACTCTAGAGTAATACTTGTCTTCCTCACTGATCGTCTTTAGCGCAGCCTGAAGGAGGAAATTGGAGACAAATAAACTGTCATGCCTAAAAATTCTATTGCAAAATGACATAAATTCAGACTACGTGAAAGCTACAGCTTACCAGCTGGAAGGGGACCATAAGATCAGCTTCTGCAGTCGACTGACGTGGTGGCAAGCGCATCAGTTGCCGACTTTCCTCAAGAAAACACTGGAAAAAAGTTATCAGCCACTTAATCAAACAACACAATGGCCAAAGGACTCCACGCAGTGTAAGAAAAGTATAACTGCAAGTTTAACTTGACTACAAATGACTCCACAGAACAAACATATAGATTCAGTTCAACATCAGAGAAAATATTCACAAATATGTAAGTTACCCCTATTCCATACCTGGAAGAAATCTCCCTTTGCTAAAAGAAAATAGTCTTTTAAAGCCTTAAGATGGCCGTTCAAGTCAGCACGAACGACCACGAGCTGAAGAAAAAGAAGAAATGAGTAATGAAATTTGAAAAAAACAGAGTAAAGATATAAGCATCCATCACCTGCCAAAGATGACTGGCAGCAATTGCTCGAATGGAGTCAACAGCACATTCAAATGATCTCTTGTGAAACTCAGATGACTCCTATAAACATCAATCCAAGTAAAAGTAAATGTAGGGGAAGCTTAGATACTACAGTTGTATTTAAACAATAAGAGAACATGGAGTCCAATGCTGTTCTTGAGTCTTGGCAACAAAGAATATGGGCAGTACAGACCTTTAGGTCTCTAAGCAATGTTTCAATCTTATCAGCTTCAGACTGAGGAAATAATTCCTCTGCGCTGAGCTTTGAGTCCACAAGGGGCTCCTTCAGAAAGGGAAATCGTCCAACAAACCCTTGAATTTTTTGAGGGCCTCTCTGCATTTGTTGATGACTTGCAGCATCGTGAAACCGAAAGGATGTACTCGGATTACGGAGAACCCTGATTGCTTTACCAGCAAAGAACACTGATTCTGCGACACGCATATGGATATACTCAGGAAGCATATCCTACAAAATAACATAAAAGAAATTAAAGGAAATAGAGCCAGAAAGTTCCAAAAGTTGGAATCACAAAACTTATGTCACATTACAGCAAAAGTAAGAGAATCGCAAGACAACTTCAAAAACTCTGAGGAAAGAAAATGCAAGCAAGCATAAATGAAAGAAACAAGTCTCCAGAATAGTAAACAATATTGATGATACTAGAAATTAACAGGAAACAAAAATCCAATCATGATGCTATATATGAAAAATTGTGCTTCTCATATGTCAAACTTCAAAGCAACAACAATCTGCCAAAAAGCAATCCAAGTTTGCAAGCCTCGCTTCAGTAAAGAAAGCCATATTAATTTCTATTCTTTTTTCCCTTTTTGAATATGAGATTCACTGATGAGCATCAAGGGGTAGGAATATTCAAGAAAATCAAAAACTCTACATTGAGCAGAATGAGGAATAAAAACCACAACAACCAATACAAACATCTAAAATATCATTATGCTATACCAAATAAATATGAAATCCCAGGTGCCAATCCGTCAAAGAAGTATCGTCAGTTGACAAACGAGACAATCTTCTGGACAGATCTGCATGGCTTGAGCCATGATCTACATCCCTCTCTTCCTGCCTGTGATTCAACATAAAATAAATAAATAAATTAGAATTCCATGAAAGACAAGCTCCACATCATAATGGATATCCGAGCACAATTATGTCATACTTCCACAATTTACGTTTAAGTTGTCAACATCGTCTTCCTTAACAGAGCACCCTCAGAAATTTGGTTAAATTGTGATGACAATACGAAACCTCACAATTCAGTTTAGATAGGTCAGTTAGGCAAAACGACACGGTAGCAATATAAAGAAAAATCCACTTTAACCATCGGCCATCTGAGCCAGTATTGTTTTCCATTAACTTTAACATTAACAATGGCGGCCGCCTAAAAAAGTTCATTTCCAAGCAACTCGGTTAATAGTCAGTACATGTATGTACCTTCTGATAAAAAATTCTCCATACTGGTCTTGAAGGATGCCATAGACCATCCAAGATGCAAGTTGGTTGTACATCACTTGGTGCCCATGCCACAAAAGCCTGTAACAAAAGGCGCCCATTAGCTTTAGTTTCTTTTTAGGCCACCATTAGCTTTAGTTCATCAACGGCGGATGAGGCCATGCGACTAGATGGTGAGATTGCTACATTGCAAATATAGTATGACATATAACAAGCACCTAACCATTATCAGCATTTCTAAGGAATATCTAAATTAAGTTTACAAGCCTTGAACCAAATCCACTATCAAATACTTTTATCCAAATAATTCCCCAAGAATGGAAGGAACACATCATTCTTCAAAAAATCTACAGCAATGTTGCATGGCCATCCGCTAAGCTGTATATAAATGCAACCAAGAAACATATCAAGTAGAAATCATGCATCACATAGTCATCAGAAAACGTACCTCTGAATGCATGTCTGCAGTTCAGGTACCCCACAGTGGCATCGCTTATGTAAAAGGTTTAGAAGTTGTCCTCCACGAATATCATTCCGTTCAATCTCAAGTATGAGCTCGTATAGGGGTGGCAAGAGAACGTAAAACTGGGAAGAGAAACCATTATACAGAAAACGTTTAAGAGTTTTCTTGTTGATTTAAGAATCACACAAACTAATATCACGGACCCAAAGCTCAGCAAGCAATATAACCTTGTTGAGGCCTTGAGTGACAGTGGCCAAAATGGGCAAAGATTCCGACAATAACTTCTGCTCAATGTGCAGAATAGCAGACCTGTAGACTGACAGTATCTCAACAATGCCATTAGCAATGGCCCTACGGTAAACACTCGGTTTTTCTTCTTTCTTCTTTGACAGCTCAGAAATTCTCTCCAAGGGAGACAAGTTTGGAGACCTTATCCAGCTTAAATTTCGAGATTTCGTGGCAAACCTATCCAACTCTCGATAATAGAACCCTAGTGTGATGAGCCTCTCGATGAGATCCCTGCAACATCACAATTTTTGCCGCCAAGACAGACATAACAGTTCTTAGTGAGGACTGATGAAGATCAAAGCTCCATTAAGTAAATCAGCACAGACACGCATGACGTAAATCAAGTACATAAGCAGCATTTCAGAATCACACAAAGTCTCCTTCCGTCTACATTACCGTAACCTTCCCTTCTCAGCTCGGGACATAATCTAATATCTCCACTCGCAACCACATTCCTTAACGCTATAGCCATTGAACAACGACATCTTCATGCGTAGGCACACTAAACCATAGCATTTCCAAAATTATCCATGCGACACATCAGCAAGAACTCGCATCTTATTACCGCGAAATCAACACGCGATCGCATAGAAACCGGGACAAGAAACCTAAAAGGCAGAGCACAACAGACATCGCGAGGTTCGTGTTCAGAAATCGCATGCCCTAACACAGTCCCGCTCTTTCAAAGCAAAAAAACGGACAGCAGAGCCAAAGTACCTCTCGCTAGGCTCGATGAAGGAGACATCGGGCGCGAGCTTGAAGGCGCGCTCGTCGGAAATGGGAGCATCTGGAGAGAGAGGGAGCCCGAGGGACCGCCGGTGCTCTCGCTCGTCGACGATGAGATCTCCGGTGTAGCCCAGGAGCGCGAGCAGGAGCTCGTGCAACATCGTTTACTCGCGCCTCTCTCCTTCAGCGGCGATCGGCCCGAGACCGCGAGGGTTGAAGGAGGGAAGCGATGGCCTGATGAGTGGTGCTTGATGAGAGAGAATTGCAGAAGCTCATGGCATCGAAGCTCCTTCTCACGGTCCGGAATCGAGAGAGAGAGAGGGAGGGAGAAGGAGAGACAGAAGAAGAAGGAGAAGACGTAGCCCGGTTTTTTGAACACATTGAAGCCCAACCGAAGAGTAGAGCGAGTGGGAAAAAATTGCCCGCTCGCCTGATTTTTTCGATGATTGACCGTGAAAAAGATGGTCTGAGCTAAGAAAACCGCGTAAAGAAAATGAAAAGAATTCAAAAACTATCTCCACTTTTAATTTCGATATCAACTTGTGTTCCGAATTTCAATATCAATTCGTATCCTGAATTTTTTGAAAATTTACAATTTTCATCTCGAAACAAAATCCTCAAATTTAACAACACCAATCTATCTTCAAACTTGTCCATACACAAAACCAATCATGCTTTTTCCCCCTTCTTTCTCGCTCTCTCTCTATCTCGGGCTCCCACCACCAATCCCGACCAAAGTTTTGCCACCACCGATCCCAATCGAGCCCATTGTGTGTGTGTCTCTCTCTCGCTATGTTATACGCGTCTCTCTCTTCTTGACTATGGCTGGCATCAACTTTTGATTGAGCTCCGTTGGTGTCGAGTCAATCAGTTGAACTCGACAGATTGGAGACAAGCTCGACACTGGGGGAGCTCAACTTAGTTTTGGGTAAACTTGATTGTTCTAATCCGCGTTCAACACCAGCAGAGCTCCACATATCTATATCGATGGGATAGAATGTTAAATGCAAGTTGGGATGTTAATAATAGAATATGTGAGATTGAAATATGAAGATATCAGAACATTTCCCTTAAAAATAATTGAAAGGAAAAAGTTATTGCCAAGCTAGTCGAGGACTAACTAGCGGTTGGACCGCGAAGAGATGATTGCCGTACCTTTGCCAGAGTATAGAGAACCCCGACCACCACAAGACGGCCATAAAAGAGAGAAAGAGAAGAAGGGAGAACTACACAGATCACGAGGAGATAGAGAGGAGAGGGCTCGCCGAGAGCAGCAACCACCATTGCGATAGCCTCCCTCTGCCAACCCCAGCAATATGCGCCTTTTCTTTTTCTATTGCCGAATTTATTCTTTGCTTTGTCTAATTAAAATTGGCTAAGATATGAATTTCATCCACACCTCGCAATCTCTACTCATGAGGACAGCGGATTTAATGGTGAACACTTTTAGAAGATACCTGTTAACGAAATAGAAGTGCAGAATTTAAAAGATGCTCGCTGTTATGCCCATGTAAGAAATCATAAGGTATAGAACAAACAAGGATGCCCAGTGGCTATAAAAAAATGTCGCTATCGCTTCTCAGTGGAAAACTAAAACTTAGCTTTCCCTTGGGAAAGGCTTCGTTGAGCCTCTCCTGCTCTCAAAACTGGAATTACATCAAGAATGGGTGAATAAATAATCATCAAAATCATGAAGGAAGAAACTAAACAGCATTTCCTATCAATTTTTTGCCTTAGCTCTGTTCTTGTTATTGCTCTTGCCAACTTTTTTCCTCTTGCTCGAATGCCTCTGTTCATTCCCATACTCTTCCTTTTCATGAGGATTCACCTCCTCAAACTTGATGGGCTTTATGATTGTCCCTGATTTCTTCACCACCTGCACATGCAGTCAACAACTGACCGTGTGAGAGGGAAAGAAAAGCACGTTCCCATTACATGCGCATGTTCACAGTGGGAATTAAGGAGAAACCAGTCCATTCCACTAGATGAGCACGTCAACCTTTTTGTGACACTACGTATTAAATTCGGTCCTCTTTTCACTCGGTTTAAACTCGACTGCTCACTTATAGAGAGGAAAAGTTCTCCGAAGAAAATAAACTGTATGGGAGGTGTGGCCGGACACATACCTCAGGGCGATTAAGAGCTCCAATTGTTGTTGCTGGGTTAAATTCAGGGCCGATGGGCATGCGAATACTCTGTTCAAAAACGTCCTTAGAGGTGAAAGGAAAAGGCAATGATTTTGTGTGTAGCTTCTCAGCCTGCCAGACAAGCAAAGAACACATCCGCTTACATGAGTCTGAAATGAAGCACCCCTGAATTTCAAAACCAGATAATAACACTATATACATCCATTAGATTCTATGCCTCTGACATGAAGCCACATATTCTGCTGCTGCCTGCTGGTTATAATAGCAAACAAGAAAATGATCTGGAAGTAAACAAATGAGTATGAGGCAAACACTAAAGAAACTAACCTTTTTATCTACTTTTTCAGATATAATAACGTTCTTGAGATGTGCATCCTTTCTCTTTTTAAGGGCATCTTCCCTCTTCTTCTTGGCATTTTCATGCTCTCTCAACATCCAAGAAGGCAACGCTTTCTTTTGCTGGATATGCGTCCACTGGCCCCAACCTGGAAGTAAAATGGGTTTCTCGGGTTCAGGATTTTCCTTGTTCAGAATCTCCATTTTGTCTTTCTCAAAATCTTCTTCCACATCATCCCCGGCAAAAGCATGGCGAATAAGCTCCGCTTGTGAAGGAAGTTCATACGATTGTGTTGGGCCAGAAGACAATATTCCATCTACCATCTGTCCTTCACTCTCAGTGTCACTATCCCCACTCGCTTCCTGTACAGAGAGTTACATAAGCTCATTCATTAGTCGAGAGAGAGAGAGAGAGAGAGAGAGAGAGAGAGAGAGAGAGAGAGAAAGCAGGTAGATAGGGGGTGAGGGCCCTTCCACAAACCTCCAAATCTTTCTTCTGGGAAGCAGGTTCCAATAAATCTTGCTTCTTTTCCATAGCAGAGTCTACTTTATTGCTGCCTGTCATCTGCACATATCACACCAAAAGGGTTAGCATGAAATTTGGTCCACTCCAAAGAATAGCTCGATGAAATTTTTTCAACTACTACATAACCTTTCTCCATCCATCTGATGCAAATATAGCAACTTCATATGTTGTCTTGGCACCAGAGTTCTTTACAATATCATCAAAGCTCTGAAAATATGAATTTGTGGAGCACATCAGATATACAGAAAAGAGGAGCACCTTTAAGCAGAAAAAAAGAAGTTCAAATCCACCTTGAAGACAGAATGATCATGTGTATTGGAGTCAGGGTGAAGTACAGTAGAACCATTTTGAACTTCATTCTGCATGTCATTCCCAGAGTGGCTCCCACCGTCAATATTTTCTCTGGTCTCCATGTCATCTTCGCTATCACCATCATCATAAGTTCTTTCTGATTTGTTAACCTTGTTTGCTCCGGGGGCCTGCTGCTTAACTGCACCGAATACCATTCTACCTTTCCCAGAATTTGCTTTAGTATCTTCTACTCCCTGTGAATCCTCCATCTGCTTTGATGATGATTCATACTCTTGAAGAGCAAGTCTCGCTTCTTCTACAGCTGCATCTCTTTTTTTCTTCAGTCCGCGTGCCTAAACAATGAAGATTATTCAAGAGCATCAGATTACTCTCAAGAACATACATCCAAAGAGCCTCACTCTTGGGTATCTGGGGAAAAACTATTTCCACATTGAAACCATGAAACCATAATGTAAAGGGGCATCAGACTCTCCTCAGCATCTTGTATTAGCATGGAAAGCTAATAACAATTGCACGCTTCAAGAGACATTAAGAAAAATAACCAATTTATTAGATTTCTCTTCTCTGCATGCAACTGAAAAGGCTCATGCTTCTTATTCTTCAAGTAGAAAAAAGATTGAATTAAAGATATTACCATAAAAGGTAAAGAAAGGACTCCAGTGTTGGGAATTTCGTCATCTGCCTCGAATACTTTGAGCGTCTTCTCCTTTGCTTTGGCCAACAAATTGGAGTCTTTATCTTGGTCTGAGCCCGCAGAATTTTCATCATCATCATCCTCATCACTACTCTCCTCACTACTGCTACTGTCCTTCATGGAGTTCATTTTCCTGGTCAACAACGCATGTTGGTGAAGCTGTTCTGCAATTGCTGCACGAGTACCGTCATCTTGGGTAGTCAAACCACGCTGCAAAATGCGCTTTGCCCACTTTGAACTGTTTTTGTGCTTTAAAGTCATACGTTCCTGTACCAAATTAGCAGATGTCGCAGCTCACATGAGTCAGATATTTCTGTAGTTCACTTGGAAGAATCTCTTTCTGCTTGTTTTGTGATTAAATTACCTGTGCCCGTTTGAACTCTTGCTTCATTGCCTGCTCTTTTGCAGCTTCTGGATCCATTTCAATTCGAGAAGAAGTAGCTTTCAGTCTATCCTTCTTCATTAATCGATGATAAGTTTTCGATTTAATCTTCTTTATATGCTTTTGCTTTATCTCATGGCGAAAAAGAAGGCTGCGCATTTTAGCGATACGATCCCTTCGTTCCTTTTCATCTTCAATTGATGTCTGGAAAACAATATTTCGGCAGAGAGAATTTCAATTCAATGCAATGTGTAACAAATGAATAAATCACTACTTAAAAGCAACTAATAAAGTCAATCTAAGAAGTAAAAGATCGAAAGCATAGAGAGTTTGTCGTATCCTGCAACTGCATACCTACAAGCATGACCATTGGTATATGAAAGCACATACATAAACCAAATCACAGACATCCTACTGACTGGAAAATTACATCTAAAAATAAGTCTGTTATAGAAGCAATCTATTCAGTTCTAGGTGAGGGGAACGCCACCAACGCAACACTTTAACAACCAAATTGTTTACTAATGAACAGTGCTACAGAAACTTTCCACAACTTATCACCCCTTTCTCCTGAATCTAATGATGGTTTCTTTAGGAGCTTAGTTTGGGAGAAAAATAGTATTTACCAATAATGTCTACTTATATTAAAAATTAGGATTAGCTACCCAAGAAGCCTCCTTTGGAAGACTACATAATGATCCTTGATGGCATCAACTTGCTAAACAAACAGCCATTCTGGAAGAAAACACACAAGTCCAAGACTTGTAAATACAGTGTAAAATTATGTATCATCGGAAGGACTGCAGGAATCAAACTGCGGGACAAAAGTAATTAAAAATCAAGATAACAACAAAATAGCAAACCTTAATAAAAACAATACCTTGTTTAATTCAAGAAGCCTGGTACCATCTTTTTCGTGTGCTTCTTTAACCTTGCCGTCATGAACTAATGAAGCGATTTTTTTCTCAAACTCAGTTCTTGGTTCAAATTCAGAAGCTATTGCCCCAACAGTTGAAAACCCCAAGTCTACGTCCTGATCAAAATATACAGTGGGTGCCTCCCTGTTCCTCTTTACCAAAGGTTCCCACTTTGTTATGACTTTCTTTGACTGTTCGTATGCAGCCTTCCTCTCTAACTTCTCTCTATATGGCTTGGGAAGTGGAGCTTGAATAGACATAGGTTTTTTTTCCATCTGAGATGTCCTCTTTCTAAGCTTGCTATAACCAGCTTTTCCATGAAGAGGGTCAAGAAGATCTTGAATGGTAATGCGGCCATCACCATCCCCCGCATCATGGCTGGGATTGAACTCGGACTCCGGATATGCCTCTGACACAACAAGATCACCCTTTTTCCTCTTCTTGCCTGAGAAATAACATTCACTGCACATCAACTCCATCGTCGCTAAACTTTTAAGCAATGAAGATCGAACACTGAAGAGTATACAATATACAAGCATATTGACTAAGCCATGAAAATGCCATAATTGTAACCATCTAATCACGCGGCCATGCACGTTTAAATTTTCAGTCATGGGAGATCCACTTCACTGCCAATAAGTAAGAGGAAGAGAGAAAGCCATTACCCTGAAATGTCTCACTCGGCATTCCAGTGATCTCCTGCAACATTCTGATGTGCCTTCCTTCATCTTCATCTTCAGCCTCGGCATTGGACGGATCTGCCCCATCACTGCAGCCAACATCCTCGTCGTCATCGGATGAAATATTCTCATCCTGCAGGAGGAAAAAGTTTGAAGAGAGAAATCCTACTTTAGCAATGACCAAAACACCTGACAGCACAGTTTCAACGTCAGCTCTCAAATAAATCACGTTCTAGAGCAAACCAAAACCTCAGGTAAACCCTAAACTCTTCAAAGGTCCAAGCATTGCCAACTAAATTCGCTTCTAAACCAACAAAAAGCAAAAGGAACGACCAATTTATTTCCAAACTAACAGAACTCCCAACAGTTCATATCACGGAGAACAAGTTGACCCCAGCACCAACAAAGCTAAGCAGGAACTGCATCAACTCAAGGATGGCCAATTCGCTTCCTTCCTAAGAAAACCGGGAGCGAACAAATTTCAATCACCTCGAACTCGTCAGGCAACTCGTACTCCAAATTGTCCACGGGATCGAACCTGCGGTTCCTCCCGGACTCTTCCTGGGGCGCCTCCTCCTCGTACTCGTACACGTCACGGCCGCTGCCCAACTCCGCCTCGTCGGAATCGATCTCCTCGCCTTCGCCGTCCGACGGACGGCTAGGGTTCAGCCGCTCGAGCTCCTTCCTCAGTGCGTTCGGCAAGCGAGGTCCGGTCCTCTTCCTATTGCCCACGTGCTGCTTCTTCTTGTGGTTCTTGTCCTTAGGTAGGGTTTTGGTCTTGGACATGGATTGCTGCTTGCGCTTCTTGCGCGGTCTCTCCGAGCCGCGGCTCTTCATCTTCTTCTCCACCATGATGGAGAGAGGATTCGGAGCGGCGGAAAGGGGGGGCGGCCCTGCCCTGTGCGAGTGATTTGGCGGCGAATTGGCGTCTCCCTCCCTTGCAGAATACAGATTTTACTGGACCGGTGGGTCGGTTTAATTATGCTTCGGACCGATTCTTTGAGGCGAGCGAGTTGAACCGGTCGAGCCCGAATTGCACGGGCCGGGCCTCCACAGAGAGGATTCTCGTTTAGGGAACCTATAGCAATTCGCAATTAATAAAAGGGTGCCATAAAAATGATTTGATTTTCAATGGACTTATTATAAGTTAGTTAATCATTGAAAACTGTAAAATCATTTAATCATCTCTTTTCAATTTTAAAGAATCGATAAATGCCAATTGCGCTACTACCAATTAGCACCTAAAATACTCGTTAACAAGATTGTGTTTTTTTCTCACTGAGTTTCTTTCTAGCAAAAAGTTTAGATATCAAGATTGTGTTTTTTTCTCACTGAGTTTCTTTCTAGCAAAAAGTTTAGATAATGCATATCCCCGTTACGAATTAGTCACATAGCGCAGTCAACATCATGCGACATCACATATGTTCATCTATGTTCATCTTCGCACGCAGTTGGAACCCTCACTCACTCGGCCGCAAACCGCAATCCTCAAATTTAATCCGTTGCCCACATTTTTCCGTCCTAGGCATCCGCGTGAAATTTCTAAATCCCGACAGCAAGGGGAAATCGAGAAAGGCAACCGTGGCGCATCTCAATGATCTACTTGCCTTGTAGAAGCGCCCAAAATCGCGAGCCTTCCACAATTTTTCTCGTCCCGGTGAAGTTGTGCAATCAGCCCAGAACCTGAATACATGGACCGTTTCACGTGTCTAAATGCTCGTAGGGCTCTTAAATTTAGGAACATGAAGCACAAAAAAAGGCTTTGGCAGACGAAGGTGACCAGCCTATGATCAATTGTGGTGCACAAAATGCCTTCTTGATCTTCCACATAGACAGAGAAAGGTAGCATGGCAACTTATATCAAGTAGCAAATGCAATCTAGATAAATTAGAGCAGGTCCATTGCATAAGAGTTCCTAGACGGTTGATAGCTCAAAACCATTGATCCGAATGACTTGAATCAGTTCCCTCAAAATGATCTTGCATAAATGAAAAGAACATCAGAAAGAGAAAAAATCTACAGTAACACAAGAATGCTAGACATCCTATCAGACAGTATTTCACAAACCCTAAAGATAGATTAGCCGAACTACATTAAGGGTTCTTCTTACAAGATGCATTATCGCCGAAAGAAGCAGCGAGAAGTCGGCCCTCTATTTCTTTGCATAAGTGATCAACATTGGGTTTTGCGAGGTTAACTTGAAACCTTGAAGCGCCTGCATTGCGACCGTTGATTGCATCTCGTCACCGTACTCAACGAATGCGATCCCCGGCTTCGTTTCCACCATCCTTACTTCCTTAAAACCAGGGTATTGAAGAAAGAGCATTTGCAACATCATTGGAGTCGTCTCATGAGGAAGATTCTGAACAAAAAGTATGTTATTTGGCGGAGCTGGAGCTTCTGGAACTTTTGCACCTCCTGGATATGGTACTTGTGATAGCTGCGTCATTCAAGAGATAGAAATGTCAGTTAGGAAATGGAGGATAAGCAACTGAATGGGAGGTAACTGTATTTAGCTTTCAAGACAAGTTCCATTAATTAAAATTGATCACTAAATGAAAATCTAAAGAGCTGAAATATTAACAACTCTATTTAAAGTTGACTTTTAGCTCATTTCTAAATAATTAAGGAAGTGCGATTTTGCTTCCAAAGGTTCAGCATTTTACCAATAAAAAGAAAATAAAAAATTGGTATTGTCCTGCCACTACTCGGCAGCGTTATAATGACAGGCCATTTAGTTGTTCATGCACGGTAAAGAAAATAGCTTCAAGAAAGCATTTTGAGCCAAAGTAATGTGCCGAACAGGGCTCAAATAATCTTCAGTCATCCTGGAGAAGTATTAGAGCCATAAACAAAGCATAATCCAAAAATTAGCATAAAGACTACAAGTAGAACCATGAGCTCAATTGGATAGTACAGAACTTGAAGGGGAAGGATGTCACTCCCACTGAGTGGAAGATGCATGTGATAATTTCTAAACTAGATTATCATTTCATGTCTGTAATTGAGAAATTTATAAAGGAAAACATGTACACAGAGCATGAGAAATTATTGACAGTGCGACCATTAGAGTTTCCTATAATAGAGGATTAAGCAGAAGCAAAAGGTTTTCACTGATTTTCCAAAAAGTTCAATTGGATATGCACTTATGATGATCAACTAGAACTAAATCAACTAAAAGAGGGCCAACATCATCTCAGCTGGCTAGAGGTTAGACAAGCAGCAGAATTCCCAACTTCCTCCTATAGCTCATCCTGTTCTGGTTTTAAAATTTATGTACAATGAACAGGGAAAAAAGCTGGGCACTTCACAGTGTTAATTATCTTACTCAAATAAATTTCACAGAAAAAGCAGCATAAGACCCTCATGAAATAGAAAAAATGCTTACAGGAGGCATAGCACCATAAGCACCAGGATAAGCAGGATTCACACCAACTCCAGCTTGATTAGCATCATGTTGGTCCTTTCGTTTTTTACCTGTATCAAAACCGAAGTTTCAGGTCACAAGAAAGAAATCAAATTACAAACATAAAATTTAGCATGCACCATACAGGTAGCAACAAAAAGGCACGGTAAGCTGGACTCCGAAATCTTAATTGCCAAAGGCTACCTTCAAATAATCACAATATGCATGCATAAAAAATTGCGTACCTTTCTCCTCGTGTCTCTTTCGTTTTTCACGAGGAACAAAAGTACCATCAGCCTTTGCAATTATGTCTGATTTTGTCTTTGCATATTGTATTCTCTGTTCAATTAAAATATATCTATCAAGGTAGACTTAAACAAGCACATAGAAGTCCCAAATATAAAGACAACTTCAATATCAAACAGGCAACTAATCTCAACGAACTCAAAACTGAAAGTACAGGTCAGAACAGAATGATAGGAAACCAGAAAACCAAACAGTGACCATTGTCAGTGGTTTTCCACAAGAGCAACATGATTAGCATCATAATGATTGCCAATAATGTCCAAAAGGGGGGAAGAAATAAAAATATTTGCACAAAGAAACTGGATAGTATATGAAAAGGGATAAGTATATAGCTCATCAATAACAATAATCACTGGAAAGAATGATCTTTAGACTTAGGGCCTATTTGTTTATGCTTTTTTAAAAGTAAGTAGCAACTTTTCATTTTCAAGCAAAAATGTAAATACTATACAAATTTTAAAGAAATTTTAAACAATTATAAATAAATGTATGTGTCAGCATTTGTATATTGCAAAAGTTTCAAGCTTTGAGCCAAGATAAAGTCAAACTGCGTCCGCCACAAGATTTAGATTAAGCAAATGGTAAAAATATAAGCCTATCTAACCACGCCCTTAAATAACTAGATGGCTCTCTAATATACTGAAGATACATGTAAAATCTCTCCAGGTGAAAATATAAGCAATAACCAAATTAAAGGATCAAAGCTATCAGTTTTTGTATCTGATCAAGAAATGAAGTTTGCAAATTCCTCTCCCCTGCTGTGCTTAATTATAGTATGAAGCTACAGTTGCACTATCGCAGAAAAGTATAAGAGAGAAGATGGCATAGTACTAGTCATCAATCATATTTCAGCATTCTTGAAATTCAATAAGGTTCACATGCCATAAGAACAGCACCATATGAAAGTTACAGCGGCAAATTAGAGTTCTGCAATGGCAGCTAGTAATAACTTCTGCACATAAAGCCAACTTTTTTTTCTTGTTTATATTTTCTATAAGATAAGTAAAACGGAATCCACCGGTAAAAGACTTGCATGTCCTTGTAAACGAAGAAGCATAGACAGCAAGTTGCTACTGGTACAGCAACTGCAACAAAGGGGATAAACAGCAAAACTGACTGTCGAAAACCACACCAAATTTCAAAGGAAAACCAGCATTTAGGATTTGCAACTGTCATCTGATCCATCCATGGGGCAATACAGTTCAGAGAATTGCAACCAAATAATCGCAATTAGGCCCTATGTGTCTATTTAGCCAATATCATGTCAGATAGCCCTCATGTTGTAGTTTAGTTGCCTGTTTCATGCATGCAAGCAGTAAAACAATAAGCTCCCATGAGTGTTTATGATTATCACCAATAGCAACTGCCTCTGCCGCTGAACATGTTCCAGTGTGTAACTTCCTTGTAAGGGAAAAAGGGAATTAGACTCATCCAGAGTTACTTAGTAGGATTTCTAGACAGAGACATGGAGTTCCTTTGGATGACAAAACATGAGTAGGATATCAAACCAAAGAGACGATGCCGATCCCACTAATTTCTCAGCTTTGACAAATCCATCATCTTTGGCAACAACAACCCGGATTCAAATAAACCCGAGGAGATTCTTATTCGATCCAGCAAAGATCAAAGAAGCAATTGTATACTTACCAAAAAAAAGAAGCAATTGTATGATATGATTCCCCCGCAAATCAAAACAAATTTGCTACTCCACATAGTAGCAAGCACATATATAAAACAGCGATAACGACAGACCTTTGTGAAGAGCCTCTCCTCAAAAACAAAGGGCAAAGGCTTACCATGGGCTTATCATAAAAGGGGAAGTCCTGCATTTGCCTTAGGGCACTGGTGGCGGATTGGACTTCCTTGAAGATAACCCAAGCTTGACCCTTGTGCTTCAGGGTCTTGAACGCCAGAACCTCCAATATCTCCCCGAATTGCGAGAACACCGCCCTCAGCGACTTCTTCAGCTCTGCAAAAAGAACCCACGAAGAGACAAGATCGCTGAATTCAACGCAGCGGGATGCCGAATAAAACAAAGGGCGTGTGCTGGCCCCTCCCAGGTCTTGTGTTCGCCCGCACGTACCGTCGATTTTGATTTTCTCGTTGAGGTTGTTGATGTAAATGGTCATGTTGGGAGAGACTTCGCTGTTGCTGTTGGCCTCCGCCATCGTGCTCTTCCCTCCTCTGGTTCCGGTTCCGAACTCTGGCGGAGAGGGATGCCGGCTGGCGAACCTGTGTCGGATTTTCGAGCTCGGACCGAGGAGCGAAGAGAGAGATCAGTCACAGCAGCGGGAAGCCATACTGACCCGAGCTTCAGAATTGTCGAGGGTTTATGGTTCTTGCCTGGTGGGTGGTGGTCCGAGGTGAGATGTCGACGAGACGAGACGAGACGAGACGCGGCGGTTCCGATTTGGGCCGTAGATACGGGCCTACGAACCCCCGCCACAACCCCCACGCCCCCACCTCCCAAGTCCTCGTCCAATCGGCCTTCGCTGATTTAGAACCCCATTCATTGCCCAAATGAGAAGCCCGTCCAATCAAAAGACCGTCTTTGGTAAATTACTGGTATTTTCTTGTCCGGGTGGTCCCACCCCAGACCTTTAGACTACGTTTGATCATTAGGATTTTTTTTGTTTTTCGAATAGAATAAGGTAGGACGGGATAAAGTTCGAATAGGATACCGATGGGATTTATAACATGATATTTAGTACTTGGTAATGTTCGAATATAATACAAATAATGAGAAAGCTGTCTCAAAGAATCCTATCGCTCTTAATCATCGTCAACGATACCATCTTCTTCATGCCGCACACTGACGGCATCACCCAAATCGGGGGCCCTCACGAGTTCCTCGACAATTCTCCAAGGACTTCACTATGCATAAGTGAGAGGAAAAAACGGAAAAGAAAATCGGAAAAGGGATCATCCAAGGGAAGGTGGCTCAGTTTTTCTCCCTCAATCTGCCATTGTCATATGTCCTGCAACTTCAAATTCCACTTAGCCTCATCTTCTTGTCATCATTATGATGCCATCAGATTCCCTTTCACCCACTTTTCTTACTGATCTTTATCGACAATGCCAAGGTTTGTCAACTCAACACCAACCAGTCCATGGGGTCGCGCACCCCCCCATCCTCATCTACTACCTTCATCTTCTTGTACCGTCATTCATCAATCTCTCTCTCGCCGGACCAAGACCCAACCAACATGGCCATGAATCATAACCTCGCGTTGCCCAGTTTGCCATAAGCTCGGACCGGGAATGGTCATTCGCCAATCACCCAGATCAAAGGATCTCGTGCCCGCTCGCAGCTATTAGTCCCCCATTGGCTGGGCCCCAATTTCGAAGGATACAATGCGAGCTTGCGATCACGTCCTTCAACGTTAGCCATGACAATAGAGGCCACAACCGACATCAAGGTCAAGGGCCAGCCTCAGGTGACCCTAAATCTAGTCCCCTGAGGCCGGTAACCTCTGATTTGAGGTTGTTCACTGGTTTTCGATAGTCTTCAAGGTGAAAACTTATACATGATTTTCTCTCTACCGAATTCTTATTATATCTGAGTATATCTCACTTTCTAGATTAGATTTTTTTATCCGGGTATATCCGGTTTGTGTGTTTCCCCAAACACCGGATATAATGTAAATTATACTATCCAGATTTATATCCAATGTACCAAACAAGATCAAATTGCGCTTGATCATCCGAATTTTGATTGGAATACAATAAGATAAGGTAGGATTAAAAATTCCTTACTACTTCGGCCACCACCCGCCACATCCAATACTTCCCGTAGTGCCCTGAGTTTGATGTCCTATCCATTACCCTCTCAATTGACTTTCTCATGGTCGCTATTGTCTATGGAAACCTCGCGTGGATCCCTTGTCTATATCATTGGTCAAATTTTAATAAATGTCAGAATGGAGGTGCTATAAGGCTAGAAATAACGGTAACTTAAGCAAACATTTTTCCTTTTGTACCTCCTCCGCATCCTAAAGAACAAATTCAGTATTTAGAACATACACCAGTTCCTTTGTTCGCCGAGCCAATTGGTTCAGTTCGTCACGGATCTTTGGTGCCTTTGGGTGTGAAATGTCACCCACATTGAGCTTCTGAACTATATTTTTCACTTGGAATCTTGCTACAACCAATTTCTTTCGTAAGATTTTTCAGTTTCATCTTCTTTCTGATTGCTGCTACACTTATCATAGACCTGCTGAGGCATACATATTTGATAGCAAAATATAAGCAGCAACTTGCTTTGCAAGTTCAACACTGCCGTGAACTCGGCAAGCTTAAAGAATTGTAAGCTAGACCAGTAAATCACTCCTAAAAGGGCATTGAATCTATAAGATATAAACTGAAGGGCTTCGACAAGGGATCCAAATCTACCCGACAAGTCCACTATGCATGCATGGTTTTCGATTCTGGTGCGGACACCTTTTCACCCTTCGTCACCAAAACACGAACGAAGATGATGACAATCGGGTCGTGGTCAGAAGTAACGACGATCAGCTGTTGTGGTAGTGGTTCTCGTGCAATGGTTGGCGAAACAATATCCAAATGCATCACTCCACCGCTCTATTATGGGAAGATAGCAGTGTTAAGTTATCTTAATTTTTTTTTATCCAATTTGAATTTATCCCACCATCTCTCCGAATTTCTTATCAAGCATTTTATCTAAACATATTTTTATTTGTGCAATCCGGAGGATGACGTCAAATATCATATATGATAATTTGTTATCTTATCTAGACTCAATTCCGAATTACCAAAAGCAACCTAAAAAAGTTTAACTTTTCGAAATCGAAATTCAAAATTATTTTCACATCACTTTATTAAATTTACTCTCAATTAGTTATCAATGATTTTTTTTGTATATAAATCCGTCCTAGAGTCGGTGAGACTAGCTCACTAGCTTGAGGGACAGAGATGAGGCGATATAGAATCCCAAGGCACACCAAAATGAAAGGTCCGGAGGAACTCTTTTGTATTAAAATACATTTCGTTGGTGTCTGGAGATAAGATAGTAAAATTCTACTTTGAATGCATATCATAATTATCTAGAATCCCCCCAAGGAACTTTATTTTTTGTTTACCTGATACTTGAGCCGAAAATTTTGTACTTGGAGAAAAGTTCGGCTCTTTTTAAGTTAAACGCTTGATGGCTTTTGATTTAAACGCTTGATCTTGTGATTTTTGAAGCTTTCAAATCATTTTCAGTTGTGTTCATTGTAACTCTATCGGTACTCACAAAGTTTAGATCACCAGACCATGTCAGAGTCATATAAACTTCCACCGAACTAAACATTTTGTGCGGGGGGGGGGGGGGGGGGGGGGGGGGGTTGTGAGGGGTGTCAATGGTTTGGTTCGGTTCGGATTTTCTGAAAATCCGAATTGAACCAAGCCGTTAGGATGTGTGTATATTTTGATCCGAATCGAGTTGTAAACCGAATATGACACGAACCAAAAATTCAATTTGGTTTCGATTCGGCTCAGATCAAATTTTGGTTTTCTCTCTTTTGGCGAGCGGGATGAAATAGGGTTTTTCCTTCGACTGCTTCCCCGTCGTCCCCCATTGACGGAACCATGGAGGTGTCAAGGTTGCTATCCTGCTTCATGCTCTAGGCACTGCTTCAGGCATAATTGCTCAAAGGAATGTCTTGGGACAAACTTGAACTCTTGGAAACAAAAACCAAGGGAAAAGGAAGAGAAGAGACGAGCCTAAAAGAGACAAAAGCTAGAATCGGAGATGAGGAAGAAGAGAGACACAGACATTATAAAAAACCAAATTTATATTGGTTACCTGAACCGAATCAATCTGATCCGAATTGACTCGAAAAAAAACAGTTTATTTTCCCATAACCCGAACCGAAATAAAGTTGAACCAAAAAATTCAGAATTTTCGGTTTAGTTCGGTTCGGTTTTGATTCTGGTTTGGGTTTTGGTTCGGTTCTTGACACCCCTATGTGGCGTGGCTCAAATTAGAATTGCTTTTAGCTGAATTCTTGGGGAAGAGTCACTAAGGGTGTGTTTGGTAATTTGCCAAATATTAACTGATTCTATTTTGTTCCTGTGAACAAAAAAAGAACAGAAATCAATTTGGTAAATTTTTTATTACCCGGCACAAATTTGTTCTCAAAATCAGTTTTGAAACAGAATAGAAAATAAAAAAAAATTGATACTTGATTCTCGAAACAAGAATCAGAAATATAAGAGATTTTTTTTCTTTTTCTTCTTTTTCGTTCTTCTTCTTTCCTAGCTGGCGATCGGCAACAGGCTAAGGCCACAACGCCCTCGCCAGCCATGGCCAAGAAGGAGAAGAAGAAAAAAAGAAAAAAGAAAGAAATATTAAAATATTTAAAAATATTATTAATAAAAAGAAATTTTATGCGGTTACCAAACGCATTTATGTCCTTTTTCTATTTCAAGAATGGGAATTTTGAGCCATTACAAAATACCTTCAAATGTTTGGAAATTGTTTACGGGAACAGAATTAAAAAAAAAATCATTTCTAAGCAGAAATTATTTTCGGGAACAGAATGGTTACCAAAGTCACCATAAGTGAGTAGTCCGTAAAATGTTAGATATAAATGTTCTATGTACTACAAAATCCTTATGATTGTCTATTGAAAACGCAAATACCTTTTTTTGGAAGTAATCAAAGGCTAGTTAGGTCATATGCCGGGAGCAATTCAGTTTAGAATTAGATCATAACCATTCAAGGATTTGCCCGTATGACTGATCCTCTGTCCGAGAGACCCTGGGAAGAAAGTCGCTTGACTAGTCGAGAACAAATGCTCCGGAAGACTTTACCCAAAAAAAAACAAATGCTCCGAAGAGCGTCGTTGACGCATAAACGCACGATGAGCTTTGTTTTGTAGACACGGATGGTTCGCCGCAAAGGCCTGCTTTTGACCCGGCCCCTTTTGATCTCCATCAGCCGTCGCGGACGAAGAAGAAGCAGAAGATTCGTTTCTCCCGTCTGTCTCGGCCCTATAAAAAAATCTCCCACGCACATCCTTTTGTCATCGTCACAGAAAGAAGAAGAAGAAGAAGAAGAAGAAGAAGAAGAAGAAGAAGAAGAAGAAGAAGAAGAAGAAGAAGAAGAAGAAGAAGAAGAAGAAGAAGAAGAGCTCGAGAGAGGAAAGATTTTCATCGAATAAGCGAAGGTTTCTTCAGGATTTTCAGAATCTTTGCCCTGTCATGGCTCGATCTTTCTGGAGCGCCAAGCTTCTCTCCTATCTCGCCGCCGACGCAATCTCGAACACCATTGCCAGGTAAACCGCGCGCTTCCCATGCGTCCCCGTTCCATCTCCCGAACAAACCCCGTTCCAGTCACTGACCCGATCCGCGCTTAATGTTCTCGAAATTACAGGCGCGGGTATTCGGCGGCGGCACGAGGTGCGACGCCCCAAGTGGCAAAAGCCGGTGGCGCCACGAGGAGCGGTGCTGCGGCGGTGAAGAAAACAGGGGAGGACGAGAAGATGGCGAGGTCGGACGGGCAGGTTTCCTGGGCACCCGACCCGAGAACAGGGTATTACAGACCAGAGAACAGCATCGAGGAGATCGACGTAGCTGAGCTGCGAGCAGAGCTCGAGGCAGAAGGAATGATTTTTACGAGTGGGGTTTGGCAGATATATGTGAATGAGGCTCCGTTATCGTTTCGTTCGCATGAAGAAAGAGTCGCGCTCGCTAGCTGTTGG
The DNA here is from genome assembly GCA_031216285.1 of Syzygium syzygioides. NCBI lineage: Eukaryota > Viridiplantae > Streptophyta > Magnoliopsida > Myrtales > Myrtaceae > Syzygium > Syzygium syzygioides. Next base: position 22,971,567 of record CM062252.1, on the reverse strand, counting down.
CGATGAATTTTTGTTCGATCCTTCCTAGAGTAATACAGAAAATCGGACGTACGCCATGATTCGATTGATTAATGGTTATATTACTAGAAATCCTCTGTTTCTGGGCGGCACCATTAGCTGGTTTAGTCACAGCGCACATATCACAAAACCGAACAAGTTGATGCAACGAATTACAAGAGAGACTTCAACGACGGCACGTGCATCCATCGTTTGCTTCCAGACTCAAACCACGAACACACCTACGAAGTCGACAAAGAAGAAGAAGAGGAAGCCCTGAACTCGCCGTGGCATCACAGGCCAGCCCGCACCCTCACCGCGGGCACTCAGCGAAGTTCTCCACCGGGAATCCCGCCGATGCAACCCCGATGGAGAACTCCAGCTTGCCCCCCTGCCGCACCACCTCCACGATGCTCTGCCACACCACCGTCACCTTCACGCTCACCCCCTTCGGCCCCCTCAGCATCTCCCTCTCGATCACCCCTTCGATCCGCCGCTCGTACTTGAGCTGGTACGAGTTCTCGAGCGTGAAGCTGCACGTCCCGTTCAGGCTCGCCGTGAACTAACCCGTCGCCTTGTCCAGCTCGTACCCAGTTATGCCCTTCGGGAGGAGGCCGACCGGAAACCCGTACGACTGGAGCACCTCGTACGCCGACGGCGAACACTCCTTGCCATTGGAGGAGGCGATCGGTGCCGAGAGGATGGCAACCCAGAAAAAGAAGAAGGTCGCGCAAAGAGACTCGGTCCGAGACATGTATTCCGAGGGCCGAAGATTGACGATTCTTGGCTTGGAAAGAATCGACGAGGAAGGCTTATGGAAGTTCGATGACCGGAAACTGCGATGGCGAGGGCGTGGAGATTTTCGTTTCATTCGCTTCGCGGATCACACAATTGTCATCGACTGCATCATAGTACTCTGGATCGTTTTGGACAGTATGATCTGAGGCAGAGCAGTCGAGTCGCAGATTAGTTTTTTGGCAAAATTTCCTCAGAGCACACATGCTCGTGCCACGTCTGAGATCGCTTTGACACCTGCATGGGGCGATTATCCACCTATTCTTGCTAGTTGCCAGAGGAATGCATGAACATGAGGGTGCATGTCATCTTCTTGATCTTGAGTAAATAGATGTCGTATACTAACACTTGCCATATACAGAGACGTAATTAATCTCTATTATAAAAGGGCCTCGCAATGTCCAATAGAAAGCCCAAAATACAGACTTAGGTCCAAGGCTCACCGACCGGCTTTCCTAGATTGCTCGCAGCTTGAGGCCCAATGACGAAGCCCACCTCATTCCCCCTACATATATGCACACGTTGGAATGACCTTTCTTTGGGCCTGTTTGGTTAAGCATTTGAAAGCTGCTTTAGGGCTCTAAAATCCCTTGAGCAAATACGAAGTTGCTTGGGAAATTTTTTGGCAAACTTTAAGGAGATGCAAATCTCCAAAGCTTTCCAAGGGTCTTTTGCCGAATGGAGTCCATGAGGAGCCTTGGGAAGTTGAATTTTCAGAATGCAATCAGGCACCACTCATCACTATTCATCGTGCACTGTTCATCCTCTTTCAAGCAGCTGGTCCAGCGGTCAGCCACTGTCGCCTAAGGGCTAGCATCGCGACAATCGTCGCCTGGGGTCACCGGACTTCAAGCGTTGCTTCGGTTGTGCAATCCAAGCGACGCCTGAGCTCCGGCAACCTCAGGCGGCATGGTCGTGGTCGTGCGACCCCCAGGCTATGGTCGTGAAGGTTGCCGAACCTCAGGCCAACTCGCCTGAGGTCATGCAACCTCAAGCCGCCTCGCCTAAGGTCAGACGAGGCTGCCCGTCGGTGGTTGGCCAGTGACCAAATATGGCTGGCGATGGTGGTCAGTTGACCAATTTTTTTTTTTGTTAAATATCAACAAAAATCTTTTACAAGTAATTTTTACTAAACGGTATTTAGACTAAAGTTGTTTTCAAATGTAATTTTAAAATATACATTACCAAATACTACTTGCATTTCGAAAAACCATTTTAACTCAAAGGCTTTTGCAATTTGCCAAAGGCATTCCCCCAAAGCCAAACCAAACAAGCCCTTTCTCAGACGCACTCTTGACTTTAAACATCAATCATTAGAGGTTCATTCGAGGACAAGATGGCTACCAACAAGCATGCGGCCCTACCAGTAAAGGGATTAGGGAGTAGGACCGGAGAATAACAAGTTTGGAGTTCGATCCCTGTGAGCACCGTATTTAGACGATTCTTGGCTTGGAAAGAATCGACGAGGAAGGCTTATGGAAGTTCGATGACCGGAAACTGCGATGGCGAGGGCGTGGAGATTTTCGTTTCATTCGCTTCGCGGATCACACAATTGTCATCGACTGCATCATAGTACTCTGGATCGTTTTGGACAGTATGATCTGAGGCAGAGCAGTCGAGTCGCAGATTAGTTTTTTGGCAAAATTTCCTCAGAGCACACATGCTCGTGCCACGTCTGAGATCGCTTTGACACCTGCATGGGGCGATTATCCACCTATTCTTGCTAGTTGCCAGAGGAATGCATGAACATGAGGGTGCATGTCATCTTCTTGATCTTGAGTAAATAGATGTCGTATACTAACACTTGCCATATACAGAGACGTAATTAATCTCTATTATAAAAGGGCCTCGCAATGTCCAATAGAAAGCCCAAAATACAGACTTAGGTCCAAGGCTCACCGACCGGCTTTCCTAGATTGCTCGCAGCTTGAGGCCCAATGACGAAGCCCACCTCATTCCCCCTACATATATGCACACGTTGGAATGACCTTTCTTTGGGCCTGTTTGGTTAAGCATTTGAAAGCTGCTTTAGGGCTCTAAAATCCCTTGAGCAAATACGAAGTTGCTTGGGAAATTTTTTGGCAAACTTTAAGGAGATGCAAATCTCCAAAGCTTTCCAAGGGTCTTTTGCCGAATGGAGTCCATGAGGAGCCTTGGGAAGTTGAATTTTCAGAATGCAATCAGGCACCACTCATCACTATTCATCGTGCACTGTTCATCCTCTTTCAAGCAGCTGGTCCAGCGGTCAGCCACTGTCGCCTAAGGGCTAGCATCGCGACAATCGTCGCCTGGGGTCACCGGACTTCAAGCGTTGCTTCGGTTGTGCAATCCAAGCGACGCCTGAGCTCCGGCAACCTCAGGCGGCATGGTCGTGGTCGTGCGACCCCCAGGCTATGGTCGTGAAGGTTGCCGAACCTCAGGCCAACTCGCTTGAGGTCATGCAACCTCAAGCCGCCTCGCCTAAGGTCAGACGAGGCTGCCCGTCGGTGGTTGGCCAGTGACCAAATATGGCTGGCGATGGTGGTCAGTTGACCAATTTTTTTTTTTGTTAAATATCAACAAAAATCTTTTACAAGTAATTTTTACTAAACGGTATTTAGACTAAAGTTGTTTTCAAATGTAATTTTAAAATATACATTACCAAATACTACTTGCATTTCGAAAAACCATTTTAACTCAAAGGCTTTTGCAATTTGCCAAAGGCATTCCCCCAAAGCCAAACCAAACAAGCCCTTTCTCAGACGCACTCTTGACTTTAAACATCAATCATTAGAGGTTCATTCGAGGACAAGATGGCTACCAACAAGCATGCGGCCCTACCAGTAAAGGGATTAGGGAGTAGGACCGGAGAATAACAAGTTTGGAGTTCGATCCCTGTGAGCACCGTATTTAGACGATTCTTGGCTTGGAAAGAATCGACGAGGAAGGCTTATGGAAGTTCGATGACCGGAAACTGCGATGGCGAGGGCGTGGAGATTTTCGTTTCATTCGCTTCGCGGATCACACAATTGTCATCGACTGCATCATAGTACTCTGGATCGTTTTGGACAGTATGATCTGAGGCAGAGCAGTCGAGTCGCAGATTAGTTTTTTGGCAAAATTTCCTCAGAGCACACATGCTCGTGCCACGTCTGAGATCGCTTTGACACCTGCATGGGGCGATTATCCACCTATTCTTGCTAGTTGCCAGAGGAATGCATGAACATGAGGGTGCATGTCATCTTCTTGATCTTGAGTAAATAGATGTCGTATACTAACACTTGCCATATACAGAGACGTAATTAATCTCTATTATAAAAGGGCCTCGCAATGTCCAATAGAAAGCCCAAAATACAGACTTAGGTCCAAGGCTCACCGACCGGCTTTCCTAGATTGCTCGCAGCTTGAGGCCCAATGACGAAGCCCACCTCATTCCCCCTACATATATGCACACGTTGGAATGACCTTTCTTTGGGCCTGTTTGGTTAAGCATTTGAAAGCTGCTTTAGGGCTCTAAAATCCCTTGAGCAAATACGAAGTTGCTTGGGAAATTTTTTGGCAAACTTTAAGGAGATGCAAATCTCCAAAGCTTTCCAAGGGTCTTTTGCCGAATGGAGTCCATGAGGAGCCTTGGGAAGTTGAATTTTCAGAATGCAATCAGGCACTACTCATCACTATTCATCGTGCACTGTTCATCCTCTTTCAAGCAGCTGGTCCAGCGGTCAGCCACTGTCGCCTAAGGGCTAGCATCGCGACAATCGTCGCCTGGGGTCACCGGACTTCAAGCGTTGCTTCGGTTGTGCAATCCAAGCGACGCCTGAGCTCCGGCAACCTCAGGCGGCATGGTCGTGGTCGTGCGACCCCCAGGCTATGGTCGTGAAGGTTGCCGAACCTCAGGCCAACTCGCCTGAGGTCATGCAACCTCAAGCCGCCTCGCCTAAGGTCAGACGAGGCTGCCCGTCGGTGGTTGGCCAGTGACCAAATATGGCTGGCGATGGTGGTCAGTTGACCAATTTTTTTTTTTGTTAAATATCAACAAAAATCTTTTACAAGTAATTTTTACTAAACGGTATTTAGACTAAAGTTGTTTTCAAATGTAATTTTAAAATATACATTACCAAATACTACTTGCATTTCGAAAAACCATTTTAACTCAAAGGCTTTTGCAATTTGCCAAAGGCATTCCCCCAAAGCCAAACCAAACAAGCCCTTTCTCAGACGCACTCTTGACTTTAAACATCAATCATTAGAGGTTCATTCGAGGACAAGATGGCTACCAACAAGCATGCGGCCCTACCAGTAAAGGGATTAGGGAGTAGGACCGGAGAATAACAAGTTTGGAGTTCGATCCCTGTGAGCACCGTACAAACATGTATATAGAAGAGAGGAGTGAGAAAAAAAAAGGATAAAATGGCCAGAAAAAACATACATGTTAGATTGTTTTCTTAAGAAAGCGCCTAGGGTAGATCTTATCTCGTATAAGGCCATGAAACGAGCAACTTTATCTCATAATATACCCCACCAAATCTTCGTCGTCCAGCGAACTCATGCCACTCTACTAATAATTACAATCGGTCTGAAAAATTGAGGAGACAAAATTTACAAGAACAGCTCCCAATGAACTTATTACACAGAGACAGATTCCACACCTCCTTGTATTGACATCGGTTTGCGTCCTGAATATTTTGGAAAGCTGCTCATTTGCCCCTAATATATGAAGTTAATATACAACAAAGGCTGCCTCGAACCACAAAATAAGAATCAAGGGACCATCATGCCTCAAAATAACACCACCTCCCACTGTCCTAGCAACTTAACGGGGGAAAAAGACATTACACAAATGTCGTAACTTTTGTACGGCGCTTACCTTGAGTGTCATAATTTTTTTTGCCGATGATTTTAATGCCATGGCTTCTAAAAAACATTCATTTTAGTGCGATAACTTATTTTCGATTACTTGTGCGACATGAAGTGCCACCAATCTGACGTGGCTAGCATTTGTGGTGAACATTTTCTAAAAATAATAGACCTCAAGTGATCGAAAAAAAATGTTATGGTGCTCAAGAAAAGTATAACACTGGACTCTAGTAATATCCTCATGCCCAACTTAATGTGATTGGGGCGCGCTTTTAGTGCGAAGCATGAAAAGATGAAACCGCGTGAGTTCGTGTCTGGAATCAAGGAGTTGGATTCTTGACCATCTCTACTTACGGGGTGTTCATAATAAGTAGCTTGACAAAGTGCCGATCCTATCATTTCACTTCTCTTGCCCTCGTAACAAGAGCGACATTAGACAAGTGAGAAAAATACATAAACTCTGAACCAGGCTAAAATAAGCAGCAACTGAAACACCAAAGCCCATCCTCAGCAAACGTTCTAGTTATTTTGTGGAGACTGAGATGAAACTATTCACCTCTCCTTCCTCAAAGAAAATTCTCCAAGGCCTAAAACTCAAAATTTCTTGATGAAGTCATAAATGTGATTGCTAACTTCCTCTGGCTTTTCTTGCTGGAGAAAATGAGCCACTCCTTCCATCACGACTACTTCTTGCAAGAACGCCACAAGTTTCTTGAGCCCACCATTGTGAATGTGCTCCTTAACGCCGGGTATATGATAGGTAGTGTCAAGGTCCCCAACAATAAACTTAACTGGCACTTTAATTTGCACTCCAGTCCATGGCGCAGACAGCTCCCAGGTTCTGCAACAAGAAAGGTATCATCTCTTCGCTAGTTACCTAGCAATTCACGTTTCACTAGGTCTAAACTCAAGTTCTACAGCAAACCACATAGGCTGATATATCTCAACTCGTGAAGAGCCTCCAAAGAGAACAATGCAACGTCGGATCCAAATTACGCAAAACAGAGGACTGTGTTCAACAGGACTGTTGATTAAGGGTTAATACTAAACTTCAGCCCCGCCATTATAAATTATACTATCTATTAGTCAAACCTTCTAGCCCAAGTCGAGAAGATACTTACAGTTCTTTCATAATATTGCAATTATCAATCTGACAGACAACTGCCTCCAATCCAATTGAATAGGGTGAAACTTACAAGTTCAATGCTCGATAATAGTTCAATCCTCCCGTGAAGCCTTTCTGACTGAATTTGCTGGCATAATAATTGATGTCTTCTTCTGACAACCAGGGGGGCAATTCATCCCGAGAGCTGGCGAAACCTGAAAACCCTATTTCTTTTGGAACACAAGGTGGTTTTGGATTACGGCTTGTGAGAAATAGCTTCATAAGTTTTGTGATATCAGCTCGTGCAAAGTCTTCTTCAGCTTCTCCAGGTTCCTAGACAGATCGTAAGTCCTTTCAGGAGCATGGAAAATATAATGGTCAAATCATACAAAGGGAGGGATTAAGGAAGCACCTGAAAGGATAAAAGTGGCACTTGGGCAATAAAAAGGTAAAATGTAAAATCTAATCGAATCAACAATTAAAGTTGTTCGGTTAGAACATGAATATGATACTTGCAAAACATGCTCAAGATGTGTACTTGTATTGTAGTGGAGACCCTTCTCACAACAGAAGATCTGGGAAGGATCTTATTAAAAATGATATTCCATGTCCTCTCTCTGCACTAAGCAAAGTTTCCAAGGAGCACTTAACTGCATGTACAGTTCTAAAACACAGATCCTCTTGGTCCAGGATAGTCTAGTAAGTTACATTGCTAGGAGTCCTGAGCACATCCAACTTCGTCAACCGGATGACTTTCTTCCAGCGTTCTATCTAAAACTCAATTTAAGTTACTAAATAGCGAAAAACAGAAGTCAACATCACTTGCTCAGAACAATGTTTGCTCTGGTTCTGTAACTGTAAATTGGTGAAAAACTCAAGTTTTATGGCCAGAGTGCTCATCCTGGGGTAAGCGAAGTCCAACACTTGGATAAAGGGGAGTTCCAAGAAGGTCAAAAAGCTTAAACTGGGAGCATCATATTGCTCCTTTTCACTCCAAGCATCTTATGCGAAATTGTTCTCTGCATTCACATCTCACACGTGCACTTAACACATAAAAAACAGTTGGTTAAGCTGATAGAAAGGGAAATCTCTCATGTCTGATTCATGGGCAGGGCATTAAATTCAAAGCATCCAAACCAGAAACAAGAAGTAAAATCAAAACATCAAAGCAGTAACAAAAAAGATCAAAGCAACAGAGCAGCTTTAGCCAGTATTATGAAGATCCACTTGCTATAAATGCAGAAACAACAAATGAAAGGATTTCTTGTAGTATCACCTATAAATCAACTCAAATGGTGCCGCAGCAAACTCAAGGTGACCCCATTTAAGAGAAAATTCTTTTCTTAAGACAACCACTTCCGATAAAAGGAAAAGTTGTCTATCACAGATTTTATCAGAAGCCACAAACACCAGAGCCATCAACTCCCTCCCTATCAGGTCACTGTTCAAAGACAGTCAGCTTCATTGATCCACAGCCTCAATTAGGCAAAGAACAGAATCGCTAAAACATTCCAAAACCCACAAAAATCACCACATAAACAGAATCAATCAATCAAGTCAACAAAACAGAACCAACCCACAACCACAAATCCAATTTTCACTCACCTGAAACCGACAGATGTAGTAATCATTGCCAAACAACGCCCTGAACGAATCGATAGGCTTCCTCTCCGGATTCCTCGGGTGAAACACGACGCTCGTGTTCACCAGCGCCTTCACCCTGTCGGGCCTGAGCAGGCAAAAGTACCACGCCATGGCCGCCCCCCAGTCGTGCCCCACCAGGAACACGCGCTCGACGCCGAGCGCGTCGAGGAGCCCCACCAGGTCGCCCACGATGTGGAACGCCGTGTACGACGCCGGGGACGGGGGCGCGTCGGTGTCGCCGTAGCCGCGGAGGTCGGGGGCGACGGCCCGGTACCCGAGGGAGGCGAGGGACAGCATCTGGTGGCGCCACGTGTACCAGAGGTCGGGGAAGCCGTGGAGGAACAGGACCACGGGGCCCTCGCCGACCGACGCGACGTGCATGTCGATGCCGTTGGTGCGGACCGTCGCGTGCTCTATCTTCTCCATTTCCACGGAGTTCTGGTGGTGCCCTTGCGTCCTTCTCCGCCCGAGCGAGCTTGGGTTCGAGCCAGAAAATGGACGGTCGTCGTTGGATTGGATGGATCGATCTACTGAAAATTTTTTTTTCAGTCTTTATCAGAAGGAGGAGGAAGGAAGAAGACGGTGGAACGAGAAAAGTTGACGTTTCCCTTTGTCCCGTTGCTTACTCGTAAGGTCCAGTCAGTCGTTCACAAACACTACACGGGATTGAATTCTTCAAAAGCCGCCCAAGGAAATGAAACTCTTTTCTCGCGATTAAAGTTAGGCGATAGAAAGCTGTGTGAAGTCTTCAAAAAAATTGTTTGATTTATTGACTTAATTGTCTTGCATGATGACATGAAAAAAAGTTCTGTATTTGGCTTGGTGGTCGGCCCCTCAAAGGAAAGGAAGTATATTTTCTTTTTTCCTTTTTTTTGTTTTTTGGGTTGGGGGGTGGGGGTTGAAACCTAAAAGGAAAGTTGAAGGGTTGAACATAGCAAGAACAAGAGGAGAGGAAAATTAGGAAAGTTTATTTCTAAAATGGAAACAAATCAGAAAGAAATTAACTGCCATGCTGAGATTTGGAGAATTGTGGATAGGAAAGATCTCTCTAGCCTCTAATTAGGAGGATTTTATCCTTTTTTAGTTGTTTTGCAAATTAAATGAGCGATCGCAGCTCACTGATTCCTATTGACTCGATGAAATGTTTTTCTCAATCGGATAAATTATACGTCTTGTGTCACATGCTAATGTGATCTTACTAACTAGCTAAATGTTCTAATCCATGAGTTGTTCCAATAGTGTCATTTATTTAGCTATTAGATGTATCGGGTTAAATCATCATTTTTGTGCTTTTTCTTGACGTTACCTAAGGAATATGAGCCTAATAATTGAAATTTTTCTTACACCTAAACTATGTCTCTACAAAAACATTTTTTTTTTGATAACCAATCTCTACAAAAACATTCATATGGTATTATTCTCAAATTTTCGTTGGACTCATAGAATTCAATTTCGAGCTTCAACTCGAGCTAGCATGTGGTCTTTGATATGAGTTTTACTACGGGCGACAAATTGAAGTTCCAATATTTTAAAAGATGAAGCCCGAGTCAAGTCAGATCTTGACTATTCAACATTAGTTCTCACCTGAAACCCACAAATGATGCAATCCTCTTAGGATCACTTGGGAATTTGGGGAACAAATTATTACACTTATTTGGCTGCATTGTAATTTACTTCACCTTCACTTTCTTCACTTCAATTCTCTTTGCCTGCATTTTCTCCGGTTCCTATTTTTGCTTCCAAACACATAGCAAAAGTAGATGAAGTCCATATTTATGAGTCGACAGCCAAAGACATAATAAAGAAATTTCTTTTTCAATAAGGAATGACGGAAAATGTGACTCATTTAATGCAAATAGAGTAGACTAGCTATTGTAGTTTGGATTTCGATCGCAAAGTTATGAAGTTTAGCATCTTAAGGGTATGTTTGTTTCAAGGAAAATATAACGTTTTTGGAAAATATTTTCAGGAAAATCATTTTCAAGGAAAATAATTAGTTTTCCTTTGTTTGGTGATATGTGATCAAAAAACTTTTATGGTATTTGGATCTCATTTGTAAAATAATTTCAATCCCATGATTTTATCTTAGGCAAAAAAAAATCGCATTTTTAAATATTTTTTATTTTTAAAAAGTAAAAAAATTAAAAAAGAAAGAAAAGAATAAAAAATAAAAAAAAAATTAAAGGGAAGCAATTCCAAAAGGTATTTTCACCTTTTTAAATTAGAAAATTCATTTTTCTAATTTTATATATGAATGTTTTCCTTGACTGAAAAATATTTTCGGTTGACTAATTATTTTTAACGAACCAAAAGGGTGAAAGCCTGGCAAAATAGATTCCCAGAAAATACTTCCCTTAAAACAAACGCACCTCAAATGTATCTTGGATTTGTCATCTTGTGGATTTTCCTTTTTTCTCTTTTCTTTTCATCTTTTCCATCCCCATTTTTTTTTAATTCCATCCCCCATCGAATGCTCAGATTTGTAACTTTTTCTTTTTGGGATATGTTCACTAAAAGTCTAAAAATTTATCACAAAAATATAATTGAGTCATAAAATTAGCAAAAATTGCAATCAAATTCTAAAATTTGTCGAATTGATTTAATTAAGTCCTAAAGCTAACATTGTCCAATTTAGCTAACAAAAAAATGCTGACATAATTTCTTATTATTTTTTCTATCCTACGTAGCAATGGCATGGTTTTTTTGATATTATTTTAATACTGATTTTATTTAAATTAAAATTTAAAAATAAGCTAAAAAAAATGGAGGAGGAAGATAGGCAGGGAGGGAGGGCTTAACCTCCCCACCGCCGCCGCCCCACCATCGCTGAGAGGGGTCGGCAAGGGTGGGGTGACGGCAAGCGGCGGTCGCCGGGCCCCCGTAATGCTTACTCAATGTATTATTGTGTCTTTCGATGCATAGGTAGGCATTTTTACCCATCCCAATAATGCTCTCACACGCGTTTGATATTAAAGTTCCAGTACTTACATCAAAAGGTACATCTTGTGATTTAATTTTAGTTCCACATAATTTAGGAAAGCTCTCTCCATGCTTAGTGGTAATTCATTTCAATTTTGCTCCCTTCGCCATCTTAAGTGTCCGCCGAGGGTCACTATTTGTCTTAACTCTCTTGCCCCAGCGATCACTTCTCACCCCTCATCAAATCGGGTCATTATGCACACTCCCTCTCTCTTGAATCTAGGCTCGCAACGTGAGATTTAAGGTCACCACCTCGGGCAACCCCAATCTAGGACCCATAATTCTCTTATCACCGAAAAAATGATAAAGAAAACTTCGATTAAAATGTCGACCAAAATTCTTAGTTAACCTTTGGACGAACATTTTCCCTATCTTTCATTCACTTTACCTTCAATTACTGGTCAACTGGAATACATTTACCTAAGGGTTCTAGACTCACGATATACAGCCTGAAACTTTTTCTTTACTTTGGAATGCTTTAACATTGAACTTACAGCAGTGACAGTACGCACGTCGGTAGCCCAAAATTAAAATTCTCTCTTTATTTTTTCACGCCAAAACTGTTTATAATTTTCTATTTACAAAAGAATATATATTTTTTCTTAAAAAAAAGGGGGATTACCCTTGACAGAGAGAAAGAGAGAGAGGACGGCTGTCATCAGCGAGGGCACCTTGCGTTGGCAACACCGACTTTTTCATAAAATTTTGCATTGGTGCCAAAACTTGTGTACGGAGGCCACTTTGGTGTCAAAACTTTCATTTGGATCACTTTAGAACAAAAAATTTTGAAAAACGATCTTTTAAGTGCCAACTCCGATCTGATTGATCGGAAATTTGACGTGACAATTTTTTATTAGTATTTGAAGCCGACGTGGCTCGCCAGAGATACAGTGAGCACGTACAGTCAGTATTTTTTATTTAAAATAATTTTTTTTCTTTTTATTTCTTTACTTTCTTTTTTCCTTCTTTTCTTTTTTCCTTTTCTTTCTTCTCCCTATGGTCACCGCTGGTGACTGGAGGCCGGCCACCGGCCGCTTGGCCTCGCCCGGACGAGGCTGCCGCCGCCCGCCACAGGCGAGGCCCGACCGGCCCTCGCCTGGGCGACGGCGGGCAAGCCCCGGCGAGGTCGGCCTCGGAAGGCGACGTCCGGCAGGGCCGCCGTGGCCTGGACCACGGTCAGTCTCGTCGGATCTGGCGAGGGGAGCCGTCGTCACCCATGCAAGGCGAGGCCGACCTCGCCGGGGCTTGCCCGCCGTCGCCCAGGCGAGGGTCGGTAGGGCCTCGCTTGTGGCGGGCGGCGGCGGCCTCGTCCTGGTGAGGCCAGGCGGCCGGTGGTCGGCCTTCGATCACCGGCGGTGATCAAAGGGAGAAGAAAGAAAAAAAAAGAAGAAAAAAAAGAAAAGAATTCAGAAAAGTATTTTAAAAATTGAAATATATACGTGGAAATGCCACGTAGACTAATTTTTTAAAAAAAAATCCAACTAAGATTAAAAATTAAATTATAAATGTCATGTATTAATTTGGCCGGAATTTCTCACAATTGGCACCAAAGTGATCATTGTTTTTCCGATTTGGCACTAAAGTGATCTAAATGGAAGTTTTGGTACTAAAGTGGCCTCCGTACACAAGTTTTGGCATCAATAGTGTTCTTACCCCTTTTTGACTCTACTCTTTCTTTTACTTAGATTTTCTGTTCCTTCTAATGTTATGTCTTTTTATTGATGCGACACCCATTCAGCGCTACATCAGGGCCACCTGCGCAAATAGTAAAGGGAAATATACCAAAAGTTGCGCTATAAACTTTCGATCTAAGAAAAGGCAATAGAGTTGACAGAATAACTATCGTGATCGACTATGACAAGCCTTAGAATTTAAAAGTACAAAGCAAAAAGTTTTAGGATTACTGTGGCAACTGGAATAGATCTCTGGCCAGAAAGAGAAAAATGTATTCCCTGGATGAGTTTCTAAATAGAAGCACGCATTTGATAATGACACAAAATTTCTTTTTCTAAAACAAAAATTTATTTAATAACGACACAAAATTTCTCCCTCTTTTACTCTTTTCCATTCATCAACGGCCGGTGCCCGGCGGGGGGAGGTGGGCCACGATGACCAACAAGTGGCCAGTGGTGGAAGGTAGCGAGCAACGGCTATGTGCGGTGGAAGGCAAGGGCGAGTGATGAGAAGAATTTTTTTCTCCTTTTGCTCTAGAAATTAAAAAATAGAAAATTTTTACTTCTCATTTATGTTTCAAACCTATTTTGGACTAAAAATTTGTTCAAAAATATAAAAATGAAATTGCGTTACCAAATAGATTTCTGTTCCAAATTTGTTCCCGAAAAAAGAAAAATAGAAAAATGGAGAAACAAAATGGTTATCAAGAGTGCCAAAAGGGGAATGGCAAGCCAACAAAACTAGAATGCAAAATCAACATATTTAGTAATGTAACATATTTTCATCAATTGTCAAATATTTATTTGTTGGGAAAATTACCAAAACAATCTGAAACATATTGTAATTATGTCAATTCAATCCTTAATCCCTTTTTTGTGTCAATTGAGTTATAATGCTTTTGTTTTTGTGTCAATTTAGTCAATCCGGCCAATTTTGGCCGGCTTGCGCTGATATAGAAGCCAGCTATCCTACGTAGTGCGGGTGACGCCGATATAGATAATTTTTAATAATATTTTAATAGATTTTCGAATTATTTATTTTTATTTTCTTTCCGGCGACCGGCTAGAGGTTCAAGATAAGGGGAGGAAAACAAAAGAAAGGGAAAAAATTATAAAAATTCAAAAAAATTTTAAAAATTATCCGCATTAGTGCCAGCCGCGTCACGTAAGACAACCAACACCCATGTCAATGCCAACCGGCCAAAAATTGGCCGGATGGATTGAATTGGCACAAATATAAAATGTTTAGGACACAATTGGTACAATTACGATAATAATAGATTTATGACCGTTTTGGTAATTTTTCCTTTATTTGTCTAAATACTCAGGTTTTAGTACGTTAGATCACTTAATATATCATTCCATTGTGATACACAACGACAGAAAAATTAAAAAAACAAGACAATTCAAAAAAGTAACAGCTTGTTCCTTTATTTTTTGGAGGGAGTAATATAGATCATGGGGATGAGAATTTCTTGAAGAAGTCAAGAATGTGAGCAGTGACCTCCTGAGGCTTCTCTTGCTGGAGGAAATGAGTCACTCCCTCCATCACCACCACTTCTTCCAAGTTGGGCACCGCCCGCTTGAACCCGCCGCCGTGGATGTGCTCCTTCACGCCAGGGATGTGATAGGTGAGGTCCAGGTCCCCCACTATGAATTTCGTTGGCACATTGATCGGCACTCCGTCCCACAGCGCCGATAACTCACTGCTTCTGCGTACATAAAGAAGATCTTAATGATCGAAATTGATTCAAGATATCACTTTCGATTGTAATGCCTGAGAAAAGGAAAAGATTGAAGTAGCAACATGTAATTTACTTTGCGCCCATCTTCGTTCCGACGGAACAACATTGGTTTGTATCAATTTGAGAACACAGCTACTTAATTAGATGTTGAAAAGGGTGTGACAGAAACAATCCATCACAAATACAAACTAGCTAGTGTGGTTGTCATGCTTCGAATGGATTCTATATTTCAGAATTTGTTGAAAAATTTATGTTTACTAAAACTCATTCTCTTCTTTTTTGCATACATCTTATATGAAAATTTAATATTGTTTGAAAGCTATCTGATCATACTGTTATAATTATGTTCAGATTGAGTTTTTAAGAGGTTTTCTTTGAACTTTTACTTGTCAATAAAAAATCTTAAAATCGAATGCATTTAATGTTTGAAAGTCACTTTTACTATAATATATATTAGATAATAGATGAGATGAGTTAGCTAGCGTCTTTTGTTACGAGCACTGTTTACGCTAAACATTCTACTATTCTAGCACTTTCCTCCTCATCAATGCATCTGCTCGAACATCGGAGAAATGTCAACGTATTCTTTACCCGGACCCGCTACCAAAATGAACTTATCACAGAAATCCAAATCCGTCGCAACTTACATAATGAATGAGTGAAACCAATAATTTTTTTTTTATCCAGCCTACTCTAACTCTCACCTAACTTTCAGTCTTTTGTCCTGCCTCTTGCAAGACGTGGGAGTCGAAACCCACATCAGAAAATACACATCCCCACCCTTAACTCCCCTGAGAAGGTGGCGATTCGAACTCCTCACTTCCCTCTTTCCAAGTAAAAAGGATGACTATTGAGGCAAATCCCAGTGGTTGCATGTAACCAACATGACTCGGCAAGTTTTCACCAAAAGAAAAAATGCCTTGTAGTCCCATCGAAAAACAATTTAGTGATGGTAGCAACGATTGGTAAAGATGTATCGACACCATGTAACCATATGCAACTATCATCATTATATATCATTCATATTTCTAGCCTATGAACTTTCACCACAACCCAAGCTATATCGCACCATGTAGGCAACGTGATTCAAATTTTCTATCAGCGTTTGAACGATAAGAGAGCACGAGATTAGAGAGAAACTTACAAGTCCAAGCAACGGTAATAGTTCAAAGCTCCGGTGAAGCCGGTCCGGCTGAATTCGGCGGCAAAGTAGTTGATGTCGTCCTCGGTCAGCCAAGAGGGCAACTCAATCTGGTGCTGCTCGAATTGTTTGGCCAATTCCGAGAATCCTTTATCTTTAGGCATGCGAGGTGGGCCTGGATCACGGCTTGTGAGGATTTGCTTCATGAGCTTGGCAGTATCGACTTTTGCAAAGTCGTCTTCCATCTCTCCAGGTTTCTACCAAGTTACAGATTACCATCTCAGGTAAGTAACTTAAGATCGACAACAACTGTTGACTGCTAAGGAGAATAAACGAGTCGAGTTACGAGGATGCTGCTCGAGAATTAAGATCAACTTAGCAGCTAAACTCCGATTCTACTCAAGTTAGCGTGATCTGTGACCTACGTTCTGCTAGCCGCCACGGCTGAAAGTTTCAAATTTGTAAGAAATCAAGCTTGTTGAGTCGAGTCGGATCTCGACTATTTAACATCAGTCCTCACCTGAAACCTGCAAACGTAGTAATCATCTCCATACATCGCCCTCATCGACTCAACGGGCTTCCCCTCCGGATCGCTCGGGAACCACATGAGCCTTCGGAACCACGTGACGCTCGTGTTGACCAATGCCCTAACTCGGTCGGGCCTGAACAGGCACAGGCACCACGCGATGATCGCTCCCCAGTCGTGCCCCACCACGAACACCCGCCCGATCCCCAGCGCGTCCAGCATCCCCACCAGGTCCCCCACCACGTGGAACGCCGTGTACGACTCCACGCACGGTGGTGCGTCGGTGCCGCCGTAGCCCCGGAGGTCGGGCGCGACGGCACGGTAGCCAAGGGCCGAGAGGGACACCATCTGGTGGCGCCACGAGTACCAGAGCTCCGGGAAGCCGTGGAGGAAGAGGATCGTGTCAGGGCCGTCGCCGACGGACGCCACGTGCATGTTTATGCCATTGGTGCGGACCGTCGCGTGCTCGATCTTCTCCATTTTTTTTTCCGATGTTTTCCTGTGTTTCTTCCGTTCTCTGTCGAACGAGTTTTGCCAGTGTAGCAGAGAAGCGGAAGATGAGATGAAATGACAGTACGCAATGAATCGAGAGCGAGTTAGGTCGTGGAACCCACCACAAACAGTTGGAGAGGAGGAAGACACACCTGGCAATACATTGTCAAATGTACGGCCAACTGGCAATACTCGTATGACGATGCGATAGTTCCCTCCGCCCTTCTTTAACCGGTCAACAGGGTGACGTTACACTTGTGGATAGCCAGGATAAAAATACCAACAGTTCTTGAATTTTGATTCAATATGCAATATGATCTTTAAATTTTTAATTTATTCAATATAGTCTATGAACTTTAGCTTAATATTCAATATGATCCCCTAATTTTTAATTTTTTTATTGTAATATCTAGACTTTTAGTATATATTCAACGTAGTCCCTGAACTTGAATTAATGGAAAGATTACATTGAATATTTTTATATAGTTGTACCAAAATTTTATGGATAATATTGAACAAATAAAACATTCAGGGATCATATTACATATTGGATTAAAGTTTATGGATCATATTGTAAATCGAGTTAAAATTCAGAGACAATTTATGTCATTTTCCTTTTTTAAACATGGATATGCCAGATAGGGGTGTCAAAAAAGCACACGCCGATCCGGCCTGGCTCGACCTAGCCCAGCCCTACCCTAAAATTTCGGATATTTTGGGGTCGGGCCTTAGTCTTCTTTAGGGTAGGATTTTTAAGTATAGGTATTGTTACAGTTGGGCTGGGTCGGGCTTTTTTGACACTAGTACCCACTTACCCAATACCCACAGCAGCAAATATATTTTAGCATCTCTCATTGCTCCTCTGCCAAATTCTATGGATAAGAATGGACTCCCAATCTTCTTCACCTTCTCCCAATTGAAGCTCTGATGACGGCCTCTTCAAATGCCATGAGACTCGCTTCAACCATTTAGAGTTGTGCACGAAGCCCTTGTCTCTTCTATCCATCGCTGCGCAGGGCTTCACGACCACCGCCGTGGCCGTGGCTGTTGTTGTCTCCGTCTCCGTCGCTGTCGCTATCGCTTAGGCTCTCGTCTCGATCCGCCTGCGCTCGCATTCTAGATTGCAAGTCTCTCCTTCGTCGCTACCCGCCCCCACATTAGCTTTCTTTGATTGGTATGAATTGGATGTGATTTTTCTTTTTCTTGGTTTTGCAAATAATCGCACCCTCCATGGCCACTGCGCTCCTGTCTCTTGCCTGAGAAAGACTGAGCAGGAGGACAATTTATCCACCTCTACTGAGATTTTGGCGTTGTGGCACCATCATCGGCACTGACCCAACCCTACCCAACCCATCTCTTGAAGTAAATGCTGAATAGGGTCTTGGGTAGGGGCGAGGCAGTTCAAGCGCGACCCTGTACGTTTCGGGTCGGATCAGGTATCAAGAAAACCCGACTCGATCCGACCCATTGACACCCCTAACAATTGACACCTCAACGGTCAGAAAACAAATAACTACAACATAATCTTTACATATATTTTTTATATTTTTTTCTCTACTCTCTCTCTCTCTCTCTCTCTCTTCATTCTATTACTATTACTATTCTTACTTTTTTGCCTAATTTAGCTATACCATTTTGAAAAAAAAAATTATTAAAAGAAAATGGATATATATCCCACAAAATGACATTTAGGGAGTGTTTGGTAAGTTGCCAAATAATGAAAATTTCTGTTCTTTTGTTATCAGAATTATTTTAGGAACAGAGATCCGTTTGTTAAAATTTTTGTGCCCAAACACAAATTTGCAAAAAATTGCTTCCAGAATCAGTTTTGGAACAAAATCAATAAGCAAAAAAAAGTAGTTTCTTGATTCTAGAACAATTTTTCCATTTATGATTCTTCTTAGTTTTCTTCTTCCTTTTTGGTTTGTTCTTCTTCTTCTTCCCAGTTTGCCGCCGGCCACCGACTAGGGCCAGCGAGGGCGGCTTGCGACCACGATAGCAAGGCCTCAACTAGCCATGGTGAGGGCGGCGGCAAGGGTCATAATGCCCTCGCTAACCTTGGCTTGTGGCCGGTCGCCGACGCCGACAATTGGTCATGGCCAAGGAAGGGAAGGAAAAATAAAGAAAAAAAAAGAGAAAGAAATATTAAAAAAATTCAAAATATTATTAATAAAAGAAATTTTGTGTAGTTACTAAACCCATTTTTGTTCTTTTTCTATTCTAAGAATAGAAATTTTGGACAGTTACCAAACGATTTCAAATGTTTAGAAATTGTTTTTGGGCACAGAATAAGAAAGAATTATTTATGAGCAGAATCAATTCTCGGGTATAGAATCGTTGCCATGCGCACCCTTAGTAACTACGAAGTTATATGTCTTCTTGCATATTTTTCAATGTTTATGTTTTACGTTTCCCGCTTTGCTCAATTTCTATTATGTTTACTTTTTACCGTATTTAAACGATATGATTATCTGGAGATATATCAAAAAAATTTACAAATCTATATATATTGGTATTGCAATGAGATGTGAGGCATTGGTGTCTGGATGATGTGGTTTCCCTAGCATTATGGATTTTTTTTTTATTTTTTTCAATTTGAAACTTAGATAAGAGATATCATTAGTTTATTGTAAGTATGTTAACGCGGGGGAGGAAGTAGTTATGGTGCGAACAAAAATGCCATATTATTATATAGTTCTTTCCAATCACATTGTAGAAAATAAATCCAATTTTATCATAGTAATAACAATGACAATGATGATGATAGATAGATCATCTATCATGATAAAGTTTTAGTAACAATAGAAAGATGTAACGGGGTGTGATGATTTGTCGTCCTTCTTTTTAATTGCCGAGATAACTTTTACGATCTTTCTTTTGTATTTTTTGCAATGTCAAAAAAAAACGTTATGCAATTTTTAATTGAAAGAAATCGAGTAAACTAATCGATGCAATCCCTTTTTTCCTTTCCTTAGTGCATTATTTTCCTCTTTGGCCGACGTCCATATTCATTATTGATCATCGTATGCGAGCTGTGATTATTCATTATACCAAGAGGTATAAAGACAAAATCATATCAACATCCAAGCTTTGAATTCGAATTTTTAATTACTTTATATCATTATCAAAATGCTAGTTTATCTCTCAGAACTTGTTGATTCTATCGAGGTAGGATCTAGAAAAGGTCAAACTCATTACAAAATGATATGCATGCGCTCCATCATTGTTCAGTACATATGGCGTGTGTTACTAGAAAAGAAAAAAAATTAATTAGATCTTTGAACTTTAATTTAATATCTAATATTATTGTAAATTTTTAATTTATTTAATACAGTCCACCAACTTTAGTGTAATTTGTAATATCGTCCTTGAACTTTTCGTTTATTTAATGTAGTCTATGAACTTTTACTAAATATTCGATTTTGTCTCTAAACTATATGTAAATATCCAATGGTACTCTTCTATTAATTGAAAATGATGAGATTTGCTAGTTTGGCTTCCAATTTAGTAAGTCTGAACGGTGGGAAAAACAAAAACAACATTACACGCGGATTTTTCACGCGAGATATATTCAACTCAAATCAGAATATAGTCAACCATGTCATCAAATAGCATAAATAATTATTATTTTTGTTTAGTTGAAAGGATTATCATATTTAGGGACCACATTTTCAGCGTGCTGGTGGCGAAAAGGCCAGTGGTGATTGATGGCTTCCTCTGGAGCCTATTCTACTAGAGATAGCGGATTCAAGAAATTTCTTCCTCGTTTTGCTTGTGTTGCTTCGGAGAGCCAAATCATCGTAATGCCAAAAAGAAAAGAGAAAAAAATTTTACCTAGAATTTTTTGGACAAAAACGCCCCTTCCTTGGGTGGCCGGAACCTTGTTTGAGACTTACTTGCCCCTTCAAGCTTTTATTTAAGATAAGTTTTTATTTGAAATTTTCCTCGTAATGAACGGAGAGTTTCGTCTCTTCCGTGGAACCACCACAAGCAGATGCTGGAGTAGAAGAAGACAAAAAGACGTTTCCCTTTTAAAAAAAAAGAGAATAAAATTAAATTTTCCATAAGTTTAATTATTCTATTTGGTCGCTGTTAAAGATGAGAAGAAATCTCGCTAATTTGGGGAAGAAATTACTTCTTCACTTCAATTTTCTTTGCCTACATTTTCTCCATTACCTGTTTTTTGCTTCCAAAACATATGCAAAAGTGGATGATGTCCATATTTGTCAGAACAATCGAAGGCATGATTTTACGGAAATTACTTCTTAATAAGGAAGGGAGGGAAATGGGACTCATTTGATACAAACAGAAAAGACTAGCTATTCTATAGTTATTATTTCGATCCTGTAAAGTTGGGGAGTAAATTAACATGTTAAATGTATCCTAGGTTGGTCATCGTGTGGCTTAGATTTATTTCCTTTTTCTCTTTTCCTCTTTTCCAGCCACCCTCTCTCTCTTTCTCCCCTCCTGAATTTAGGCTCGCGACGGGAAATTTAAGGTCGCAACCTTGGGCGACGTCAAATCTAGATCCTAAAATTCTCCTATTATTGAAAAAAGATAGAGAAAACTTCGATTGAAATTCTAATAAAAAATACTTAGTTAACCTTTGGACGAACGTGTTCCCCATTTTCATTCAATTTACGTTCAATGACCGGTCATTTGGAATATGTTTACCCAAAGGATCCTACATTCAAGATATATGACCTGAGACATTTTCTTCACTTTGGAATGCTATTGCAGTGACAATATAGGCATGTTGGAGGCCCAAAATTCAAATTCTATTCTCAAAACTTTCTATTTACAAAAGGGGCAAAGGCAGCACCCTCTATATGGTCCTCACGCCTCCAATCTCCATTGTTTTTATTCTATTCTTTTTCTTAGGTCTTTTTTTAAAATTTTTTGTCTTTTATGATGTGATGCACATTTGGCGCCATAGCAATGTCACTTGTGCAAAATGCAAAGGGAACTTTAATAAAAACGACAACATTGACGTTCCTTCTAAGGAAAGCCAACAAAGTTGACGGAATTATAACTGTAGACTAGCGTGACAAGTCTTAGGATTTAAAGGCATAAAGTAAAAAGTTTTAGCATTATCATCACAAGTTTTAGGAGTGCTACTATAATTCTCCCAAAGATAAAAACAAATTACCTTTTTCTGTTGCAACTTGAAAGGCGACAACTGTATTATCCTAAAGAGAAATGCCAAGTCAATGAAATTAGTATACAAAATGGATGTAACCAGTAATGCGGATTTTCATTAGGTGTCGAATATTTATCTGTTTAAATACTCAATGATATTGTGTTAGATCACTTCATATATCGTTTCCATTGTAATACCAAACGACAGAAATATATGAAAAGAAAATAGTTCAAGAAACGCAATAGTTTCGTCCTTTATTATTGAGCAGCTTCACCCTTAATTTTTTGCAGAGAGCACTAGATCATGGGGATGAGAATTTCTTGATGAAGTCATGAATGTGTGCAGTGACCTCCTCAGGCTTCTCTTGCTGGAGGAAATGAGCCACTCCCTCCATCACCACCACTTCTTCCAAGTTGGGCGCAATCTGCTTGAACCCGCCTCCGTGGATGTACTCCTTCACACCAGGGATGTGATAGACGAGGTCCAGGTCCCCCACCACGAACTTCACTGGCACTTCGATTCGCGCTCCAGCCCACGGCGCCGATAGCTCCCAATTTCTGCGTTCGTAAAGGAGGTTATTATCGGTCGGAATGGACTTGAGATATCATTTTGATTGCAACGCCAAAAGAAAGATTGAAAAAGAAGGAGAAGATTTAAGAGGTTACTTTTTATTCAGAAAAGAAAACAATCTTTATAATTAAATTGAATACATTTAAGTCACATTTATTAATTATACATTCTTAGACATTAGATTAGATAAAATAGCTCCTGTGGTCTGAGAACTATTTAGCCTAACCTTCTAGCGTTTTCCTCCTCATAATTCCATCTGCTTGAACATTGGGGGATTGTCAACGTATCCGGAGGGGGGCAATTTTAGGCACAACAGAGGAACACGACTCGAAGATGATAGGAATTTATCGAGAGAAATCAAAATCCGTCACACTCGAGCAATTAGCTCGAAACCAACATCAATCAGCAGGTTTTCACTAGTAATAAATGCCTTTTGTAATCCTGTTGAAACACATTTTTGGATGGCGCCAACTTAGTTAGAACGTACTGACATGTCATGAACTGGCGCTGTCCACCCATCCATGACAGATCATTTTCGTATATCACTCAGATTTCTACCCCATCAATTTTCACCGTTAGTCAAGCCAGATCACACAACCCCGAGAAGTGTTATTCAGATATTTATTGGTACCATCTCCAACATTCAACCTGTAAGAGACCATGAGCTTAGAGAGAGAGAAACGTACAGGTCCAAACAACGATAATAGTTTAATCCTCCGGTGAAGCCGGTCCGGCTGAATTCGGCGGCGTAGTAGTTGATGTCATCGTCGGTCAGCCAAGAGGGCAAGTCAACCGGGCGGTCCTCGAATAGTTTGGTCATTCCTGAGAATCCTAGGTCTTTAGGCACGATCGGTGGGCCTGGATTACGGCTCGTGAGGAAGAGCTGAAAGATTTTGGCAGTATCGGCTTTTGCAAGGTCTTCTTCCATCTCTCCAGGTTCCTATCAAGTACAAAAGATTACATGCATAGTCAGGAAGGTAACTATAGAGTTCCAAATCTTTAAAAGATGGAGCTCAAGGCAAGTCAGATCTCGACTTTACAACGTTGGCCCTCACCTGAAACCTGCAAACGTAGTAATCATCTCCGTACATCGCCCTCACCGAGTCCAGGGGCTTCCTCTCCGGATCACTTGGGAACCACATGCGGCCAGGACACCACGGGACGCTCGTGTTGACCAGCGCCTTCACTCGGTCGGGTCTGAACAGGCACAGGTACCACGCGATGATCGCCCCCCAGTCGTGCCCCACCACGAACACCTGCCCGATCCCCAGCGCGTCCAGCATCCCCACAAGGTCCCCCACCATGTGGAACGCCGTGTAGGACCCCACGCACGGCGGTGCGTCGGTGCCGCCGTAGCCCCGGAGGTCGGGCGCCACGGCACGGTAGCCGAGGGCCGCAAGGGACACCATCTGATGGCGCCACGAGTACCACAGCTCCGGGAAGCCATGGATGAAGAGGACCGTCTCGGGGCCGGCGCCAACGGACGCCACGTGCATGTTTATGCCGTTGGTTGGAACAGTTGCGTGCTCGATCTTCTCCATTTTTTCAGACGTTTTCCTGTTTCGTTTCAGCTCTCTGCTGAACGAGTTTTGTGAGAGTATCGAAGGGGATGGACAGACGAAACGAGAGTATATAATCAATGGAGAGTTTGGAGAAAGAAGACAGAATGACGTTTCCTACCAAAACAAGGAGAATTAAATCATATTTTCCTTAAGAAAGTGCAATTTTTTTCCCTTTTGTTGCCGTTCACCTGTACAAGATCGGAATTGACGGATTTGTACACTGTTGGAACGTCTGTTTAGAACTCATGGCTTTATAAATCAGAAGTGTACAAAGGCTGTCACGTACATGCCTACATGGTATTTTATACGGGCAATTTTTTTCCTCCAATCATGCCTCTAATTAGTAGGCTGTAACGTACATATCCCACATGAAAGTTTAACTGAAATCAAGTCTTTGTTTGGAAATTTCGGGTGAGGAATTGGTATGGAAAGAAATGGGTGGGCCAAAAGCCAATTCTTTGTTTGCACTGGACAAGAATGTTGTTTTCACCGTCCAATACTTTCTCATTTCAATTTGGTCACAATTTCCAAACAAATTAAATTTCAATTCTTTATCTTTTTTTCACCTTCACTTTCAACACTCCAAACAGTGAGTAACTCCTTTTTCTTCACTTCAATTATCTTTACCTGAATTTTCTCCGGCTCCTAGTTTTGCTCCCAAACACACTTTGATAGCAGATGATGTCCATGTTTGTAACTCGATAAAAAAAAATTAATAAGGAATGAAGAAAAACATGACTTGGGTAGGATTTCCATCTTGCGACGTTATGGAACAAATTACCGTCTTAAATGTACCCTTTTAGGTTAATATTCATTGTGCCCATTGAATGGCTCAAATTTATTTCCTTTTTTCTTTTTTTTCTTTTTCCTCTTTTCCATTGCGCTCACTCTCTATTTCTCGCACACAAATTCAACTTTATCGCAGCACTAATAATAGGAATAACAATGACAATGACAGGTAGATGG
This sequence comes from Syzygium syzygioides, assembly GCA_031216285.1. Taxonomy (NCBI): domain Eukaryota; kingdom Viridiplantae; phylum Streptophyta; class Magnoliopsida; order Myrtales; family Myrtaceae; genus Syzygium; species Syzygium syzygioides. Next base: position 22,946,396 of record CM062252.1, on the reverse strand, counting down.
ACGATCCATCTTGATATAGTTACGGTAAAAAATTAAAAAAACATAATGAGTTTTGGTGATTTATCATCTTTTTTTTTTAACCTTTGATATGATTCTTACATTTTCTCTAGCTTCTATATTTTGTGATAATAATAAGATAATTATTAAAGATTATTAAGATACTTCCCTTAATTTTGTATAACTTTCATGATTATGCATATATTTAGGAGATTCTCCATATCTCTTGTGATTGTGCATATTTTTTGTTGATTAATTCTAATGGATTATTTTGTTAACTCTTCTAATTAAAGCCTGTATGCACTCTTAATTATCAGATACATAGATTTATACAGAAATTTCATAATTCCCTCATCTACGTTATCTCTTATCTTGGTATCAAAACTACATAATTAAAGGAAATATCCTAGTTACCTCTAACAATGATTACGTTATTTTTTAAGTGTTCAGCCAGTCCGCGAATCGCATTATCCTAGTACTATACTAAGCTGAGAGGCCACGAATCTCCGTACTTGTTTTCCATCGGCAGAAATCGATGCGAACTAACTAACTTTGTCTTCAAAATTTTAATTTTCTGGGAAGAAGTGCACTGATTTTCTTTTTGGCCGAAGTCTGTGCACAACTCATTATTTAATTGGAGATGCGACCTGTGATTATTATTGATGCCTAGGGGCATCAAGACAAAATCATGTGAATATCCAAACTTTGTCTTCAAATTTTTTATTACTTTACATCGATACTATCAAAATGCTAGTTTGTCCTTTCAAAACTTGATGATTTTGTAGAGGTAGGATTACGATATGAAAAAGGTCATGCTCGTTACAAAAACGATTTGCTTGTGTTTGTGTCTCCATAACAAATGTTGAGTACATATGACGTGGGATTTTAAAAAAGAAAACGTGAGACGTTAGCAGGATAAAAGAATTTCTGAGATCGTCCTATGAAAACAAATTATCATGCAGCAACACCCGTGCGTGCGCGACTATGTTCCATTCTTCGTGCAACATCATGATGAATTAACGATTTTAATTGTATGGAGAAGCAAAATATTTAACATTATTTTAATCAATATACGGACTTTTTTCTAGAATGCAGACAGTCAATGAATATCTCCCTTTTCTTTCAACAACTAAAAACAAACACTTATTCAAAACTTAGGAAAAAATAGAGAAAGGATAAAGTTGATTTTGTGACAATTATAGAATTTTTTTTGGTCGAAAGAAAATTGTATTAATTGCTCATGTAGCAAAATAAATCCAAGCAGAGCAAAGTCCAAAATTCTACAAAACAAAGACAAATTCAGAAAACAAGGAGGATTAACATAGCATCGCTCGTTCCACAAAAATGGATCTATCAAGTAAAATAGTTGGTGGCAAATCACTGGATATCATATCTTCGTCAATGATGAATATATGCTGGAAATTCATTCTCCAGAAACTACAACGTTGTCATATGGCGGTGCGCACCTAAATTCGGCTTCCTCTGCACCATCACCGCATGGAGACAACTAAAATAGATTAAATGAACGCAGATATAACATTTTGGAGAGCAAAATTTTGTGGTTCAACAAGACCAAAGCTCCTTTGATCACTATTGAAGTTAGAGGTTGAAGACTTGTACACGAACAAAGCAATAGGGCATCCAATCTCGGAAAACGTATTTATGAAATCCCCAGATCTAGATCGGGAGAGGATAACTTTTAGAATTAAAAGCTTATTGGGAGATGATAGCTCCCAAATATAGAATTAGATATGAAGAGTTCAAACTCTCAAATCTAAACTAAATTGGGAGAAATGAAGAAACAAGAAAAGAACAAAAAAACACAAACAAAATCAATAAGAGGGAGAGAGGGGAGGGTGAGACTAGTTCAAACCCTCTCCCATGACTGAAGGTTGAAGAAAACTATGGAGAGAGAAGAGAGAGCGGAAGGGGGAGAGACTTCTTGGTAGGGGTATCAATGGATCGGGTCGGGTCGGGTTGGGTCGGGCTTTCATGATACCCTACTCGACTCGAAATTTACAGGATCGTGCTTGATCCGCCTTGACCTGCCCTGAAACCTTGTTCAGCATATACTCCCAAGAGAGGGTCGAGTCGGGTCGGGCCAGGTTTTATTTATTTTTGGGAAAATTTCAATTAAGGACCCAAAGTGCGTCTCTTTTCTCAAAAAAGAATAACAAGTGGACAATGTCTCTATTACAAATCCAAAGTGTCCAAACCAGTCTCAAATAAGAACCCCATCTCGCCGGCGAGCTCAATGTTCACTAGTCAATGAGTGTGAGACATTTGCGACGCCATAATAGGGGCAATTTTGTCTTTTTCTTTGCTCTTCCTTTCTTTTTTTTTTCTTTTTTCTTTTTCTCTCTTCCCTCTTGTGGCCATGGTCGGTAATGTTCGCTGGCATCGGGCGAGGGCCGCCCTCGCCGGCGTTGGACGATGGTCGCCTTCGCCTGGGCGAGCGAGAGCCGCCCTTGCCCTCGTCGGATTTGGCGAGGAACGCCCTTGCCCGCCTAGGCGAGGGCGACCCTCGCCCAACACCGGCAAGGCCGATCCTCGTTGGCCTAGGCGAGGTGCCTTGCCCGATGCCGATGAAGGCGACCTTTGACTGAGGCCAGCGGACCTCACCGACGATGGCCACAAGAAGGAAGAGAGAAAAAGAAAAAAGGATAAAGAAAAAAAAAAAGAAAGGAAAGGAAAAGAAAAAAGACAAAATTGCCCCTTATTTCGGCTTTAGAAATGTCTCATGCTCACCGGCTGGCGAGATGGGGTCCTTATTTGAGATTGATTTTGGCACTTTGGGTCCTTAATTAAAACATTGTCCATTTGGGATCCTTTTTTAAGAAAAAAGATCCACTTTTGAGTTCTTAATTGAAATTTTCCCTTTATTTTTCAGCGAGAGAGAGAGAGATATCTTCGTCTCTCTCGGTTTCGTCGCTCGTTTCTCCTTTTTCAGCTGATGGATATATCTCTTGTTGAGTTCAATTGATTAGCGAAGTCGATCCACCCACGATCGTTGCCCTCCCACTTCAGGACTTGGTGGTCGGCGACACCAGTGTATGGGCCCCTGTAGCTTGGGTTGAAGGCGAGGCTCTTGAGCCCGAAAGCTCCGGGGACAGGAACCGCCTTGGAAGCATGGAGGCAGTCGCGAGCTCCTGGGATGGGAGGTTGCTTTTCTGGCAATGGTGATTGGGTGACGGGAAGCGAAAGAAAAGAGAGAGAGAGAGAGAGAGAGAGAGAGAGAGAGAGAGAGAGAGAGAGAGAGAGAGAGAGAGAGAGAGAGAGAGAGAGAGAGAGAGAGAGAGAGAGAGTAAGTATATCGTAACTAGCCACGATGACCGCACTACAGCATATCCAACAAGGAAACCAAAAAGGAAGAGGAGGAGGAGGAAGAGGTTCTTGAGGGCATTTCGGGCATTTAAAGATAGCTAGCAAAACAAAGCTGGCATAGTAATTGTCGTTGAATCCACCAAACACCATCTGCCTCCTACAGTTGTGCCGCCACCGCCGCCGCCGTCGAGCCGACGAAGGAGGCGAGACTGGAACTTTCTGACAGATTTGCCCTTCTAGTTGTAATGAGCAGGTCAGGAGGTACGAGAGAGAGAGAGAGAGAGAGAGAGAGAGAGAGAGAGAGAGAGAGAGAGAGAGAGAGAGAAGAAGAAGAAGAAGAAGAAGAAGATTGGTGAGCGGAAAGGTTGAAGACGACAATGGCAAAGGAGGAGGGAACAAGAGCTGGGCAAGCAGCATGAGGACAAGATGGGCATCGCCAGAAAAGGGGCGCTTGTGCTCCATATAGTTGAAGAACAGTGCTGCTGTTACCTTAGATATAGGGTTTGGTCATGCAAAGAGAGAGGGGGGCAGATTTGTGAGTGGTCCTAAGGTGTCAGTGGGTCAGGCCCAACCTAACCCCAACGCTATTAAAAGCCACATCTAAAAGCCCTATCATAAGAAGACTAAGGCCCAATCTCAAAATATCCCAAATTTTAGGGCTGGATCGGGCCAATGCGGGTCGGGCCGGGCTGACGTGGGCTTTTTTGACACTCCTACTTCTTGGTTAATATTCAAGAATTTCACTAAGAGTAATATTTAGTGAAAAATGATAATTGAATTTTTTCTTTAGCCTTTTACTTGTTTTATTTTTTTTCTTATTAGTTCCATCTCTTTCTCTTTAAAGTTAAAATGCATTGCAATATTAAGATGATTCGTCAATAAGGGTTAAACAAAAATTTAAAAGTGAGATAATATTCACTTTTGACTTAAATATATAGACGTTCAGACTGTTCATTGTATCATTTTTGCCCCCAATAGTAATTAGATTGAGGACTCTTCGTTCTTGCAAATCCCGATTAAAACTTTTTTTTGTGTGCATGTCTGCGTGTATGAGTGAGAGGACCTTGTAATAATGAAAACTTTTCTAATGGGAAGAAAATTTGATAGAATTTGTTAAGCAAAGTGGTTTCACTCTCTGCTATATAGTGCAAAGCACATTAGAAGCTGTACAGGATCGGTTTATCATAAATAGATTCATTGATCCTAACCCTGCTTTACCTTAATTGTCATTTTAACAAGTAAAAGTTATGTCCTGTTTGGAGTGGGAATAACATTTTTCTTCTGCATGTATATAGAGTTTTGAAAATTCCAAACATGTTAGAGATGGATAGACTCCGGCACAACCCATTTTTGACCTATTGATCCTAGCATCATAGGCGACCAAATGGCCGCCCCCTAATTACTAGACCGGCTTACCGTAATAATTCCATAATCACCTAGCGAAAATATGGCAAACAAATGAAATAGCCCTATGTTCAAATCTGACAATACTAAACTTTGTTTGGGTACTTTTGCAGGTTGAATTCACACAAGAATCAACCAATGTTGGTCTGGAGTGAGGTTATGCTATGCTTTTCTTCGTAAATCGCGATAGCAAAATCTATTGACATTTTACTGTTCTTTTCTCCTCTTCTTTTGTCCATCTCGCCATTTTTTTAAGCCATGTATTGCCGAGCTTGTTTATTGTATTAAAGGTTAAGTGATATTATAAATGTAATCTTCACTTGCCTAGCAAAAAAAGAATTTTAAATGGATCATCATAATTAGGATGATAAAAGAAGTATTTTCATATTTGAAGTTTTAAGCGCACTTTTTTTTATATGATGTCTTCTTTTATTGAGAAATTATGAAATTAAGTAGGTGCAATGCACGTGACTGAAAAAATAGTTCTCTTACGTAATCAGTATCCACCATATGTGCGCACACGCTTTCACAAAAATCAGAAACAAAAAGCTTATAAAAGGATTTTCCCAGTTTCTATTTTCGATTTTCATTTTTGATCATCTTTAGTTGGTAATTCCGGAATGGATAATGAATGGATTAAACTTTTTATTAATTCTATTATTCTCGTCCCCATTTACTGTCCACGGTGGGTATCGACGTAGGCAAAAACGATGGACACCATCGCTAGGAACAACTTGAGACACTGCTAGATCACGGGGACGAGAATTTCTTGAAGAAGTCATGAATGTGAGCAGTGACCTCCTGAGGCTTCTCTTGCTGGAGGCAATGACCCACTCCTTCCATCACCACCACTTCTTCCAAGTTGGGCACAGCCCGCTTGAGCCCACCGCCGTGGTTGTGCTCCTTCGTGCCGGGGATGTGATAGATGTGGTCCAGGTCCCCCACTGTGAAGTTCGTCGGCACTTCAATTAGCACTCCGTCCCATGGCGCCGATAGCTCCCTGCTTCTGTGTCCATAAAGGAGTTTATTAGCGATCAAAATGGACTAAGATATTGCTTTGATTAATAGTATCAAATATCTGAGATGTCCTATTTTCTTTATAATTCGATATTTTATTAAATTTAACATGATTATTTCTTTCATTTTTTTATGCAACCGTTATTCTTTAATTAAGTACGATTTATTCTCATCTTATATTTTACTACATTTTGTATATATGGGATTGAACCGAAGGATGCCCTATTAAGCTCTATCTCATGATATTGATTCACGTTAATAATTGTCTATATTTTCTCTGTCACATAAGATATGTTATGTGTAATACAATCGTTTTACTGTTATATTCTATTTTTTCAAATCCTTATATGATGTTTCGCATAGCCTCAGGTTTCCTTTAACCTTTACTTTTCATTAAAAATCTTGAGATTTTATAAATATGACAATCTTCTCCATCAAATTGAATGCATTTAATGTTCAAAAGTCACTTCCACTATAATATATTAGATACTAAATTAGATAAATTAGCCACTGCGTTATGTTGCGAGCACTGTTTAGGCTAAACGTTCCAGTGCTTCCTCCTCATAAATCCATCTACTTGAACATTGGGGAAATGTGAAGTGAACATATTCGGAGGTGGCAATTGCCGATGGTATGGAGGAACATGACTCAAACCCGATATGAATTTACGGTTCTGATTTCTACCTTATAGCCTTTCGCCATAACTCAAGCCAGATCGCACACCCAGGGCAGTGTTGTTCAAATTTTTATCAGTACCACATCTTCAACGTTCAATCTGTAAGAGAGCACAAGATAAGCTTAGGGAGAGAAACTTACGAGTCCCACCAGCGGTAATAGTTCAATCCTCCGGTGAAACCGGTCCGGCTGAATTGGGCGGCGTAGTAGCTGAAGTCATCCTCGGTCAGCCCAGGGGGCAAGTCAACCTGGTGGTCCTCGAATTGTTTGGTCAATCCTGAGAGCCCTACATCTTTAGGCACGATGAATGGGCTCGGGACACGGCTTGTGAGGAACAGCTTCATGAGTTTGGCGGTATCGGCTCTTGCAAAGTCCTCTTCAGCCACTCCAGGTTCCTACCAAGTAAGCATAAAAGATTACCATGGTCGGGAAAGTAATTAAGATCGACTTTGTACCCTACCAACAACAAAAGCTGACCACAAAAAGGTGGGAACGAGTCGAGTTACCAGTGAGCTACTTGAGAAATTACTCTGATTCTACTCATCATAAGCATAATGGTCGAATTTTTCTACATCTGAACTTTGTCTTTATAGAAATACTTATTAAATTCGATTTTGAGCTTCAACTCAAGCCTACATATATGCACACGTTGGAATGACCTTTCTTTGGGCCTGTTTAGTTAAGCATTTGAAAGCTATTTTGAGACTCTAAAATCCCTTGAGCAAATACGAAGTTGTTTGGGAAATTTTTTGGCAAACTTTAAGGAGATGCAAATCTCCAAAGCTTTCCAAGGGCTTTTTGCTGAATGGAGCCCATGAGGAGCCTTGGGAAGTTGCATTTTCAGAATGCAATCAGGCACTGCTCATCACTATTCATCGTGCACTGTTCATCCTCTTTCAAGCAACTGGTCTGGCGGTCAGCCACTGCCGCCTAAGGGCTAGCGCCACAGCAATCGTCACCTGAGGTTACCGAACCTCAGGCGTCGCTTGGGTCGTGCAACCCAAGCGACGCCTGAGCTCCGACAACCTCAGGCAGCATGGTCGGGGTCGCACGACCCCAGGCTATGGTCGCGAAGGTTGCCGAACCTTAGGCCAACTCGCCTGAGGTCATGCAACCTCAAGCTGCCTCGCCTAAGGTCAAGTGAGGCTAGCTGGCGACCAAATCTGGCCGTCGGTGGTTGGCCAGTGACCAAATATGGCCGGCGGTGGTGGTCAGTTGACCAATTTTTTTTTTGTTAAATATCAACAAAAATCTTTTTTTTTTTGGTAAGGAAAACAAAAATCTTTTACAAGTAATTTTTACTAAATGGTATTTAGACCAAAGTTGTTTTCAAATGTGATTTTAAAATACACATTACCAAACACTGCTTGCATTTCGAAAAACCATTTTAGCTCAAAAGCTTTTGCATTTTGCCAAAGGCATTCCTCCAAAGCCAAACCAAACAAGCTCTTTCTCATACGCACTCTTGACTTTAAACATCAATCATTAGAAGTTCATTCGGGGGACAAGATGGCTACCAACAAGCATGCGGCCCTACTAGTAAAGGGATTAGGGGGCAGGACCGGAGAATACCAAGTTTGGAGTTCGATCCCTGTGAGCACCGTACACACACGTATATAGAAGAGAGGAGTGAGAAAAAAAAAAGGATAAAATGGCCAGAAAAAACATACAGGTTAGATTGTTTTCTTCAGAAAGCGCCTAGGGTAGATCTTATCTCGTATAAGGCCATGAAATGAGCAACTTTATCTCATAATATACCCCACCAAATCTTCGTCGTCCAGCGAACACATGCCACTCTACTAATAATTACAATCGGTCTGAAAAATTGAGGAGACAAAGTTTACAAGAACAGCTCCCAATGAACTTATTACACAGAGACAGATTCCACACCTCTTTGTTTTGACATCGGTTTGCGTCCTGAATATTTTGGAAAGCATCTCATTTGCCCCTATTATATGAAGTTAATATACAACAAAGGCTGCCTCGAACCACAAAATAAGAATCAAGGGACCATCATGCCTCAAAATAACACCACCTCCCACTGTCCTAGCAACTTAACGGGGGAAAAAGACATTACACAAGTGTCGTAACTTTTGTACGGCGCTCACCTTGAGTATCGTAATTTTTTTTGCCGATGATTTTAATGCCATGGCTTCTAAAAAACATTCATTTTAGTGCGATAACTTTTTTTCGATTACTTGTGCGACATGAAGTGCCACCAATCTGATGTGGCATAGCATTTGTGCTTAACATTTTCTGAAAATAATAGACCTCAAGTGATCAAAAACAAAATGTTATGGTGCTCAAGAAAAGTATAACACTGGACTCTAGTAATATCCTCATGCCCAACTTAATGTGATTGGGGCGTGCTTTTAGTGCGAAGCATGAAAAGATGAAACCGCGTGAGTTCGTGCCTGGAATCAAGGAGTTTAATTCTTGACCATCTCTACTTACGGGGTGTTCATAATAAGTAGCTTGACAAAGTGCCGATCCTATCATTTCACTTCTCTCGCCCTCGTAACAAGAACGACATTAGACAAGTGAGAAAAATACATAAACTCTGAACCAGGCTAAAATAAGCAGCAACTGAAACACCAAAGCCCATCCTCAGCAAACGTTCTAGTTATTTTGTGGAGACTGAGATGAAACTATTCACCTCTCCTTCCTCAAAGAAAATTCTCCGAGGCCTAAAACTCAGAATTTCTTGATGAAGTCATAAATGTGATTGCTAACTTCCTCTGGCTTTTCTTGCTGGAGAAAATGAGCCACTCCTTCCATCACGACTACTTCTTGCAAGAACGGCACAAGTTTCTTGAGCCCACCATTGTGAATGTGCTCCTTAACGCCGGGTATATGATAGGTAGGGTCAAGGTCCCCAACAATAAATTTAACTGGCACTTTAATTTGCACTCCAGTCCATGGCGCAGACAGCTCCCAGGTTCTGCAACAAGAAAGGTATCATCTCTTCGCTAGTTACCTAGCAATTCACGTTTCACTAGGTCTAAACTCAATTTCTACAGCAAACCACATAGGATGATATATCTCAACTCGTGAAGAGCCTCCAAAGAGAACAATGCAACGTCGGATCCAAATTACGCAAAACAGAGGACTGTGTTCAACAGGACTGTTGATTAAGGGTTAATACTAGACTTCAGCTCCGCCATTATAGATTATGCTATCTATCAGTCAAACCTTCTAGCCCAAGTCGAGAAGATACTTACACTTCTTTCATAATATTGCGATTATCAATCTGACAGACAACTGCCTCCAATCCAATTGAATAGGGTGAAACTTACAAGTTCAATGCTCGATAATAGTTCAATCCTCCCGTGAAGCCTTTCTGACTGAATTTGCTGGCATAATAATTGATGTCTTTTTCTGACAACCAGGGGGGCAATTCATCTCGAGAGCTGGCCAAACCTGAAAACCCTATTTCTTTTGGAACACAAGGTGGTTTTGGATTACGGCTTGTGAGAAATAGCTTCATAAGTTTTGTGATATCAGCTCGTGCAAAGTCTTCTTCAGCTTCTCCAGGTTCCTAGACAGATCGTAAGTCCTTTCAGGAGCATGGAAAATATAATGGTCAAATCATACAAAGGGAGGGATTAAGGAAGCACCTGAAAGGATAAAAGTGGCACTTGGGCAATAAAAAGGTAAAATGTAAAATCTAATCGAATCAACAATTAAAGTTGTTCGGTTAGAACATGAATATGATACTTGGAAAACATGCTCAGGATGTGTACTTGTATTGTAGTGGAGACCCTTCTCACAACAGAAGATCTGGGAAGGATCTTATTAAAAATGATATTCCATGTCCTCTCTCTGCACTAAGCAAAGTTTCCAAGGAGCACTTAACTGCATGTACAGTTCTAAAACACAGATCCTTTTGGTCCAGGATAGTCTAGTAAGTTACATTGCTAGGAGTCCTGAGCACATCCAACTTCATCAACCGGATGACTTTCCTCCAGCGTTCTATCTAAAACTCAATTTAAGTTGCTAAATAGCAAAAAACAGAAGTCAATATCACTTGCTCAGAACAATGTTTGCTCTGGTTCTGTAACTGTAAATTGGTGAAAAACTCAAGTTTTATGGCCAGAGTGCTCATCCTGGGGTAAGCGAAGTCCAACACTTGGATAAAGGGGAGTTCCAAGAAGGTCAAAAAGCTTAAACTGGGAGCATCATATTGCTCCTTTTCACTCCAAGCATCTTATGCGAAATTGTTCAGTGCATTCACATCTCACGCGTGCACTTAACACATAAAACACAGTTGGTTAAGCTGATAGAAGGGGAAATCTCTCATGTCTGATTCATGGGCAGGACATTAAATTCAAAGCATCCAAACCAGAAACAAGAAGTAAATCAAAACATCAAAGCAGTAACAAAAAAGATCAAAGCAACAGAGCAGCTTTAGCCAGTATTATGAAGGATCCACTTGCTATAAATGCAGAAACAACAAATGAAAGGATTTCTTGTAGTATCACCTATAAATCAACTCAAATGGTGCCGCAGCAAACTCAAGGTGACCCCATTTAAAAAGAAAATTCTTTTCTTAAGACAACCACTTCCGATAAAAGGAAAAGTTGTCTATCCCAGATTTATCAGAAGCCACAAACACCAGAGCCATCAACTCCCTCGCTATCAGGTCACTGTTCAAAGATAGTCAGCTTCATTGATCCACAGCCCCAATTAGGCAAAGAACAGAATCGCTAAAACATTCCAAACCCACAAAAATCACCACATAAACACAATCAATCAATCAAGTCAACAAAACAGAACCAACCCACAACCACAAATCCAATTTTCACTCACCTGAAACCGACAGATGTAGTAATCATTGCCAAACAACTCCCTGAACGAATCGATAGGCTTCCTCTCCGGATTCCTCGGGGGAAACACGACGCTCGTGTTCACCAGCGCCTTCACCCTGTCGGGCCTAAGCAGGCAAAAGCACCACGCCATGGCCGCCCCCCAGTCGTGCCCCACCAGGAACACGCGCTCGACGCCGAGCCCGTCGAGGAGCCCCACCAGGTCGCCCACGATGTGGAACGCCGTGTACGACGCCGCGGACGGGGGCGCGTCGGTGTCGCCGTAGCCGCGGAGGTCGGGGGCGACGGCCCGGTACCCGAGGGAGGCGAGGGACAGCATCTGGTGGCGCCACGTGTACCAGAGGTCGGGGAAGCCGTGGAGGAACAGGACCACGGGGCCGTCGCCGACCGACGCGACGTGCGTATCGATGCCGTTGGTGCGGACCGTCTCGTGCACTATCTTCTTCTCCATTTCCACGGAGTTCTGGTGGTGCCCTTGCGTCCCTCTCAGCCTGAGCGAGCTTGGGTTCGAGCCAGAAAATGGAGGGTCGTCGTTGGATTGGATGAATCGATCTACCGAAACAAAATTTTTCAGTCTTTATCAGAAGAAAGAGGAAGGAAGAAGACGGTGGAACGAGAAAAGTCGACGTTTCCCTTTGTCCCGTTGCTGGGAACGAGCGAATAGCGACAGAGAAGATTACTCGTAACTGTAGACCCGTTAAATGGGTGGATCGGGTCGGGTTTGGATCAGGTCATAAATGGTCCGATCCAAATTGACCCATTAACCCGTTTATAACCCATATATTAATAGTGTAAATATCTTGACCCATACCCGACCCGACTCATACCCAACTCATCATACCTGATCCGATCCATATTACTAAAACACTTTTATATTTAACCTAATCTAGGAATACTTGTTTCTTATGATTTTTTTTAAAATTATACTGCTAAAACATTTTATGCAATACAAAGCTAGTGAAAAATTTTATAATTTTTTTAAAATTGAGGTTTTGTTTGTTTTATGAAAAATGTGACATTTCTAGAAAATATTTTCCATAAAGTCATTATCCAAGAAAATTAAAAAAATTAATATTTTTTTATTTTTAAAATCGAATTTTAAATTATTTTTTATTTTTAAAATCGAATTTTAAATTATTTTTTTATTTTTCCTTTATTTTTGGCCGATCGCCGGCCGCCGTGGCCGGCGACCGACCACAGGCGAGGCTCGAGCCTCGCCCGAGGCTGGCGAGCTCGTTCCGCCCCGGTGGCCGGTCACTGTGGCCAACCACCGGCCGAAAAAAAGAAAAAAGAAAAAGAAAGACGAGAAAAGAAAAAATAAAAAATAAAAGAAAAAGATAAAAATAATAAAAATAATTAAATTTCGATTTTTTTAAAATATTTTTGTAAAGAGAGAGAGAGAGTGTGGATGGATCTAGTAGGTGGGTTGGACATGGGTTCCAAACTCAACGCATTTAGACCTATTTATCTTTAAGCTTTAAAATTTAAAAACCATTTAAGTTTGACTCTTTAATATTAAAATGACCCATATATGACTCATTTATTTTTAAATGGATCATATATGGGTTTATGACCCATTTTGACACCTCTACTCGTAAGGTTCAGTCAGTCGTTCACAAACGCTGCACGGGATTGAATTCTTCAAAAGCCGCCCAAGGAAATTAAACTCTTTTCTCACGATTAAAGTTAGGCGATAGAAAGTTTCGACCAAAAAAAAAAAGTTAGGCTGTATTTGGGCTGTATTGACTTAATTGTCTTGCATGATGACATGAAAAAAAGTTCTGTATTTGGGCTGGTGGCCGGCCCCTCAAAGGAAAGGAAGTATATTTTCTTTTTTCCTTTTTTTGTTTTTTGGGTTGGGGGGTGGGGGTTGAAACCTAAAAGGAAAGTTGAAGGGTTGAACATAGCCAGAACAAGAGGAGAGGAAAATTTGGAAAATTTATTTCTAAAATGGAAAAAAAACTAGAAAGAAATTAACTGCTATGCTGAGATTTGGAGAATTGTGGATAGGAAAGATCTCTCTAGCCTCTAATTAGGAGGATTTTATCCTTTTTTAGTTGTTTTGCAAATCAAATGAGCGATCGCAACTCACTGATTCCTATTGACTCGATGAAATGTTTTTCTCAATCGGATAAACTATACCTCTTGTGTTACATGTTAATATGATCTTACTAACTAGCTAAATGTTTTAATCCATGAGTTGTTCCAATTAGGGGTGTCAATGGGTCGGGTCGGGTCGGGTTTTCATGATACCCAACCCGAAATAATGAACATATATGCTTGGCCCGACTCGAAACAAGACCCGAACATTATATAGCCGCACAATTGGATCGTGTTCGGTTCGGGTCGGTTCGGGTCGGGTTCGTGTTTAGAGGTTTACTAATTATTTAAAAGTTTAGTATCCATGAGAACTAAGCAAGAAGGATATGAAAGAAGCCGTTTGAAAGACGGTGGCCTTCTCGCCCCCCTTCCCTTTTAAAAAAATAAAAAAAAAACAAAAAAGCCCCACGTCCTCCTCCTTCCCCGACAAACAAACATTTTTTTCGTCAGCAAGCAAAAGGGAAGGGAAAACGACGACCCCCACGGCTAGAATTAGTTCAGATCAATCCCCGAGCAACAAAGCTACGCAAATTAATCGGCCCGCCGTGCTCGTCCGCATCGTATTTCGAGAACAGATTGGATTCGAGCGAAAAGCCCAAAGGAGGAAATTTAGTCGGGAATGAACGTCGGATTCAAGCAGCGAACGAAGTTTTACCGGAAGCCATGACAGGATTTGGAGAGGTCGACGGTCGTCCCCGATCCCAAACTCGAACGCTCGGAGAGTCGCGCGCGGCTCGATCTCAAACAAACAAACAAACATTTCTCCAACGACTGCTTCAGGAGGGGCGAGAAGCGGCTCCTGCGCGAAATCCAGCGCCGCAAGATCTCCGCCTCGCCGCGGCCGTCGATCTCGGCGACGCCGCTGAGGGTGATGTTGCTTGTGGCGGCGGCGCGGCAGAACCCGGGAAGAAGAAGTCGGCGGCAAGGTCCTGGAAGAATGAGCAATCTTAATGGTTTTAGTTATTATTTGGGTTGGCTTATTGTTTGGGTTGGATTTGGGTACCCAAGCCCAATAGGTTCAAACAATACCCAATTCTTTTTATTGTTACCAAAACAAGTTGAGATCCAACCCGACCCGATAAGAAAATTTCGTGTTCGCATCAGGTCGGTTCGTGTTTCGGTTCGGGTATTGTGTTTGGTTTTGACACCCCTAGTTCCAATAGTGTCATTTATTTAGCTATTAGATGTATCGGGTTAAATCATCATATTTGTGCTTTTTCTTGACGTTACCTAAGGAATATGAGCCTAATAATTGAAATTTTTCTTACACATAAACTATGTCTCTACAAAAACATTCATATGGTATTATTCTCAAATTTTCGTAAGACTCGTAGAATTCAATTTCGAGCTTCAACTCGAGCTAGCATGGTCTTTGATATGAGTTTTACTACGGGCGACAAATTAAAGTTCCAATATTTTAAAAGATGAAGTCCGAGTCAAGGCAGATCTCGACTATTCAACATTAGTTCTCACCTGAAACCCACAAACGATGCAATCCTCTTAGGATCACTTGGGAATTTGGGGAACAAATCATTACACTTATTTGGCCGCATTGTAATTTACTTCACCTTCACTTTCTTCACTTCAATTTTCTTTGCCTGCATTTTCTCCGGTTCCTATTTTTGCTTCCAAACACATTGCAAAAGTAGATGAAGTCCATATTTAATAGTCGACAGCCAAAGACATAATAAAGAAATTTCTTTTTCAATAAGGAATGACGGAAAATGTGACTCATTTAATACAAATAGAATAGACTAGCTATTGTAGTTTGGATTTCGATCGCAAAGTTATGAAGTTTAGCATCTTAAGGGTGTGTTTATTTCACGGAAAATATAATGTTTTTGAAAAATATTTTCAGGAAAATCATTTTCCAAGAAAATAATTAGTTTTCCTTTGTTTGGTGATATGTGGTTAAAAACATTTTATGGTATTTGGATCTCATTTGTAAAATAATTTTAATCCCATAATTTTATCTCAAGTAAAAAAAAATCTCATTTTTAAATATTTTTATTTTTAAAAAGTAAAAAAATTAAAAAGAAAGAAAAGAATAAAAAATTTAAAAAAATTAAAGGGAAGCAATTCCAAAAATTATTTTCACCTTTTTAAATTAGGAAATTCACTTTTTTAATTTTATATATGAATGTTTTCCTTTACTGAAAAGTATTTTCGGTTGACTAATTATTTTTAACGAATCAAACGGGTGAAAGCCTGGCAAATAGATTCCCAAAAAATACTTCCCTTAAAACAAACGCACCTCAAATGTATCTTGGATTTGTCATCTTGTGGATTTTCCTTTTTTCTCTTTTTCTTTCATCTTTTCCATCCCCATTTTTTTTTGAATCCCATCCCCCATCGAATGCTCAGATTTGTAACTTTTTTTTTTGGGATATGTTCACTAAAAGTCTAAAAATTTATCACAAAAATATAATTGAGTTCTAAAACTAGCAAAAATTGCAATTAAATCTTAAAACTTGTCAAATTGATTTGATCAAGTCCTAAAGCTAACATTGTCCAATTTAGCTAACAAAAAATGCTGACATAATTTCTTATTACTTTTTCTATCCTACGTAGTGATGACATGGTTTTTTTTTGTTATTATTTTAATACTGATTTTATTTAAATTAAAATTTAAAAATAAGCTAAAAAAAATGGACGAGGAAGATAGGCAGGGAGGGAGAGCTTAACCTCCCCACCGCCGCTGCCCCACCATCGCTGAGAGGGGTCGGTGAGGGTGGGGGGACGGTAAGCGGCGGTCGCCGGGCCCCGGTAATGCTTACTCAATGTATTATTGTGTCTTTTGATGTATAGGTAGGCATTTTTACCCATCCCAATAATGCTCTCACACGCGTTTGATATTAAAGTTCCAATACTTACATCAAAAGGTACATCTTGTGATTTAATTGTAGTTCCACATAATTTAGGAAAGCTTTCTCCATGCTTAGTGGTAATTCGTTTCATTTTTTCTCCGTTCGCCATCTTAAGTGTCCGCCGAGAGTCGCTATTTGTCTTAACTCTCTTGCCCCAGCGATCACTTCTCACCCCTCATCAAATCGGGTCACTACGCACACTCCCTCTCTCTTGAATCTAGGCTCGCAACGTGAGATTTAAGGTCACCACCACGGGCAACCCCAATCTAGGACCCATAATTCTCTTATCACCGAAAAAATGATAAAGAAAACTTTGATTAAAATGTCGACCAAAATCCTTAGTTAACCTTTGGACGAACATTTTCCCTGTCTTTCATTCACTTTACCTTCAATTACTGGTCAACTGGAATATATTTAACTAAGGGTTCTAGTCTTCTAGACTCAAGATATACAGCCTGAAACTTTTTCTTTACTTTGGAATGCTATAACATTGAACTTACAGCAGTGACGGTAGGCACGTCGGCAGCCCAAAATTAAAATTCTCTCTTTTTTTTTTGAACGCCAAAACTGTTTATAATTTTCTATTTACAAAAGAATATATACTTTTTCTTTAAAAAAAAAGGGGGATTACACTTGACAGAGAGAAAGAGAGAGAGGACGGCTGTCATCGGCGAGGGCACCTTGCGTTGGCAACACCAACTTTTTCATAAACTTTTTGACTCTATTCTTTCTTTTACTTAGATTTTCTTTTCCTTCTAATTTTCTGTCTTTTTATTGATGCGACACCCATTCAGCGCTACATCAAGGCCACCTGCGCAAATAGTAAAGGGAAATATACCAAAAGTTGCGCTCTAAACTTTCGATCTAAGAAAATACAATAGAGTTAACAGAATAACTATCGTGATCGACTATGATAAGCCTTAGAATTTAAAAGTACAAAGCAAAAAGTTTTAGGATTACTGTGGCAACTGGAATAGATTTCTGGCCAGAAAGAGAAAAATGTATTCCTTGGACGAGTTTCTAAATAGAAGTATGTATTTGATAATGACACAAAATTTCCTTTTCTAAAACAAAAAATTATTTAATAACGACACAAAATTTCTCATTCTTATACTCTTTTCCATTCATCAACGGCCGGCGCCCAGTAGGGGAAGGTGGGCCACGATGGCCAGCAAGTGGTCGGTGGTGGAAGGTAGCGAGCGACGGCTACGGGCGGCGGAAGACGAGGGTGAGTGATGAGAAGAATTTTTTTCTCCTTTTGCTCCAGAAATTAAAAAATAGAAAATTTTTACTTTTCATTTATGTTTCAAATCTATTTTGGACTAAAAATTTGTTCAAAAATATAAAAATGAAATTGTGTTACCAAATAGATTTCTGTTCCAAATTTGTTCCCGAAAAAAGAAAAATAGAAAAATGAAGAAACAAAATGGTTATCAAGAGTGCCAAAAGAGGAATGGCAAGCCAACAAAACTAGAATGCAAAATCAACATATTTAGTAATGTAACATATTTTCATCAAGTGTCAAATATTTATTTTTTGGGAAAATTACCAAATCAATCTGAAACATATTGTAATTATGTCAATTCAATCCTTAATCCTTTTTTTGTATCAATTGATTTATAATTCTTTTATTTTTTGTGTCAATTTAGTTAATCTGGCCAATTTTGGCCGTCTTGCGTTGATATAGAAGCCAGCTATCCTACGTAGTGCGGGTGACGCTGATATAGATAATTTTTAATAATATTTTAATAGATTTTCGAATTATTTATTTTTTATTTTCTTTCCGACGACTAGCTAGAGGTTCAAGATAAGGGGAGGAAAACAAAAGAAAGGGAAAAAAGTATAAAAATTCAAAAAAAAATTAAAAATTATCTGCATTAGTGCCAGCCGCGTCACGTAGGACGACCGGCACCCATGTTAATGCCAATCGGCCAAAAATTGGCCGGATGGATTGAATTGGCACAAATATAAAATGTTTATGACTCAATTGGTACAATTGCGATAATAATAGATTTATGATTGTTTTGGTAATTTTTCCTTTATTTGTTTAAATACTCATGTTTTAGTACGTTAGATCACTTAATATATCGTTCCATTGTGATATGCAACGACAGAAAAATTAAAAAAAAACAAGACAATTCAAAAAAGTAACAGCTTGTTCCTTTATTAATGGGGGAAAAACAACAGCTTGTTCCTTTATTTTTTGGAGAGAGTAATATAGATCATGGGGATGAGAATTTCTTGAAGAAGTCAAGAATGTGAGCAGTGACCTCCTGAGGCTTCTCTTGCTGGAGGAAATGACTCACTCCCTCCATCACCACCACTTCTTCCAAAATGGGCACCGCCCGCTTGAACCCGCCGCCGTGGATGTGCTCCTTCACGCCAGGGATGTGATAGGTGAGGTCTAGGTCCCCCACTATGAATTTCGTCGGCACATTGATTGGCACTCCGTCCCACAGCGCCGATAACTCATTGCTTCTGCGTACATAAAGAAGATCTTAATGATTGAAATTGATTCAAGATATCACTTTCGATAGCAATGCCTGAGAAAAGGAAAAGATTGAAGTAGCAACATGTAATTTACTTTGCGCCCATCTTCGTTCCAACGGAACAACATTGGTTTGTATCAATTTGAGAACACAGCTACTTAGATGTTGAAAAGGGTGTGACAGAAACAATCCATCACAAATACAAACTAGCTAGTGTGGTTGTCATGCTTCGAATGGATTCTATATTTCAGAATTTGTTGAAAAATTTATGTTTACTAAAACTCATTCTCTACTTTTTTGCATACATCTTATATGAAAATTTAATATTGTTTGAAAGCTATCTGATCATACTGTTATAATTATGTTCAGATTGAGTTTTTAAGAGGTTTTCTTTGAACTTTTACTTGTCAATAAAAAATCTTAGATTCGAATGCATTTAATGTTTGAAAGTCACTTTTACTATAATATATATTAGATAATAGATGAGATAAATTAGCTAGCGTCTTTTGTTACGAGCACTGTTTACGCTAAACATTCTACTATTCTAGCATTTTCCTCCTCATCAATGCATCTGCTCGAACATCGGAGAAATGTCAACGTATTCTTTACCCGGACCCGCTACCAAAATGAACTTATAAGAGAAATCCAAATCCGTCGCAAATTACATAATGAATGCGTGAAACCAATAATTTTTTTTTGATCCAGCCTACTCTAACTTTCACCTCACTCTCACCACCGCTCGCAGCGGCTGCGTTGGCTTGCGCTCTGGTCCCCCCACGAAGGGATCAGAGTTCAAACCCCAGCGTAGTCGTTAGGGATTCTTAAGTGTGACGCCGTGGTGGTGGGTCCTGCGCTAGCGTCACTCGAGGACTAGTCGTGCATCACCGCCGGTTTATAGCTGAGTCATCGTTTGCCGGTCGCGCGGACACCTCGATTATCAAAAAAAAAAAAAAAACTTTCACCTCACTCTCAGTCTTTTATTCTGCCTCTTGCAGGATATGAGAGTTGAAACCTACATCCGAAAATACACATCCTCACCCTTAACTTCCCTGAGAAGGTGACGATTTGAACTCCCCACTTCCCCCTTTCCAAGTAAAAAAGATGATTATTGAGGCAAATCCCAGTGGTTGCATGTAACCAACATGACTTGGCAAGTTTTCACCCAAAAACAAAAATGCCTCGTAGTCCCATCGAAAAACAATTTAGTGATGGCAGCAACGATTGGTAAAGATGTATCGACACCATGTAACCATATGCAACTATCATCATTATATATCATTCATATTTCTAGCCTATGAACTTTCACCACAACCCAAGCTACATCGCACCATGTAGGCAACGTGATTCAAATTTTCTATCAGTGTTCGAACGATAAGAGAGCATGAGATTAGAGAAACTTACGAGTCCAAGCAACGGTAATAGTCCAAAGCTCCGGTGAAGCCGGTCCGGCTGAATTCGGCAGCGAAGTAGTTGATGTCGTCCTCGGTCAGCCAAGAGGGCAACTCAATCTGGTGCTGCTCGAATTGTTTGGTCAATTCCGAGAATCCTTTATCTTTAGGCATGCGAGGTGGGCCTGGATCACGGCTTGTGAGGATTAGCTTCATGAGCTTGGCAGTATCGACTTTTGCAAAGTCGTCTTCCATCTCTCCAGGTTTCTACCAAGTTACAGATTACCATCTCAGGAAAGTAACTTAAGATCGACAACAACTGTTGACTGCTAAAGAGCATAAACGAGTCAAGTTACTAGGATGCTGCTCTAGAATTAAGGTCGACTAAGCAGTTAAACTCCGATTCTACTCAAGTTGGCGTGATCTGTGACCTACATTCTGCTAGCCGCCACGGCTGAAAGTTTCAAATTTGTAAGAAATCAAGCTTGAGTCGAGTCGGATCTCGACTATTTAACATCAGTCCTCACCTGAAACCTGCAAACGTAGTAATCATCTCCATACATCGCCCTCGTCGACTCAACGGGCTTCCCCTCCCGATCGCTCGGGAACCACATGAGCCTTCGGAACCACGTGACGCTCGTGTTGACCAATGACCTAACTCGGTCGGGCCTGAACAGGCACAGGCACCACGCGATTATCGCTCCCCAGTCGTGCCCCACCACGAACACCCGCCCGATCCCCAGCGCGTCCAGCATCCCCACCAGGTCCCCCACCACGTGGAACGCCGTGTACGACTCCACGCACGGCGGTGCGTCGGTGCCGCCGTAGCCCCGGAGGTCGGGCGCGACGGCACGGTAGCCAAGGGCCGAGAGGGACACCGTCTGGTGGCGCCACGAGTACCAGAGCTCCGGGAAGCCGTGGAGGAAGAGGATCGTGTCAGGGCCGTCGCCGACGGACGCCACGTGCATGTTTATGTCATTGGTGCGGACCGTCGCGTGCTCGATCTTCTCCATTTTTTTTTCCGATGTTTTCCTGTGTTTCTTCCGTTCTCGGTGGAACGAGTTTTGCCAGTGTAGCAAAGAGGAGGAAGATGAGATGAAATGACGAAATGACAGTACGCAGAGAATCGAGAGCGAGTTAGATCGTTTTCGTGGAACCCACCACAAACAGCTGGAGAGGACGAAGACACACCTGGCAATACATTGTCAAATGTACGACCAACTGGCAACTACTCGTATGACGATGCGATAGTTCCCTCCGCCCTTCCTTAACCGGTCAACAGGTGACGTTACACTTGTGGATAGCCAGGATAACAATACCAAGAGCTCCTGAATTTCGATTTAATGTGCAATATGATCTCTAAATTTTTAATTTATTCAATATAATCTATGAAATTTAGCTTAATATTCAATATGATCTCTGAATTTTTAATTTATTCATTGTAATCTCTGAACTTTTAGTATATGTTCAACGTAGTCCCTGAACTTGAATTAATGGAAAGATTACATTGAATATTTTTATATAGTTGTACC
This sequence comes from Syzygium syzygioides, assembly GCA_031216285.1. Taxonomy (NCBI): domain Eukaryota; kingdom Viridiplantae; phylum Streptophyta; class Magnoliopsida; order Myrtales; family Myrtaceae; genus Syzygium; species Syzygium syzygioides. The sequence goes on along the minus strand of CM062252.1, from coordinate 22,924,777 downwards.
AAAATTTTATAGACGATATTGAACAAATAAAACATTCAGGGATCATATTGTAAATCGAGTCAAAATTCAGGAATTGTTTATGCCATTTTCCCCTTTTAAACATGGATATGCCAGATAGGGGTGTCAAAAAAGCACACGCCGACTCGGCCTGGCTCGGCCCAGCCCGGCCCTACCCTAAAATTTCCGATATTTTGGGGTCGGGCCTTAGTCTTCTTTAGGGTAGGATTTTTAAGTGTGGGTATTGTTAGAGTTGGGCCGAGTCGGGCTTTTTTGACACTAGTACCCACTTACCCAATACCCACAATAACAAAGATATTTTAGCATCTCTTGTTGCTCCTCTGCCAAATTCTATAAATAAGAATGGACTCCTAGTCTTCTTCACCTTCTCCCGATTGAAGCTCTGATGACAACCTCTTCGAATGCCATGAGACTCGCTTTAGCCATTTAGAGTTGTGCACAAATCCCTTGTCTCTTCTATCCATCGCTGCGCGGGGCTTCACGGCCACCGCCGTGGCCGTCTCCGTCTCCGTCGCTGTCGCTTAGGCTCTCGTCTCGGTCCGCCTGCGCTCGCATTCCAAATCGCAAGTCTCTCCTTCGTCGCTACCCGCCCCCACGTTAGCTTTCTTTGACTGGTATGAATTAGATGTGATTTTTCTTTTTCTTGGTTTTGCAAATAATCGCACCCTCCATGGCCACTGCGCTCCTATCTCTTGCTTGAGAAAGACTAAGTAGGAGGACGATTTATCCACCTCTAGTGAGATTTTGGCGTTGTGGCACCGGCATCGGCACTGACCCGACCCTACCCAACCCATCTCTTGAAGTAAATGCTGAATAGGGTCTTGGGTAGGGGCACGGCAATTCAAGCGCAACCCTGTACGTTTTGGTCGGATTGGGTATCAGGAAAGCTCGACTCGATCCAACCATTTGACACCCCTAACAATTGACACCTCAACGGTCAGAAAACAAATAACTACAACATAATCTTTACATAAATTTTTTATATTTTTTTCTCTACTCTCTCTCTCTCTCTTCATTCTATTACTATTACTATTCTTACTTTTTCTCCTAATTTGGTAGTACCATTTTGAAAAAAAAACTATTATTAAAAGAAAATGGATATATATCCCACAAAATGACATTTAGGGAGCGTTTGGCAAGTTGTCAAATAGTGAAAATTTCTGTTCTTTTGTTATCAGAATCAGTTTGGGAACAGAAATCCGTTTGTTAAAATTTTTGTGCCCAAACACAAATTTGCAAAAAATTGTTCCCAGAATCGGTTTTGAAACAAAATCAACAAACAAGAAAAAGTCGCTTCTTAATTCTAGAACAATTTTTTTATTTATGATTCTTCTTGGTTTTCTTCTTTCGTTTTGGTTTGTTCTTCTTCTTCTTCCCAGTTTGCCGCCAACCACCGGCTAGGGCCAGCGAGGGCGGCTCGCGATCGTGATAGCGAAGCCTCACCTAGCCATGGTGAGGGCGGCGGCGAGGGTCGTAATGCCCTCGCTAGCCTTGGCTTGTGGTCGGTTGCCGACGCCGGCGATTGGTCATGGCCAAGGAAGGGAAGGAAAAAAAAGAAAAAAAAAAGAAAGAAATATTAAAAATATTATTAATAAAAAGAAATTTTGTTTAGTTACTAAACCCATTTTTGTTCTTTTTCTATTTTAAGAGTAGAAATTTTGGATAGTTACCAAACGCTTTCAAATGCTTAGAAATTATTTTTGGGCACAAAATAAAAAAGAATTATTTATGAGCATAATCAATTATCGGGCATAGAATCGTTGCCATGCGCACCCTTAGTAACTATGAAGTTATATGTCTTCTTGCATATTTTTCAATGTTATGTTCTGCATTTCACGCTTTGCTCAATTTATATTATGTTTACTTTTTACCGTATTTAAATGATTATCTCGAGATATATCAAAAAAATTTACAAATTTATATATATTGGTATTGCAATGAGATGTGAGGCATTGGTGTCTGGATGATGTGGTTTCCCTAGCATTATGGATTTTTTTTTATTTTTTTCAATTTGAAACTTAGATAAGAGATATCATCAGTTTATTGTAATTATGTTAACGCGGGGGAGGAAGTAGTTATGGTGCGAACAAAAATGTCATATTATTATATAGTTCTTTCCAATCACATTGTAGAAAATAAATCCAATTTTATCATAGTAATAACAATGACAATAATGATCGATGATAGATAGATCATCTATCATGATAAAGTTTTAGTAACAATAGAAAGATGTAACGTGGTTTGATGATTTGTCTTCCTTCTTTTTAATTGCCGAGATAACTTTTACGATCTTTCTTTTGTACTTTTTGCAATGTAAAAAAAAACGTTATGCAATTTTTAATTGCAAGAAATCAAGTAAACTAATCGATGCAATCCCTTTTTTCCTTTCCTTAGTGCATTATTTTCCTCTTTGGCCGACGTCTATATTCATTATTGATCATCGTATGCGAGCTGTGATTATTCGTTATACCAAGAGGTATAAAGACAAAATCATATCAACATCCAAGCTTTGAATTCGAATTTTTAATTACTTTATATCATTATCAAAATGCTAGTTTATCTCTTAGAACTTGTTGATTCTATCGTGGTAGGATCTAGAAAAGGTCAAACTCATTACAAAATGATATGCATGCGCTCCATCATTGTTCAGTACATATGGCGTGTGTTACTAGAAAAGAAAAAAAAAATTACATGAATGGTCCTTGAACTTTAATTTAATATCTAATATTATTGTAAATTTTTAATTTATTTAATATAGTCCACCAACTTTAGTGCAATTTGTAATATCGTCCTTGAACTTTTCGTTTATTTAATGTAGTATCTAAACTTTTGCTAAATATTCGATCTTGTCTCTAAATTATATGTAAATATCCAATGTTATTTTTCTATTAATTGAAAATGATGAGATTTGCTAGTTTGGCTTCCAATTTAGTAAGTCTGAACAGTGGAAAAACAAAAACAACATTACACGCGGTTTTCACGCAAGATATTCAACTCAAATCAGAATATAGTAAACCACGTCATCAAATAGCATAGATAATTATTATTTTTGTTTAGTTGAAAGGATTATCATATTTAGGGACCACATTTTCAGCGTGCTGGTGGCGAAAAGGCCAGTGGTGATTGATGGCTTCCTCTCGAGCCTATTCTACTAGAGATAGCGGATTCAAGAAATTTCTTCCTCGTTTTGCTTGTGCTGCTTCGGAGAGCCAAATCATCGTAATACCAAAAAGAAAAGAGAAAAAAATTTTACCTAGAATTTTTTGGACAAAAACGCCCCTTCGTTGGGTGGCCGGAATCTTTTTGAGACTTACTTGCCCCTTCAAGCTTTTATTTAAGATAAGTTTCTATTTGAAGTTTTCCTCGTAATGAACGGAGAGTTTCGCCTCTTCCGTGGAACCACCACAAGCAGATGCTGGAGTAGAAAAAGACAAAAAGACGTTTCCCTTTTAAAAAAAAACAGAATAAAATTAAATTTTCCATAAGTTTAATTATTCTATTTGGTCGCCGTTAAAGATGAGAAGAAATCTCGCTAATTTGGGGAAGAAATTACTCCTTCACTTCAATTTTCTTTGCCTGCATTTTCTCCATTACCTGTTTTTTGCTTCCAAAACATATGCAAAAGTGGATGATGTCCATATTTGTCAGAACAATCGAAGGCATGATTTTACGGAAATTACTTCTTAATAAGGAAGGGAGGGAAATGTGACTCATTTGATACAAACAGAAAAGACTAGCTATTCTATAGTTATTATTTCGATCCTGTAAAGTTGTGGAGTAAATTAACATGTTAAATGTATCCTAGGTTAGTCATCGTGTGGCTTAGATTTATTTCCTTTTTCTCTTTTCGTCTTTTCCAGCCACCCTCTCTCTCTTTCTTCCCTCCAGAATTTAGGCTCGCGACGGGAGATTAAGGTCGCAACCTTGGGCAACGTCAAATCTAGATCCTAAAATTCTCTTATTATTGAAAAAAGATAGAGAAAACTTCGATTGAAATTCTAATAAAAAAACTTAGTTAACCTTTGGACGAACGTTTTCCCCATTTTCATTCAATTTACGTTCAATGACCGGTCATTTGGAATATGTTTACCCAAAGGATCCTACATTCAAGATATATGACCCGAGACATTTTCTTCACTTTGGAATGCTATTGCAGTGACAATATAGGCATGTTGAAGGCCCAAAATTCAAATTCTATTTTCAAAACTTTCTATTTACAAAAGGGGCAAAGGCAGCACCCTCTATATGGTCCTCACACCTCCAATCTCCATTGTTTTTATTCTATTCTTTTTTTTAGGTCTTTTTTTTTATTTTTTGTCTTTTTATGATGTGATGCACATTTGGCGCCATAGCAATGCCACTTGTGCAAAATGCAAAGGGAACTTTAATAAAAACTACAACATTGACGTTCCTTCTAAAGAAAGCCAACAGAGTTGACAAAATTATAACTGTAGACCAGCGTGACAAGTCTTAGGATTTACGGGCATAAAGTAAAAAGTTTTAGCATTATCATCACAAGTTTTAGGAGTCCTATTATAATTCTCCCAAAGATAAAAACAAATTACCTTTTTCTGTTGCCCCTTGAAAGGCGACAACTGTATTATCCTAAAGAGAAATGCCAAGTCAATGAAATTAGTATACAAAATGGATGTAACCAGTAATAAAGTTTTTTATTAGGTGTCGAATATTTGTCTGTTTAAAAACTCAATGATATTGTGTTAGATCACTTCATATATCGTTTCCATTGTAATACCAAACGACAGAAAAATATGAAAAGAAGACAGTTCAAGAAACGCAATAGTTTCGTCCTTTATTATTGAGCAGCTTCATCCTTAATTTTTTGCAGAGAGCACTAGATCATGGGGATGAGAATTTCTTGATGAAGTCATGAATGTGTGCAGTGACCTCCTCAGGCTTCTCTTGCTGGAGGAAATGAGCCACTCCCTCCATCACCACCACCTCTTCCAAGTTGGGCGCAACCTGCTTGAACCCGACGCCGTGGATGTACTCCTTCACGCCGGGGATGTGATAGATGAGGTCCAGGTCCCCCACCACGAACTTCACCGGCACTTCGATTCGCGCTCCGGCCCACGGCGCCGATAGCTCCCAATTTCTGCGTTCGTAAAGGAGGTTATTATCGGTCAGAGTGGACTTTGAGATATCATTTTGATTGCAACGCTAAAAGAAAGATTGAAAAAGTAGGAGAAGATTTAAGATGTTACTTTTTATTGAGAAAAGAAAACAATCTTTTTAATTAAATTGAATACATTTTAGTCACATTTATTATACATTCTTAGACATTAGATTAGATAAAATAGCTCCTGTGGTCTGAGAACTATTTAGCCTAACCTTCCAGCGTTTTCCTCCTCATAATTCCATCTGCTTGAACATTGGGGGAATGTCAACGTATCCGGAGGGGGCAATTTTAGGCACGACAGAGGAACGCGACTCGAACACGATAGGAATTTATCGAGAGAAATCAAAATCCGTCACACTCGAGCAATTAGCTCGAAACCAACATCAATCAGCAGGTTTTCACTAGTAATAAATGCCTTTTGTAATCCCGTTGAAAAACATTTTTGGATGGCACCAACTTAGAATGTATTGACATGTCATGAACTGGCGCTGTCCACCCATACATGACAGATCATTGTCGTATATCACTCAGATTTCTACCCCATCAATTTTCACCGTGACTCAAGCCAGATCACACAACCCCGAGAAGTGTTATTCAAATATTTATTAGTGCCATCTCCAACATTCGACCTGTAAGAGAGCATGAGCTTAGAGAGAGAGAGAGAAACGTACAGGTCCAAACAACGATAATAGTTTAATCCTCCGGTGAATCCGGTCCGGCTGAATTCGGCGGCGTAGTAGTTGATGTCATCGTCGGTCAGCCAAGAGGGCAAGTCAACCGGGCGGTCCTGGAATAGTTTGGTCATTCCTGAGAATCCTAGGTCCTTAGGCACGATCAGTGGGCCTGGATTACGGCTCGTGAGGAAGAGCTGAAAGATTTTGGCAGTATCAGCTTTTGCAAGGTCTTCTTCCATCTCTCCAGGTTCCTACCAAGTACAAAAGATTACATGCATAGTCAGGAAGGTAACTGTAAAGTTCCAAATCTTTAAAAGATGAAGCTCCAGGCAAGTCAGATCTCGACTGTACAACGTTGGCCCTCACCTGAAACCTGCAAACGTAGTAATCATCTCCGTACATCGCCCTCACCGACTCCAGGGGCTTCCTCTCCGGATCACTTGGGAACCACATGCGGCCAGGACACCACGGGACGCTCGTGTTGACCAGCGCCTTCACTCGGTCGGGCCTGAACAGGCACAGGTACCACGCGATGAGCGCCCCCCAGTCGTGCCCCACCACGAACACCTGCCCGATCCCCAGCGCGTCCAGCATCCCCACAAGGTCCCCCACCATGTGGAACGCCGTGTAGGACCCCACGCACGGCGGTGCGTCAGTGCCGCCATAGCCCCGGAGGTCGGGCGCCATGGCACGGTAGCCGAGGGCCGCAAGGGACACCATCTGGTGGCGCCACGAGTACCACAGCTCCGGGAAGCCGTGGATGAAGAGGATCGTCTCGGGGCCGGCGCCGACCGACGCCACGTGCATGTTTATGCCGTTGGTTGGAACAGTTGCGTGCTCGATCTTCTCCATTTTTTCGGCGTTTTCCTGTTTCGTTTCAGTTCTCTGCTGAACGAGTTTTATGAGTGTATCGAAGGAGATGGACAGGCGAAACGAGAGTATATAATCAATGGAGAGTTTGGAGAAGGAAGACAGAATGACGTTTCCTACTAAAACAAGGAGAATTAAGTCATATTTTCCTTAAGAAAGTGCAAATTTTTTCCCTTTTGTCGCCGTTCACCTGTACAAGATCGGAATTGACGGATTTGTACCATGTGTTGGAACGTCTGTTTAGAACTCATCGCTTTATAAATCAGAAGTGTACAAAGGCTGTCACGTACATGCCTACATGGTATTTTATACGGGCAATTTTTTTCCTCCAATCATGCCTCTAATTAGTAGGCTGTAATGTACATATCCCACATGAAAGTTTAACTGAAATTAAGTCTTTGTTTGGAAATTTCGGGTGAGGAATTGGTATGGAAAGAAATGGGTGGGCCAAAAGCCAATTCTTTGTTTGCACTGGACAAGAATGCTGTTTTCACCGTCCAATACTTTCTCATTTCAATTTGGTCACAATTTCCAAACAAATTAAATTTCAATTCTTTATCTTTTTTTCACCTTCACTTTCAACACTCCAAACAGTGAGTAACTCCTTTTTCTTCACTTCAATTATCTTTACCTGAATTTTCTCCGGCTCCTAGTTTTGCTCCCAAACACACTTTGATAGCAGATGATGTCCATGTTTGTAACTCGATAAAAAAAAATTAATAAGGAATGAAGAAAAACATGACTTGTGTAGGATTTCCACCTTGCGACGTTATGGAACAAATTACCGTCTTAAATGTACCCTTTTAGGTTAATATTCATTGTGCCCATTGAATGGCTCAAATTTATTTCCTTTTTTCTTTTTCCTCTTTTCCATTGCGCTCACTCTCTATTTCTCGCACACAAATTCAACTTTATCGCAGCACTAATAATAGGTAAAATAATGACAATGACAGGTAGATGGACGATCCATCTTGATATAGTTACGGTAAAAAATTAAAAAAACATAATGAGTTTTGGTGATTTATCATCTTTTTTTTTTAACCTTTGATATGATTCTTACATTTTCTCTAGCTTCTATATTTTGTGATAATAATAAGATAATTATTAAAGATTATTACGATACTTCCCTTAATTTTGTATAACTTTCACGATTATGCATATATTTAGGAGATTCTCCATATCTCTTGTGATTGTGCATATTTTTTGTTGATTAATTCTAATGGATTATTTTGTTAACTCTTCTAATTAAAGCCTATATGCACTCTTAATTATCAGATACATAGATTTATAAAGAAATTACATAATTCCCTCATCTACGTTATCTCTTATCTTGGTATCAAAACTACATAATTAAAGGAAATATCCTAATTACCTCTAACAACGATTACGTTATTTTTTAAGTGTTCAGCCAGTCCGCGAATCGCATTATCCTAGTACTATACTAAGCTGAGAGGCCACGAATCTCCGTACTTGTTTTCCATCGGCAGAAATCGATGCGAACTAATTAACGTTGTCTTCAAAATTTTAATTTTCTGGGAAGAAGTGCACTGATTTTCTTTTTGGCCGAAGTCTGTGCACAACTCATTATTTAATTGGAGATGCGACCTGTGATTATTATTGATGCCTAGGGGCATCAAGACAAAATCATGTGAATATCCAAACTTTGTCTTCAAATTTTTTATTACTTTACATCGATACTATCAAAATGCTAGTTTGTCCCTTCAAAACTTGATGATTTTGTCGAGGTAGGATTACGATATGAATAAGGTCATGCTCGTTACAAAAACGATTTGCTTGTGTTTGTGTGTCCATAACAAATGTTGAGTACATATGACGTGGGATTTTCAAAAAGAAAACGTGAGACGTTAGCAGGATAAAAGAATTTCTGAGATCGTCCTATGAAAACAAATTATCATGCAGCAACACCCGTGCGTGCGGGACTATGTTCCATTCTTCGTGCAACATCATGATGAATTAACGATTTTAATTGTATGGAGAAGCAAAATATTTAACATTATTTTAATCAATATACGAACTTTTTTCTAGAATGCAGACAGTCAATGAATATCTCCCTTTTCTTTCAACAACTAAAAACAAACACTTATTCAAAACTTATTCAAAAAAAGTAATACAATTCTTACCTTACCCCCAAAAAAAAAACACTTATTCAAAACTTAGGAAAAAATAGAGAAAGGATAAAGTTGATTTTGTGACAATTATAGAATTTTGTTTGGTCGAAAGAAAATTGTGTTAATTGCTCACATAGCAAAATAAATCCAAGCAGAGCAAAGTCCAAAATTCTACAAAACAAAGACAAATTCAGAAAACAAGGAGGATTAACATAGCATCGCTCGTTCCACAAAAATGGATCTGTCAAGTAAAATAGTTGGTGACAAATCACCAGATATCATATCTTTGTCAATGATGAATATATGCTGGAAATTCATTCTCCAGAAACTACAACGTTGTCATATGGCGGTGCGCACCTAAATTCGGCTTCCTCTGCACCATCACCGCATGGAGACAACTAAAATAGATTAAATGAACGCATATATAACATTTCGGAGAGCAAAATTTTGTGGTTCAACAAGACCAAAGCTCCTTTGATCACTATTGAAGTTGGAGGCTGAAGACTTGTACACGGACAAAGCAATAGGGCATCCAATCTCGGAAAACGTATTTATGAAATCCCCAGATCTAGATCGGGAGAGGATAACTTTAGAATTAAAAGCATATTGGGAGATGATAGCTCCCAAATATAGAATTAGATATGAAGAGTTCAAACTCTCAAATCTAAACTAAATTGGGAGAAATGAAGAAACAAGAAAAGAACAAAAAAACACAAACAAAATCAATAAGAGGGAGAGAGGGGAGGGTGAGACTAGTTCAAACCCTCTCCCATGACTGAAGGTTGAAGAAAACTATGGAGAGGGAAGAGAGAGCGGAAGGGGGAGAGACTTCTTGGTAGGGGTATCAATGGATCGGGTCGGGTCGGGTTGGGTCGGGCTTTCATGATATCCTACTCGACCCGAAATTTACACGGTCATGCTTGATCTGCCTTGACCTGCCCCGAAACCCTGTTCAGTATATACTCCCAAGAGAGGGTCGAGTCAGGTCGGGCCAGGTTTTATTTATTTTTGGGAAAATTTCAATTATGGACCAAAAGTGCGTCTCTTTTCTAAAAAACGAATCCCAAGTAGACAATGTCTCAATTAAGAATCCAAAGTGCCTAAACCAGTCTTAAATAAGGATCCCATCTCACCGGCGAGCTAAATGTTCACCGGCCGATGAGTGTGAGACATTTCCGACGCCATAATAGGGGCAATTTTGTCTTTTTCTTTGCTCTTCCTTTCTTTTTTTTTTCTTTTTTCTTTTTCTCTCTTCCCTCTTGTGGCCATCGTCAGTAACGTTCGCCGGTGTCGGGCGAGGGCCGCCCTCGCCGGTGTTGGACGATGGTCGCCTTCGCCTGGGCGAGTGAGAACCGCCCTTGCCCTCGTCGGATTTGGCGAGGAACGCCCTTGCCCGCCTAGGTGAGGGCGACCCTCGCCCAACACCGACAAGGCCGAGGGCGGCCCTCGATGCAACCCTCGCTAGCCTAGCGAGGTGCCTTGCCCGACATCGACGAAGGCGACCCTTGACTGAGGCTAGCAGACGTCACCGACGATGGCCACAAGAAGGAAGAGAGAAAAAGAAAAAAAGGAAAAAGAAAAAAAAGAAAGGAAAGGAAAAGAAAAAAGACAAAATTGCCCCTATTCCGGGTTCAGAAATCTCTCGTGCTCACCGGCTGGCGAGATGAGATCCTTATTTGAGACTGATTTTGGCACTTTGGGTCCTTAATTAAAACATTGTCCACTTTGAATCCTTTTTTGAGAAAAAAAACTCACTTTGGGTCCTTAATTGAAATTTTCGCTTTATTTTTCAATGCAAGAGAGAGAGAGAGAGAGAGAGCTATCTTCGTCTCTCTCGGTTTCGTCGCTCGCTTCTTGATTTTTAGCCGATGGATATATCTCTTGTTGAGTTCAATTGATGAGCGAAGTCGACCCACCCACAATCATTGCCCTCCCACTTCAGGACTCGGCGGCCGGCGACACCAGTGTATGGGCCCCTGTAGCTTGGGTTGAAGGCGAGGCTCTCGAGCCCGAAAGCTCCGGGGACAGGAGCAACCTTGGAAGCATGGAGGCAGTCGCGAGCTCCTGGGATGGGAGGTTGCTTTTCTGGTGATGGTCATTGGGTGACGGGGAGCGAAAGAAAAAGGAGAGAGAGAGGGAAAGAGTAAGTATATCGTAACCAGCCACGATGACTGCACTACAGCATATCCAACAAGGAAACCAAAAAGGAGGAGGAGGAGGTGGTTCTTGAGGGCATTTTGGGCATTTAAAGATAGCTAGCAAAACAAAGCCGGCATAGTAATCGTCGTTGAATCCACCAAACACCATCCGCCTCATACAGTTGTGCCGCCGCCATCAAGCCGACGAAGGAGGCGAGACTGGAACTTTATGACAGATTTGCCCTTTTGGTTGTAACGAGTAGGTCAGGAGGTACGAGAGAGAGAGAGAGAGAAGAAGAAGAAGAAGAAGAAGAAGAAGATTGGTGAACAGAAAGGTTGAAGACGGCAATGGCAAAGGAGGAGGGAACAACAACAGGGCAAGCAGCATGAGAACAAGATGGGCATCGCCAGAAAAGGGGCGCCTGTGCTCCAGATAGTTGAAGAACAATGCTGTTGTTACCTTAGATCTAGGGTTTGGTCATGCAAAGAGAGTGGAGAGAGAAGGGGAGAGAGAGGGGGGTACATTTGTGAGTGGTCCCAAGGTGTCAGTGGGTCAAGCCCAACCTAACCCAAACGCTATTAAAAGCCACATCTAAAAGCCCCATCTGAAGAAGACTAAGGCCCAATCCCAAAATACCCTAAATTTTAGGGCTGGATCGGGCCAACGCGGGTCAGGCTGGGCCGGCGTGGGCTTTTTTGACACCCCTACTTCTTGGTTAATATTCAAGAATTTCACTAAGAGTAATATTTAGTGAAAATTGATAATTGAATTTTATCTTTAGCCTTTTACTTGTTTTATTTTTTTTCTTATTAGTTCCATCTCTTTCTCTTTAATGTTAAAATGCATTGCAATATTAAGATGATTCGTCAATGAGGGTTAAACAAAAATTTAAAAGTGAGATAATATTCACTTTTGACTTAAATATATAGACGTTGAGACTGTTCATTATATCATTTTTGCCCCCAATAGTAATTAGATTGCGGACTCTTCGTTCTTGCAAATCCCGATTAAAACTTTTTTTTTTGTGCATGTCTGCGTGTATGAGTGAGAGGACCTTGCAATAATGAAAACTTTTCTAATGGGAAGAAAATTTGATAGAATTTGTTAAGCAAAGTGGTTTCACTCTCTGTTATATAGTGCAAAGCACATTAGAAGCTGTACAGGATCGGTTTATCATAAATAGATTCATTGATCCTAACCCTGCTTTACCTTAATTGTCATTTTAACAAGTAAAAGTTATGTCCTGTTTGGAGTGGGAATAACATTTTTCTTCTGCATGTATATAGAGTTTTGAAAATTCCAAACATGTTAGAGATGGATAGACTCCGGCACAACCCATTTTTGACCTATTGATCCTAGCATCATAGTGTCGTGACCTTCCCGAATCGATCAGGTTTAGGCTAAGAGGTATTTGTCGATAGATATGAACAACAATTGATTTGTTCGAAAGACAAACCAAATGGTTCATTAATCCAAAGACTAAAGCACTCCCAAGCCTCATACCTCGTGCGACGAAAATTTTTTAATTTATGCATTTAAATGGAGTAGCCACTAGCCATGATCAACGGTCGGCTAGAAACCTTAATCGAGACGCGGGAGCGTCATCTCGATGTGTGCGAGAACCAGAGATTCCAAAATTCGGGGACTTGGTTACACTAGCGATTTAACTAGTGCCCTTTCGGTACCTAAACTTGAATGTTCGCAAACTAACGTACCGGGCAGCCTATCGAAAAGCCTAAAGCTTGTCCTAACCATGCTAAAAATTGAAAATAACAACTAATGTATTTAAAGTGCACAACCAAAATAAACAACCAGCGACATATCATCGCCTCTATGAAGGAAAATGCAATCAAAAGTCTCAAGGTATAGCCCTAATGGCTTGTCCGATTTTTGGGAATTTTTTAAAGGATTTTCTCAATTTTTATGAATTTTAAACTAAGCCCAGGATGAAATTAAAACTAATATCTGGTGAAACCAAGCTAAAAAAAAAGATTTTCGAACATTTCCTAATTTTCTGAATTTTTTTGGAATTTTTCAGAATTTTTTTTAATGTTTTTTAATTTTTCTAAATTTTGGGTTTTTTTAAACATTTTTGAATTTTTTGAAAATTTTAATTTTTTTAAATATTTTAATATTTTAATTAAAGAAATAAAAATTCCCGACCGGGTCACCTGACCCGGATTCCCTTTCTATTTCCTTTCTGATTTTTTTTTTTGGATTTTCCTTCTTTTCTTTTTCTTTTGTTTCTTCTTATCTTTTCTTTTTACTTTTTTTTTCTTTCCTGCATGCCTTCTACCCATGCACGTGATCTTCTTCCCCAAACTTCTCTACTTCAATGGCCCTTCACCGAGACTTCACCGGGGCCCCCATCGTCGCCCGACGGCTCGGCCCACACTGGCCACATCGACAACCGCCACCAGCTCTACACCCTAGCCGCTGGCCAACGCACCTACCAAACGGTCGATTGCAAAAGCTCGATTTCCCGGCTCTCGAACTCGCGGCCACGAGAGTAACATTAAACCTAAGCAACCAAACACACGACATGAAATAGAAAATAACGAACTTACGGGGGCGGCCTCGAGCCATAGGCATCACCGTTGACGAAAAGCTTTCCGGCAGGTGGGAGATGCACAAGTGGCTGACTTGAATCGAGGAATTTGGGAAGCTTCTAAGCGAAGCTTATGACTGAACAGCAAGAACACAAACGAAACACTTTGCTGTGAATCAAAATACATTCTCCACCGGACTTCCATCGTCAGTTGCCATATCCGTTAAAATCCCTACCCAGCCCGGAGACGGTGGCTAGCGGGCGAGCTCGAGATGAATCGAACTATGGTCGACCGCCCCACGATGCCTCCGAGCGGAAATCCTCGGGAAAAGGGACTCGAGCGGACAAGACTCACCGAAGACGCGGGAATCGGCAAAGAGGAAATGCGAAGGAGGGTGCCGGCAAGAGGTTGTCGGACGGCGAGGATCGAGGTGACTGGTTGGGTAAGAGGCAAAACGAGTGCGTGAGGTCCCGGAGCAAGAACCCCGAACTGTGTGCCCTTGACAATAAAAAAAAATGTCCTCCTCGAGCTCCTCACCCCTCTCTCTCCCTCTGAATCTCTCTCTCGGAAGCTCTCAGTCTCCTCCGCGCTTTCCCTCGAGAATTCTCTCGCTCTGGCTCCCACGCTCTGTTTCACCCCCGAGAACTCTCTCTCTCTCTCTCTCACTCTCTGTTTCACTCTCTCTTTCTCCTCCGTGGGTCTCGCCGCCCACTTCTCTTCCTCTCCTCTGGTTTTAAAGAACCATTTGCAGGTTCTTCCTGCATCCCCCCGAAGGGGCTTAGGCTGGTCAACATAGCCAGTTTTCCTTCCCCAGCTTCCAGTTTCTTTTGATCGGCGCGCCTTCTTCATCTTCTCATACGCCAGTAACCGATCTTCTTCTTGGGACTGAATCAGGTCCGTTTTTAGCTAAAACGGCTTCAAGTCCTTGGATCCTCGCGCCGTCAAGGCGCAGCACTGCACCATCCCCCCGCTGCAGCTTCGGCCTCCTCGTGCAGAGCACGCTTCCATCCTGTCCGCTTATGGCTTTCGACCTCTGCGTCCCGCTCCTGTTCATCTTCTTTGCTTGCCTAAAGCGATGAGTAATGCTGGGGGTGGGCCAGCGTTGATTAATTCAACGCTGGTCTGGTCGCTTTTTCTTTTTTTTTTGTTTGTTTTTTTTAAATTAATTTTGAAGATAAACAAAGAAAATATGCTCTAGTAGACTATATTAATATAAATGCGCCTAATGTTTTCATGACGTGTAATTTAAAGAAAGTGTTTTTGGTTTAGGGAATAAAGAAATTAAACCCTAAATTTTTTGTGCGATAAAACCCTAGGTAATTTGAGCAAAATTTAGGTGTCAACACATAGGCGACCAAATGGCCGCCCCCTAATTACTAGACCGGCTTACCGTAATAATTCCATAATCACCTAGCGAAAATATGGCAAACAAATGAAATAGCCCTATGTTCAAATCTGACAATACTAAACTTTGTTTGGGTACTTTTGCAGATTGAATTCACACAAGAATCAACCAATGTTGTTCTGGAGTGAGGTTATGCTATGCTTTTCTTCGTAAATCGCGATAGCAAATCTATTGACCTTTTACTGTTCTTTTCTCCTCTTCTTTTGTCCATCTCGCCATTTTTTTAAGCCATGTATTGCCGAGCTTGTTTATTGTATTAAAGGTTAAGTGATATTATAAATGTAATCTTCACTTGCCTAGCAAAAAAAGAATTTTAAATGGATCATCATAATTAGGATGATAAAATAAGTATTTTCATATTTGAAGTCTTTAAACGCACTTTTTTTTATATGATGTCTTCTTTTATTGAGAAATTATGAAATTAAGTAGGTGCAATGCACGAGACTGAAAAAATAGTTCTCTTACGTAATCAGTATCCACCATATGTGCGCACACGCTTTCACAAAAATCAGAAACAAAAGGTTATAAAAGGATTTTCCCAGTTTCTATTTTCGATTTTCATTTTTGATCATCTTTAGTTCGTAATTCCGGAATGGATAATGAATGGATTAAACTTTTTATTAATTCTATTATTCTCGTCCCCATTTACTGTCCACGGTGGGTATCAACGTAGGCAAAAACGATGGACACCATCGCTAGGAACAACTTGAGACACTGCTAGATCACGGGGACGAGAATTTCTTGAAGAAGTCATGAATGTGAGCAGTGACCTCCTGAGGCTTCTCTTGCTGGAGGCAATGACCCACTCCTTCCATCACCACCACTTCTTCCAAGTTGGGCACAGCCCGCTTGAGCCCACCGCCGTGGTTGTGCTCCTTCGTGCCGGGGATGTGATAGATGTGGTCCAGGTCCCCCACTGTGAAGTTCGTCGGCACTTCAATTAGCACTCCGTCCCATGGCGCCGATAGCTCCCTGCTTCTGTGTCCATAAAGGAGTTTATTAGCGATCAAAATGGACTAAGATATTGCTTTGATTAATAGTATCAAATATCTGAGATGTCCTATTTTCTTTATAATTCGATATTTTATTAAATTTAACATGATTATTTCTTTCATTTTTTTATGCAACCGTTATTCTTTAATTAAGTACGATTTATTCTCATCTTATATTTTACTACATTTTGTATATATGGGATTGAACCAAAGGATGCCCTATTAAGCTCTATCTCATGATATTGATTCACGTTAATAATTGTCTATATTTTCTCTGTCACATAAGATATGTTATGTGTAATACAATCGTTTTACTGTTATATTCTATTTTTTCAAATCCTTATATGATGTTTCGCATAGCCTCAGGTTTCCTTTAACCTTTACTTTTCATTAAAAATCTTGAGATTTTATAAATATGACAATCTTCTCCATCAAATTGAATGCATTTAATGTTCAAAAGTCACTTCCACTATAATATATTAGATACTAAATTAGATAAATTAGCCACTGCGTTATGTTGCGAGCACTGTTTAGGCTAAACGTTCCAGTGCTTTCCTCCTCATAAATCCATCTACTTGAACATTGGGGAAATGTGAAGTGAACATATTCGGAGGTGGCAATTGCCGATGGTATGGAGGAACATGACTCAAACCCGATATGAATTTACGGTTCTGATTTCTACCTTATAGCCTTTCGCCATAACTCAAGCCAGATCGCACACCCAGGGCAGTGTTGTTCAAATTTTTATCAGTACCACATCTTCAACGTTCAATCTGTAAGAGAGCACAAGATAAGCTTAGGGAGAGAAACTTACGAGTCCCACCAGCGGTAATAGCTCAATCCTCCGGTGAAACCGGTCCGGCTGAATTGGGCGGCGTAGTAGCTGAAGTCATCCTCGGTCAGCCCAGGGGGCAAGTCAACCTGGTGGTCCTCGAATTGTTTGGTCAATCCTGAGAGCCCTACATCTTTAGGCACGATGAATGGGCTCGGGACACGGCTTGTGAGGAACAGCTTCATGAGTTTGGCGGTATCGGCTCTTGCAAAGTCCTCTTCAGCCACTCCAGGTTCCTACCAAGTAAGCATAAAAGATTACCATGGTCGGGAAAGTAATTAAGATCGACTTTGTACCCTACCAACAACAAAAGCTGACCACAAAAAGGTGGGAACGAGTCGAGTTACCAGTGAGCTACTTGAGAAATTACTCTGATTCTACTCATCATAAGCATAATGGTCGAATTTTTCTACATCTGAACTTTGTCTTTATAGAAATACTTATTAAATTCGATTTTGAGCGTCAACTCAAGCTGGCATGGTGTGTGATCCACGTTTCCTTTCTAGCAACGACTCAATGTTGCGGGTTATTAAAATGTTCAAGCCCTAAGCCAAGTCAGATCTCGACTATTCAACATCGGTCCTTTCCTCACCAGAAACCAGCAAAGGTAGTAATCATCTCCGAACATCCCCCTCGCCCTCGTCGTCTCAACGGGCTTCCTCTCCGGATTCCTTGGGAACCGGGTGACGCTCGTGTTCACCAACGCCTTCACCCGGTCGGCCCTGAGCAGGCACAAGTGCCACGAGATGACCGGCCCCTAAGTCGTGCCCCACCACAAACACACGCCCGATCCCCAGCGCGTCCAGTATCCCCACCAGGTCCCCCACCACGTGGAACACCGTGTACGACTCCGTGCACGGCCGCCGTAGCCCCGAAGGTCAGGCGCAATGGCTTGGTAGCCGAGGGCCGCGAGGGACACCATCTGGTGGCGCCAAGTACCAGAGCTCCGGGAAGCCGTGGATGAAGAGGACCGTATTGGGGCCGTTGCCGACGGACGCCACGTGCATGTTTATGCCGTTGGTGCGAACCGTTGTGTGCTCGATCTTCTCCATTTTTCGATGTTTTCCTGTAACGAGTTTTGCGAGTGCGGCGATGGAGATGAAGAGATGAAATGAGGGTACATAAATGGACCGAGAGTTTTTCCTTTTCGTTGAACCAAACCAAGCAACTGGAGACGAAGAAGACAAAATGATATTTCCCTGTAAAAAAAAAGGAATTAATTAAAAAAAAGTTTTTAATACTTGTACAAAATTACCGATTCGCATCATGTTTTTGAACTTATCTTTAAAATTTATATTTCTATTCTTCATTTTCTTTCCACCTTCACTTTCCACTCTTCCAACGGAATATCAATGTAAAGGAAAATCAACGTGTTCACCTCTTTTTCTTCGCTTCAATTTTCTTTACCTAAATTTCATCCACCTCCTATTTTTGCTCCCGAACATCGTGTAAAAGTGGATGATGTCCATGTTTAGAACGCAACAATCAGGAGAATGATTGAAGGATATTTGTTTTAACAAAAAATGAAGGAAAACATGATCCATTTAATACAAACAAAAAAAAACTAGTTATTATAGTTAGGATTTCGATCTTGTAATGTTTTAGACTGAATTTCTATCTTAACTGTACCTTTTTGAGGTTAATATCCAATGTACCCATGGAATGGCTCAAGTTTTATTCCTTTTAATGGAATAACAACGATGATCTGTCGTGATAAAGTTGTAACAAAAATTAAAAGCCATAATTGGTTTTGGTGATTTGTCATCTTTCTTTTTCATTTTTTAGATAATTTTTACGTTTTCTCTTTTATATTTTGTGATTATTATAAGAGCGTTGTTAGAGATAATTACGTATTTTCCTTAAGTTTGTGTATCTCTCGTGATTATACATGTATCTTGAAGATTCTCCATATCTCACTTGATTAAGCATATTTGTGATTGATCCTAATTGATTATTTCGTTATTTAAAATAGTCATCTAATAAACTCATGTACTATTCATTATTAGATACACAAAACTGCACATAAATTACACAATTCTCTCAACTCCTTATTTCTTATCTCGGTATCAGAGTTAGACAATCAAGAAGAATATTCTAATTATTTCTTGCAATCGTTCTGCTATTTTTAAGTGTTCAATTCATCCGTGCATAGCATTATCCTAGTTCTACACTAAGCCGAGAGGCCACGGATCTCTGTACTAATTTCTCACTGCAAGAAATCGAGTAAACTAATCAAAGTCATTAATGTTCAAAAGTCCTAAAACTAATCAAAGTCATTAATGTTCGAAAGTCCTTCTACTATGATATATTACATTTGGGTTAGGTGAATCAACTACCGCTGTTCAGGATAAACATTCTAGCATTTAGATTTCTACCCTATAAACTTCTGCCATAACTCAAGTTAGGTCGCGCAACTGCTAGCGCCATTATTCAAATTTATAGAAGTACCATCTTCAACGTCCAAACTGGAAGAGAGCATGAGCTCAGAGAGAGAAACGTACAAGTCCATACACTGGAAGTACTTCTCTCATTCACATAATTGTGTTGCACGTAATTTATTCTACTACAAACACATATATCACAATATAATCAAATTTTTGTATTTAGATCGAGAATTTATAAGGTTTCCTTTAAGGGAAAAAACCACGAAAAATCTCAAACTTTGCCACCTGTGATACATTTACTTTGAACTTTTTTTGTGACACCAAAAACCCCAAACTATGCTATTTGTGACACATTTACCCCAATGTACTTTAATCTATGGGCATTTTCGTCTTTTTTTGCTTTTTCTTTTTTTTTCCCTTTTCTTTTTCCTTTCCGACGAGGGGGGCCCTTGTCGGATCTGGCGAGGGCCGCCCTCGCCGATGTCCAGTGAGGCAGCCCTCACAGGCGTCGGGCGAGGGCTACCTCACCCAAGCGAGGGAAGGCGGCCCTCACCCGACTCAGGCGAGGGCGACCCTTGCCCGACGCCGGCAAGGGTCGCCCTCGCCTGAGTCAGGCGAGGCCCACCCTCGTTTGCCCAGGCGAGGCGACCCTCGCTTGACTCAGGCGAGGGCGACCCTCGCTCGACTCAGGCGAGGGCGACCCTCGCCAATGTCGGGTGAGGGTCGCCCTTGCCTGAGTCGGGCGAGAGCCGCCCTCCCTCGCCAGATTCTGCAAGGGCGGCCCCCGCTGGCATCGGGCGAGGGCCGCCTCGCCCGAGCGAGGGAGGGTGGCCCTCGCCGGAAAGGAAAAAAAAGCAAAAAAAGACAAAAATGCCCATAGACTAAAGTACATTGGGGTAAATGTGTCACAAATAGCATAATTTGGGATTTTTGATGTCACAAAAAAATTTCAGGGTAAATGTGTCACAGGTGACAAAGTTTGAGGCTTTTGGTAATTTTTTCCCTTCCTTTAAACTTTTACTTTCCAAAAAAAAATTATTAATTTTGATTAGGAAAGAAAACAATATTTTTCGTCAAATTGAATACATTAATGTTCAAAATTCCTTCTACTATGATATATTACATTTGGGTTAGGTGAATCAACTACCGCTGTTCGGGATAAACGTTCTAGCATTTAGATTCCAACCCTATAAACTTTCGCCAGAACTCAAGTTAGGTCGCGCAACTGCTGGCACCATTATTCAAATCTATAAAAGTGCCATCTTCAATGTCCAAACTGGAAGAGAGCATGAGCTCAAAGAGAGAAACGTACAAGTCCACACACCTGAAGTACTTCTCTCATTCACATAATTGTTGCACATAATTTATTCTACTACAAGCACATCTATCACAATATAATCAAATTTTTGTATTTAGATTGAGAATTTATAAGGTTTCCTTTAAACTTTTACTTTCCAAAAAAAACTATTAATTTTGATTAGGAAAGAAAACAATAGTTTTCTTCAAATTGAATACATTAATGTTCAAAATTCTTTCTACTATGATATATTACATTTGGGTTAAGTAAATCAACTACCGTTGTTCAGGGTAAATGTTCTAACATTTAGATTCCTACCCTATAAACTTCCGCCATAACTTAAGTTAGGTTGCGCAATTGCTGGCGCCATTATTCAAAGGGTTAATATCACGAAAAACCCTAAACTGGTACACCTGTGACAATTTTATCCCGAACTATTTTTTTACCATAAAAAACCCCAAACTAATACATCTGTGACAAATTTACCCCGAACTATTTTTTTTACCACCAAAATCCCCAAACTGGTACACTTGTGATAATTTTATTCTGATTTATTTCTTTGACAACCAAAAACCTCACACTGGTACACCTGTGACAATTTTACCCATGAACTAATTTTTTGACCACTAAAAACCCCAAACTGGTACATTTGTGATAAATTTACCCTCTATTAGTACCCGTTAAATTATATTAATATCACAAAAATTCACAAATTGGTAAATTTATGACAATTAGAGGGGTAAAACCCAAAACTGGTACACATGTCAATTACCACGTGTCATTAAATTTAACAATTTGACAATAAAATTTAATGGGAACTAACGGAGAGTAAATTTGTCACAGGTGTACCAGTTTGAGGTTTTTGGTGGCCAAAAAATTAGTTCAGGGATAAAATTATCATAGGTATATCAGTGTAGGGTTTTTGATGTTCAAAGAAATAGTTCGGGGTAAAATTGTCACAGGTGTACTAGTTTAGGGTTTTTTGTAGTCAAAAAAATAGTTTGAGGTAAATTTGTCATAGGTGTACCAGTTTGGGATTTTTTGTGGTATTAACCCTTATTCAAATCTATAGAAGTGCCATCTTCAACATCCAAACTGGAAGAGAGCATCAGCTTAGAGAGAGAGAAACGTACAAGCCCATACACCGGAAGTACTTCTCTCATTCTCATAATTGTTGCACATAATTTATTCTCCTACAAACGCATATATCACAATATAATCAAATTTTTCTATTTAGATTGAGAATTTATAAGGTTTCCTTTAAATTTTTATTTTCCAAAAAAAAATTATTAATTTTGATTAGGAAAGAAAACAATATTTTTCGTCAAATTGAATATATTAATGTTCAAAAGTCCTTGTACTATGATATATTACATATGGGTTAGATGAATCAACTACCGCGATTCAGGGTAAAC
Source organism: Syzygium syzygioides (assembly GCA_031216285.1). Lineage (NCBI taxonomy): Eukaryota > Viridiplantae > Streptophyta > Magnoliopsida > Myrtales > Myrtaceae > Syzygium > Syzygium syzygioides. The sequence continues at coordinate 22,902,936 of CM062252.1, read as the reverse complement.
GTTCTAACATTTAGATTCCTACCCTATAAACTTCCGCCATAACTCAAGTTAGGTCGCGCAACTGCAGGCGCCATTGTTTGAATCTATAGAAATATCATCTTCAAAACTCCCAAACTGGAACAGAGCATGAGCTTAGAGAGAGAAACGTACAAGTCCATACACCGGAAGTAGCTCAATCCCCCAGCGAAGCCAGACCGGCTGAACTGGGCGGCGTAGTAGTTGATGTCATCCTGGGTCAGCCAAGAGGGTAAGTCAACCTGGTGGTCCTCGAATAGTTTGGTCAATCCTGAGAACCCTACATCTTTAGGGACGATAGGTGGGCTCGGGTCACGGCCTGTGAGGAACAGCTTCATGAGTTTGGCGATATCGGCTTTTGCAAAATCCTCTTCAATCTCCCCAGGTTCCTACCAAGTAAGTATAAAGATTACACACATAGCAAGGAAAGTAACTAAGGTCGATTGTACACTCCTAACAACATTAGTCCTCTTGGGAACCATGGGATGCCGGCATTGTTTGTGATCTACGTTTTGCTAGTCATGACGATTGAAAGTTCCAAAATTTTAAATTTTAAAAGGTGAAGCCCAAGTCATGCTAGATCTCGACTATTTAACATTAGCCCTCACCTGAAACCTGCAAACATAGTAATCATCTCCGAACGTTGCCCTCAGCGACTCGCTCATGTTCACCACCGCCTTCACTCGATCAGGCTTGAACAGGCATAGGTAACATGCGATCATCGCCCCCCACTCGTGCCCCACCACAAACACGCGCGACAACCAGCGCGTCCAGCATCCCCGCCAGGTCCCCCACCACGTGGAAACCCATGTACGACGCTACGGACGGCGGTGTGTCGGTGCCGCCGTAGCCGCAGAGGTTGGGCGCAACAGCACGGTAGCCCAGGGCCGCAAGGGACACCATCTGTGGCACCACAAGTACCAGAGCTCCGGGAAGCAGTGGATGAAGAGGACCATGTCGGGACCGTCGCCAACCGACGCCACATGCATGTTTTACCATTGGTGCGAACCGATGCGGGCTTGATCTTCTCCATTTTTTTTTTGTGTTATCCTGTTTTTTTTCCCGCTCGAATGAATATAGTAGCGAAGAAGATGAAGCGATGAAACGAGTTCGGGTGTTCATATGATATTGTCTTCATGCTTCTTGGCATATAACGAATAATCATAGCTCGCATCTAAATGTTCTCCTCTTGACAATTCTTGGCATCTAGTGGCCAAACCCAAATTATAGAATAGAGGAGAAGCGTAAGAAAAGCCTTAAACTTTTTGTATTTATGCCAATTTAGTCATAAACCTTTTTTGTGCCGATTTAGTCCTAAACATTTTGTCTTTATGTCAATTCAGTCTTTTTGGCTAATTTTGACCGGATTTTACTGACATAGACACCAACTGGCCTACGTGGCACTTCCGGCAGTGACGTAGACAATTTTTGATAATCTTTTAATTTTTTGCTTCTTTTTTCTCTTTTCTTTTTTTTTTTTCATTCCCTTTCTTCTTCTTCCAGCCAATCGTCGGTCCAGTGACCTGTTGGAGGCTAAGGGCTAGCGAGGGCGAGCCCTGCCCGGCTAGCCACTGGCTAGGGTGGCAAGGCTCAACCCTCGCCGGATGGCTGCGAGGGTGATCTCGTGTTGGGTTGGGTGAGGCTCGCCCTCATCGAATCTATCAAGGGTCAAGCCTCGCCGACCATGGGAGAGGCCCAACCTTGCCAGATCTGGTGAGGTCGTGCCTTGCCCATCATAGCTCAAGGCCGCCCTCGTAGCCATCCGGTGAGGGCTCGAGCCTCGCGCTAGGTTGGGCGAGGCCCGACCTTGCTAGATCCGGGGAGGATGTGCTTCGCCTAGCCGTTGGCGAGGCTCACCTTCACCGTCGCTGGCGAGGGCGAGGGTGAGGGCGAGCCTCACCAGTGGCCGGCGGGGCGAGCCTCACCATTGACCAACGAGGTGAGCCAACCCTGGCCTCTAGCCGGACCGACAACTGGCTGGAGGAAGAAGAAAGGGAAAGAAAAAAAAATTAAAAACAAAAAAATTGGAAAATTGTTAAAATATTATTAAAATTGTACACATCATCACCGGTGGTGCCACGTAGGCCGGCCGGCATTCATGTCAATAAAATCTGGTGAAAATTAACCGAAATGACTAAATTGACATAAAAAAAAGTTTATGACTAAATTAGCACAAATGCAAAGGGTTTAGGACTTTTGTGAAACTTTTCCCTATAGAATGGATAGTGCACAAACTTCGGCCAAAAAGAATTCATTATAACTTCATCGTGAGAAATCATCTATCTATCTATTATGTATCTATCATAATCGTCATTATCACTATCAGTATTTTGATATGGTCGGGTTCGTTTTCTACTATGCGATCGGAAGGAAAAAAGACTAGGAGGTCACTCCTTGAGTTGGCAAAACTACTGTAAAATAATATGATGTCTTTGTCCGTAACATTACTTCTTCCTTCTCTTTTACGCAGTTATAATAAATGATACCTATCATCTAAGTTTGTAATTGAACAAAGAAAAAAATCTCACAATGCTAAGAAGACCACATCGTCTAAACACCAATGCCTCATATTTCATCGCCTTACCAATATATACACATTTATTGATTTTTTCAATATATCTCCAAATAATCATGTAAATACGGTGAGAAGTAACAAGAATATAAATTAAGTAAAGAGTGGAATCTAAAACATAAACACTGAAAATACTTGGGAAGACGCATAACCTCTTTGTTACTAAAACTCTTTTTACGATATACACATAAATTGTGCTCTAATATATTTTTCAAATGGTATTATTTGGTTAGGTAAAAAGTAGGAAAAGTAATAGAACGAACTATGGGAGAGAGTTTCGATCCAAAAAAAAAAAAGAACTATGAGAGAGAGAGAGAGAGAGAGAGAGAGAGAGATAAAATAAACAAATTGAAAAATCTTTTGAAGAGGCCAAATAACTCTTTTCAGTTTTGACTATTTCCACCACATTCGTTATATACACGTATAATTTGGGCTGGAGCTCACTCGTCTGTGAGGGTCCGGGCTTTAGCGATGGCTTGTGGTGTTGGCAAATGATGAGCCCAGAGCCTCACGCTCTCTCTACCTTATAAAATAAGAAGAACAACTATAGACAACTCCAACATGTCAATTTAGTATATAGTTTTGACCCAAAAAAAATTTTAGTACATAGTAATATTATCAACACTTATTGTATTCACACAATGTGTGAGATTTTAGTTTCAATCGCACTTGGGTTAACCTCAAAGAGCGCATTTGGTCATCCGGTCCCTTTTATCAAATAGGATACGATTGGATAGATGAGCGTATTATTTGATTTCTTATATCCAATTGTTATTTGATGAATGAACGGACATAAGATGGATGAGATATTTGACGGGGATATGCTGAATATAAAATTAATCTTAAGATTAAAAACATATTTCATAAATTTGGGAAAAAGAATTGCCTCATACACGAGCTACGTTTATTAAATAGCGTTGGGCTATGCTGGATCATCTCGTGGATGGTGGTTACTGTTGTTCTCCCCTCCCTCGCCGGCGGTCTCTCGCTTATATGCTTCGGCTAAGTTATTTTATTTTTTTATAATTAAATTCATTTTCCTTTTTTTTTTTTGGCTGTGAGATTCTTTATTCAGACCCAAATCTGCACCCCATATTAGATGGGATAGCTTTTAGTATAATCAGAGTAATATCCCGTTCGTCAAACATTATTCAAGAGTTAGATTATAAGAAAAGTTTGTTGTCACGCCCCGAACCACATCGGCACGCGACGCACTTCTCTGGTTGATTAATGCGACATCACAGGGTATCGCCGACCCAATTAAAATTTCAACTTTTCAGAGATTTAAAACGTTAGCGAAAGCTACCAATACCCGAACAATTATAACTGGGGTAAACAGGGGAGAATAAACATATTCATTTCATGTTCAAACTTATATAATATTCACACTCTACAAACCACCATATACATATGCACACCGTACTATAAACCACCGATATCCAAAATGATCGATAGCCTGGGTATTCTATCTTCCAAAAATGATACAAATCCAAAAAACCTATTCTTACCCCTAAACCTAACTCCTATGCCCTCTGCTCGGCGTCCACTCAGAGTCTGACTCCTCATCATTAGAATCTGAATTCCCCTGCACTGTCTGCTCCTCTAAGGACTCCGGCTCGGTCTCGATCTCGATTGGGTTGTTTATGTCACTCGCCTCCGCTGGAACTTCGACCCGCTCTGCCTCAACTGACTCATCAAAGAACTCGTCCTCTAGCACAAACTCGGGGTTAATCCATTGCTCATACCGGGGAATGTGCACCGGTTCTTCTTCAGGTTCATCCTCAGGCCCATCTTCTAGGGCCTCTTCAAGTTCTGCCTCAGATTCCTCCTCTTCTGGTTCTTCCTCTGGGATTGCCTCAAGATCCACTTCCATTGGATTGTACCCCGCTTGCAATTCTTCAGGTTCTGGTTCATGCTTGGCCCCCGAAAGCTCAGGTGCCATAGGCGCTTGCTGCAGTTCAGACTGCGCCAGACTAGTCTCCAAATTAGTCATCTCACCGTCGGGAGGAGGTATGGCAGATGGGTCTCAATCCCCAACTCCATCAAAGGGGACGTCAAATCCACGGATGGGGCCAAACTCATCTACCCCGTCTCTAAAGAACCAGGCAATGTAGTTATGGGCCCGCCAAAGGGGTAACTCTACGTCTACCCAGACTACTGTCGTATGCTTAACCCAGGTCATATTTTCATCTATAGGATACTTTACTACATTGTGGTCGGTGTGCATCGATACTCCAAAACGCTCAGGTGGCGGCAGTGGAAGATTCATTGCTTAGGCCGGGGTTCTGAAAATGTTGGTTGAAACAATTATGAGATTACATCTCAATAAGCACACACCCTAAACCCCACCAAGGCTTTCACGTATCTCCAAACAATCACAAACACAACCACATTCAACCATCATTTAGCAGGCAGACAAGTATGCTTACCTGGGCCTTTCTAGCATGCAACCTGCACGTTAGTCACATCATCACCATTGCCAATCACGTGCACATTCTAATTTCATTTCATGCATTCATTCTAGCCTCATCACATTCTTTCTACTCAACTCGCCAATGACCCACGTAATGGTACCGCCTCAAGTTCACTGCGGCGAACCCATAACAACACTTTAGGGCCCGCGTAATGATACCGCCTTAGGCCATGTATCTTGCCCGCGCAGTGGTACCGCCTCAGGCTCAACATCTGTCACCCAGTGCACAACTCGCGTAATGATACCGCCTCAGGTTGGCCATATTCACAACACTTCTCGGCCCGCGTAATGATACCGCTTTAGGCCATGTATCTTGCCCGTGTAGTGGTACCGCCTCAGGCTCAACACCTACCACCTACAACACAACTCGCGTAATGGTACCGCCTCAGGTTGGCCGTCCTCTGGTAATACCGGGCATCGTCCCGCGTAGTCGTACCGCCTCAGGACGGATCAATTCCCCACGTAATGATACCGACTCAGGGATTTCCATTTTCACACGTACCGCATCACACACGCTTTCTCACTCGTTCACATGCCCAACACTCACACGCCAACACATTGGCCATTCACACTTGACCCGTGCACGCATCAAACCACACATTTCTCATGCTCAATCGACACTTAAACATGGTCAATTGACAATCAATTCAATTCGGCCCGAGCGCGAAGCACATTTCGATCTATCAAGTTGCGGTACAACAAACACACAAGGCCACTCATGGGCCCACAAACACATCCACATACACGTGCACAATTTTAGTCTTTCCACACTCATTTCAAGCCATAACGAGCATCTCAATTCAACCACCATACTACGTACTAAACCGACACCAATCGCCCTTAAATCAAACCATAGGCTCGTCACTACAAGTCTCAATTTTCAGCAATGAACTCGGCATCAATTCAGCCCCGAAACTTCATAATTGCATCCTCAAAATCAATTAATACCAGCCCCTAAATTAGTCCACACAATTAATCCATAAACAGCCCCGAATTTCACCAATACCTCGTCTAATTAAACCCGATTCCACCTCTAATTTGTCCGTCGATACCCAAAGTCCTAAATAGAGTTTAGAGTGTGACTTACCCAAACTCTAGACTGACTCGGTTAGAGCAGAAAACGGGCGGCGGTCAACTGTGAGTAGCGGCTCGGCTCGGCGACGGCGACAGGTGGGCTGGACGACGTGCAGCGGCGACAAACTCCTTGGCTGTGAATCACGGCCACACGAGGGAGATAGAAAAAGGAAAGGACGGCGTGAGGGTGGAGGTAGTGCGGTTCAGCGGCGGAACGGTGGCGATTGGGCGGACGGTGGTCGGACAACGATGGCGCGGCCGAGAGGGAGGGGTGATCAGCGATGAGGGGGAGAGGGGGAGTGGGAGCCAAGAGAGAGGAGAAGAAGGAGAGAGAGAGAGAGAGAGAGAGAGAGAGAGAGAGAGAGAGATTTGGGATTAAATATCCCAAAGTCAATTATTGGTATTGCCAAATTACCATTTTGCCCTTCTCTCACAAATCAAATCGACGGTTGAGATTTGATCTTATCTTGAGATCGACGGCCGAGATCGAATCTTTCCCAAAGATATCAAAAGGCAATTTGAAAATTTCATAAAATTCCAAGGGCAAAATTGTCCAACTCAAAAATTATGGCAAAATGACCAAAATGCCTTTCCCCTTTAACACTTGCCCTTTATAAACCTTCATGGGTAAAATGGTCACTTTTTCATTTTTTTTTTTCTCAAATTTAAATTTTTCTGAAGGATTCGGGAAAATTCGAAGCTGTACGTTCCAACCACAACGTCGTCCTAACGTCCCATTGTGACTTCGTAATTTTTCGATGCTCAATTTGGGTTCTAATTAATAATTGAATTTTATTTAACGTAACTCGAGCTGGACATGGCCACGGGCCGGTTTTGGCCCAGAACCGACCCGGTCAAACCCGGGACCGGCCCGTTGACCGGGCCGGCGGTTCTGAACAGGAACCGGCCCGTGCCCTACGGGCCCGGTTCCGGTTCCCGAAATTCTTGAACCGGCCCGGAACCGCCGGTTCCGGGCCCGATTCCAAAAAAAAAAAGAAAAAAGAAAAAAGGGCGGAGCGCGGACTCCGCGGAGGCGGAGGCGTCGCCGGCGTCGGGCGAGGCCGGCCCCGCCAGTTGCAGGCGAGGCCGGCCTCAGGCGGCGTCGCGGCGACTGGCGAGCGCCTCCTCGCCGTCCTCGACTCCTCGGCGCCCGGCGCCCGTTGGGCAACGACGGCCCAACGGGAAGAAAAAAGAAATTGCTTTGCAATGCAGCTGCAGGGCAGCAGGGCCTGCACGTCTGCAGGCCTTGCTGCGGGCAGGGCAGCGCCCCAGCGGCAGCGGGCCCGCCTTACGGCCCGTTGCCAAACGGGCAAAAATTTGCCTGTTTGGCAACGGGCCAACAGGCAAAAAAAAACGTACAAAAATTATGAAAAATAATAACCGTTGCAAAATTGCAACGGTTATTATCTTCTCTTTTTTTTTAAAAAAAATTTTTCTTCTCAATTTTTTTTATAAATACTCACACAATTCTCTCAAATTCTCTCAAATTCTCTCAAATTCTCTTCTCTCAAGTCTTAAATTTTCTCAATACTCGAAATTCTCTCCAATTGCCAATTCTCTCAATTTTCTCAATCCACGCAATTCTTTCTTAATTCTCCCAGTTAATCCGCTCAATTCTCTCAATCCACTCGAAAAATGGCAAGTGGAAGTCGAGTGCCATCTGGCAAAGGTAAGAATATCGCGACGGAATCCCATCATTCTTTTGATCCTCGTGAATATGCAGATTTTCAAGATGATGAAATCAACATTTTTCCCGTTATGGAGCGCGTCCTGACTCAAGAAAGTTTTAATCCTCATGGAGAAATATCTACAACAAAGGAAGCGGAACGAGAATTTACATCTGACATTTGGAATCACTTCACGAAAATGGAAAGGTTTGATCTTGGTGAAAAAAGGTATGATATAATTTGTAAATATTGTGGGAAAATATATAAATATACAGGTGGACAAGAATATGGAACATTTAAACGACATCTTAGGAGCAAACATCCAACCGAAACGGGAATCGATATCGAGCAACAACAAATTTCCGGGTACGTCAATCCTAACAGTTCTCCTTTGTTTCGTTTTAATGACAAAACTTATAAGGAAAAATTAGGCAAATTTATTTCCGTTGAGCATTTAGCATTTAATTTTGGAGAAAGATTTGGTTTTAATGAATTTGTACAAAATGCATGTGCTCCACAAGCAAAACCTGTTCCTAGAAATTCAGTTAAACAAATAATTAAAGATCTTTATAAAAAAGGAAAAAAAGATTTACAAAACTTTTTTATGCAATTTAATAGATGCGTGCATATAGGTAGTGACATTTGGAGTGATCCTTGGCAAAGTCATTCTTACATGGCCATAACATGTCATTGGATAGATGACGAGTGGAGTATTCAAAAAAGAGTCATTGCATTTAGAGTTTTCGATGATAATCATACGACAAATAATATTTATAGATTAATTAGGCAAATTTTAGAAGAATATTATTTGCTTAACAAAATTTTTTCAATCGATTTTGATAATGCTGCAGCAAATACCGCTTCAATTGTCGAGTTAGAAAATATTTGTAAACCCGCTTTTGGCGGAAAATTTTTTCACGTTAGATGTGCTTGTCATGTTTTAAATTTATGTGTACAAGATGGTTTGAAAACTCTCGATATTTTTCTTCAACCAATAAAAATGGCGATTTAAGTTTTATGGAAACATCCCCAAAAAATGAGAGAATGGGGTAAATTTTTTAGAGAAAATGGCAGAAGGCCAAAAAGATTTCCAAAAGATGTTTCAACTCGTTGGAATTCTACTTTCCACTTGCTTACTGAATCTTTAGCATATAAAGATTTATTATGTACATTCATTTCTAATAATGTACCTCAGATTAATTTATACCCACAAGAGTGAGATATTTGCGAAAAAATTTTAGATGTTTTAAAGATTTTTAATGATGCAACTTATACTTTGTCTGGTGTTTATTATCCTACTACACATTTATTTTTAGTAGAGTGTATTAATATTGTCGGAATTTTTGATGAATGTGAAAATGATGTTCAATTACAACATACTATACTTGCAATGAAAATGAAGTGGCTACATTATTATATGGAAATTCCCATTATTTATTTAGTTGCTTGTGTTTTTTATCCGCGTTGCAAATTTGATGGCTTAAATGATTTTTTGCGTGTGTATTATCAATGTTTAAATTATGATGATATAAATGTTACAGCTATAGTACGTAATGTTAAAAACGTAGTAATAGAATTATATAATGAATTTTATACTAATATAATTTAGATGATACTGGATCTTCTCAATCTATGGAGATACAAAATGACGGTACAGGTAAAATTAGTAGAGGGTACCAACTTTTATTACATAGACAAAAAAAACAAAAGGGAGTAATAGGAAATATTTCTGAATTAGAGAGTTATCTAAACGTTTCATTTGAGATTACTGAATGTGGTAAGGATTTTTTAATTTTGGATTGGTGGAAGGGGCACGCAAGCCGATACCCAATCCTTGCTCTTATTGCAAAACAGATTTTTTCAACCTCTTGTTCCACAGTTGCGGTCGAACAAGCATTTAGTGCCGGAGGTAATATTTTGGAAGAACATCGTTCAAGATTAGATCCAGAATCAGTGCAGATGCAAGCTTGTGTTGCTGATTGGACGAAGGCTCAATACCGGCAACAAGAGATAGATCGCAATGCTGAATCTGAATTCTTTAACGATGGAGGAGATACTACCACTACCGGTACTGGAACGGGTAGTGACGATTGAGGGTAAAAGAACTATTGGAGTTGGCAAATATTTCGGGAACCCTTGTTTCTCATATCGGGTACGCCCACATGAGCTTAGGGAAACCCGAGTATAATCCGACGACATGTGACCTCTGATCCCCTGTGCATTGTGCACGGAATGTTTAGGTTTTGGGATCATTTTAGGGCATATATATTGTGTTCGTTTTTTTTTATAGATCGTTGTAACGAATTGTAATGTGTTTAATGATAATTTATTAAGTTCAAGTCATGTATTTTTATCCTCAAATTTAATTACAATTTACATTTTAATTACAATTTATATTTAATTTTCTTTTCTTTTCTGTTTTTTTTTTGGTCTTCCTCCGCCAGCGCCGGCTAGGGCCGGCGGAGGTCGCCGGCCTCAGGCGAGCCTCGCCGGCGTCGGGCGAGGCTCGCCGTCGCCTGGGCGAGCGAGGCGAGCCTCGCCCGACGCCGGCGAGGCTCGCCCTCGGCCCTCGCCTGGATCTGGCGAGGGCGAGGCTCGCCGGCGTCGGGCGAGGCTCGCCTCGCTCGCCCAGGCGACGGCGAGCCTCGCCCGACGCCGGCGAGGCTCGCCTCGCTCGCCCAGGCGACGGCGAGCCTCGCCCGACGCCTGCGAGGCTCGCCCTTGCCTGGCGAGGGCCAGCCGGTTCGTTATTGGCCACAAACCGGAACCGCCGGTTCCGAACCGGAACCGGTCGGTTCCGGCCCGTGGCCATCACTAACTCGAGCGTTTCTCAAACTAACAGGCGGCTCTTAGAGAAATTCACATATTCGACCCATGACTGATACTAAATCGAGTCACGTGCAAGTTCATTCGGTTCGTAACGACTTCAGTTATCATATAATCGCGAGGTTTGATCGCTAGTTCCGTCGGGCACGATCGTTCGGTATAGATTTTGGATTATTCGTCAATTCATTTCGTGGTCAAATGGAATCACCCGTAATCCACTTGTATGACAGTGACGAATCGACCCATAACTACCTAAAGATCGGCTTACATTGGCTCAAAATGTCACTTTAATGATTCTATGGTCGAAAATCAATTCACGATCGAATTTTCTTTAGTCGTACGAATTTAAATCTCTAATTAGCCTTTCCCTATTGGGTAGTATCTCATGAGTGATTAGTTCCGGGTGAGAACTAACTACAAGTACGTTCATAAAACCAAGCATTTCATAAATTCCAAATGGGCAAATTTCAGGATGTCACATTTGTTGTCATGAATATCGTAATGTGTAAATGATGCCTCGAATAGGATCGGAGAAGTGTTCTCGAATCAACCAAAAGATTATGCAAGATTCTTACTCCGTATAGAGGTTATTTCAGTTTGAAACTTCTATTTGGACCCTTTTGAGTCCATCCAAATAGAATTAATTAAAGCTCCAATGTTGTCTTCGATGAAGACTTGGGGACACATTTCATAGGCACCGTCATGAACGCTGAGGAATAATTCTTTTCAGTGGAACAAGATCGTAGTAGTGATCACCCAAAACTACAATGATTAATCAAGAACAAACCGCCAAATTCCAAACTGCTTCACCCACAGCTTCGGTCCAAAACAGGACATAACACTTCAAGAAACCGTGGGATACCCATAGTTTTAATTCTTTGCCTCGATTCATACCCCCTACCTTTTTGGTCATGCTAGGCAGGTTACTAAATATGGGGCGAGTCTGGGGTCTCCAACGGACGCCATGCTTCCTGAATTTTTCACTGTTGGATCAAAAAATAAAATGCATTCGAACTGATGTCGTATGCATCATTTTAATCGAAGGGTGAAATAATTATAAGTGCACGGTACTTCCTCGGGATCATTGTACATACCCTAATTGTGGTTCCTTCGTGGCCCTTTGCTGAAATAACCCAAAATGGAGTACCGAAAGTGACATTGCCCGATCCTCAAGTCCCTTTCACAAGGCCGCCCCCCAAAAGAAAGTCTTTTGTCCCAAACTAAAGAAAGGGATAAGAACGAAGAAAATCGTATGGAAAATCAGAAGTCTTGGGAAGCATCATCTTTGGTGGGGCTGGGAGGGGCATGGTGAAATATGTAGTGGCACTCTCCTTTGTTATTTTCCATTCTTTTGTTTTATTTTTTCCCTTTATCCATTTTATATAAGTGTGTGTGTTTTTTTGGATTGGAGAGAATATGGGAGCCCACTTGGATTTGGATGTACAAGCATTAAGCACCGGTCCTAACACTCCTTTTGAGAGATATTTTTTGGTCCCATGTGCTCTCTAAGTTTGTCTCCCAACATCCTCATGATCCATCATATCTCCCTTTCAGATTTGATGATGGGCTTGAAGTGTTTGATGGCAGAATCTATAACTCTTTGAATGATCCCGCCACTCAGTCTCAAGTCGAGTGTAAAATACTTATGATATTCTTGGCGATATGATAGATTGAGATGAGACGAGATTTCAAAATCCAAATAGATGACTGGAATATAAAAAACTTTATACTTTATAGGTAGAAATCGAACACGTGCCATGTTTTTACTCCCTATAAATGAATCACTAAACCGACCATGGGTGTCGAGAAAGGTGTATTGATTGCTCGAGACGATATATCTATGACTACGGATGTTTGGATAAATCCGGACATAAAAAAAAATTCATGATTTCTTTTTGCATCACTTAACCTCATCTCTAGTTCCCCAAAAAAGGGATAAGTGCATTGGAAGTCTTAAAACGTGTCACAAAAGTGCAATTGAGTCCTAAAATTTTCAATTTTTTTTTTAATAATTCCCTCTTATGGTGTAGCTTTGAAAAGACAATAATATTGATGATTTGTTGCCCCACTAACTAAACTTTTCTTTTGTTGCATATTGCTCACTGACTTATGTGTCCTCTCACATTTTATTTAGCAGACTCCCAAACACATTACTCCTTGATTTGGGCACTTTTGCATAGACCGCTCGGATGGAAATGACATTAGAAGAGCTATAACTTTTAAACAACGCTCACTTTAGTGTCAAAATTTCTCAACAATAACTTCAATGCCACTTTGATTAAAAAAAAAACTATCACTTAAGTACCATAACCAATTTGAGATGTTGGAAATCCGACGTGGCAATATCTTAACATTTTTTCCACCAACGCGGCTTTCTGGAAATCTAATGGGGCAAAAATTCAGCATAAATGCCCAAAAACGATGTCGATACGTTGTTTGCCCTAAATTTAACAGAATTGGGGATAAATCGGCTCAATTTTCTTATCTTCTTCAAACCCCAATTCAAAACGAGGCATTTTGGGGCAAAATTAAGAGCTGAATCTTGCGATGGAGAGGAGAGGAGGATAGGCACGTGCGGGTCAATTTCATGTCATTCAAAAATTACTTAATCCACTGCAAAAGAGGAGAGATACAGACAAAAGGCATTTGCTCTCTCTTCCCAAGCTCCAACACGTACAGACAAAACTCCCCCTCACATCATCTCTATCCAAAGCTCTCTCACCTTGCTAACGTTGCTGCTTCACTTAGCCAATGAGCAAAGTAAAACCTAATTGACTGATTCCCCATCAAAATCGAACCTCAAGCTCAAAACTCCAATGGCGATGAGGCCGTTTGTCTTCGTGCTGGTTCTCGCTGGAGTCCTGTGCGTGCAAGTCAACAGAGACAACGACAGATAGAGATTTGTCTTTTTTCAAAGAGAGATTATTTGAAGAGTGCGGCGTCGTTTTGTCATAAAAGGCCACACTTTCTTTGGATTGTTTGACAGATTCCTCCTCATCCGCGCTACACTTTTTTTTTAAGGAAAAAGTCACATAGGAATTAACATTTTATTATGACTTTTTCTCGGAATTTATCGTCAAAGGGTGAAGCTACTTAAGTGATCGTTTTTTTTTATATGACACTAAAGTAATTTGGCAAAAAATTTTGGCGTTAGAGTAAATGTGGGACAATTCCATTATTATTTTTTTCTCTGCGCAGATTTGATCTTTTTATGAGAAATAGTAGTCTTTTTTTACATAATATAATTGACTTTTTTAATTGGGTGCAATTGCCCAGCCCATTCAGGATGACCCATGAGTAGCTCCTATTGTTTTAAAGCCTAGTATTGTCAGACTGGACTTCCTCAAATCATGGTACCATCTCGCGACACTTATCAATCATGCTCAATGAGAGAATAGAACTTTCTTACCATGACATTTGTTGAAACAGCTAATTAAAAGTTTTTTATTTATAATTACCGATGCACCCACTGTCTCGTACTATGCATATAGTCGATGCTTTGAAATGCAGACTATTCCTCGTTTTGTATGCTTAACCAAATGCTTTGAAGACGCTCGTTAACGGATAAGAATTTGGTATTTACTGTCCCGTATGGAGAGTTCGAAAACATATCTTGCTCGTGGCTAAAGACAAAGTGAATTCACTCGAGCAAGAGAGGTGAATCCTGTGGGGTTCATTGTCGTTTCGGGAAGAGCTGTTGAAATGCCATTCCAAACGTGGCTGAATCTAAAGTTTTATAATAATGGAGGGGAAGCAACATGCAAGGAGTTAATGCGCGAGTGGCGAAAGCTGGCGAGTGCCAATTTGGGGGCATCTTCTGCAGCACCAGCAGCTAAAAGGCGGGCTCATCTTTATCTCCACTTCTGTATACAATCTGGTATTGTCCTTAATAGAGCTCTGTGTCAAGTATCCTTAAATGGCATGAATTGTCGACTCAGCAGTGATTGGATACCAGACGATGACGTTCTCCGTAATAGCGCTGGTCAAAGAGTCAAAGGGGTAGGAAAAAAAAAAGACAAGAAAAGAAAAGGTTAAAAAGTCAAAGAAGCAAAAAGGTGATGTCTTCAGTTTACAAGAGGGACCGAGCACACGCAAATAAACAGAGAAAAGAAAGGGGCTCACCGAGACAGAAAAGAAAAAGAGAGAAGAGGGAGAAGGAAGAAGAGAGAGGAGCATTATACGTTGATGCCACGGACTTCTCGCTATGCTGGATTTACTATGTATTGCAATATCTAGTAAGTACTCGCATCTCTCATTTGTCCAATCGGAGTATTTTTCAGGATTAGGTCACAATTTCGGAATTTTGTGAAAATCAAGCCGCGAAATCCGATTTTTGAGTTGTTGAACTGCATTTATATATAGAACTGGTAGTTTAGAATATCGTGGAGCTATTGCATCTTACGAAACTCAATTTGGACTTACCATTTGCCCGAAATAAATTTTTAAAGTTGAGTGCACGTGATGAACAGTGTACGACCAGCAGGCTTTAGGCCGATTTTCATTGGTTTTGAGCTTAATTTTGGAATGGCCAAGTTGTGGGTCTTCTAGTACTTTGAAAGATCTTCCTTTTTAATTGTAAGCTCGCTTCGAACGGGATCCAGCAGAGAGAATTATGACACGATCAAGTTTCGCACTTAAGTTGCCCATTGCGGACGGCTTTGAATAATCGCTTTGGACGAGTGATATGTGAGCCCGTGGGAGTCGTTTTGTTAGCGATTAAGTGTAACTTAGTTGAGTCATTAGTTAAAATAATGTTTTACTTGGTTTTGACGTTAATTCTCATTCAATTGATAGGATTATGAGATCATCAGTACATTTAGCCACATTGTTCGGTTTTGGGATATTCCCAAATGAGTGGTGCTATCTCTTTTTTAAGTTTATAAACTCATGTTTTGAAAGTAATAATGATTTGAGTATTATATGAGTTATTATACCATTATTATTGCATAAAAGCCTGGATCGGGCATTTATTACTTTTTAGTATTTAAGAATCGTTTTTGGAAATGTATTTTGAAAGGATACAAATGTGTATTGCATTATGAACTAGTTTATGAAATGAGTTCGGAAATGATTCAAGAAATGCTCTACGAAATGTATTTCTGGGCAGTTGAGCTGTGTTGCGAGAAAGTTATTTGTTTGGTTTGTGAAATGTATTCTGGATTGGATTTCTGATATTTGATGATGATTGTTGGATGCTCAATATGATTATGAACCCGGGTAGGGGTTTCGGGATATGCATACCGGTTTAGGATATCCTTTTGGGTCGAGCTACCGGCTTTGTAAGTAGAGACATTGCCAAATGGGGAATCTTGGTAGCCTTGTCACAAGGTTTTGTGTCGTAACCATGATTTGATATTGAGCGGTAGATTAGTCAATGAAATGGATAATCGACATGTGATGTAATATGAGATTCATTAATGGAATAGATCATTAATTTGTGATTTGAGATTAGTTAATGGAATGAACCATTAACGTGATTTTTAATAGAGATTGATCAATGGACTTGACAATTAATGTTTATGATGATTTAAATGAGTATTTTATGAATTGTATAAAGTCTTGTTGATATGAAACAATTCCTATGTGATTTGATATGTATTTTATACCATGAGTTTGGCTTATGAAGTTCTGGTGTTGTCTTATACTTATATGTATATGCATAGTGGGTGCTCGATCTGCTTAGAAGAGATACGTACTACTTACTGAGTTATAATTGCTCACCCCTCTCTTTTCCAATCTTTTCAGGTTTCTTGATTAATAGCCAATAGAGCGAGAGCTATGTCGTGGGGACTTTTGAGAGTTGGATTTCTTATTGTGGTTTGAGGCTGCGTCCTTCAGATGGAAAGACAGCCATGTAATCCCCCATCCCGGTAGGTTTTAGGGTGTAATATTCTCTATATCTAACTTCCGTGGTAGTTCCCCCACAGGCCAAACTAGGTGTGTCAATGGGTCAAATTGGATCAAGACCCAGCTCGTACCATAAGATATATATGTGCTCTCTCTAACTCGTAGCATACCACCCGAGTCGAAAATCATAAGGATACCAGGATTGATGGTCAAACCAAGAGCCATATTTACTTAAATTCCCTAGTTTCGTTCGCGATCCCATTTGAACGAGACTTGCATTCGACAGTCAGCCCATCGATGACCTGATATATATGGCCTTCAAGAGATGTGCCCATCGATCATTCCCATCAATTTCTGCCCTAGGAAGAAAGAGACTTCTCCAGCGGGAAGCCATGTTTGACAAAACAAGAAAGGAAACAGAGCAGGCCTAACTTCCCATGGGTTTGCCTCCATTAACGCCTGTGCTCGATGCGTTGTTCCTGTCGCCTAATACTATATTTGAGCGACAGATGTCCAAGAAGAGTTTATTCTCGCATCAGCTCTTTCTCAATCACATTTGGGCGACACGGTCCTAATTCTATCTGTAGCTGTATAAGTACATGCAGCAGCGCAGATAGTTTTATTCCCTCACCTAGTTGTTTCTTTGACCCTGTCGTGTAACACTAGTAGTACTAATAACCATTATGCAAGTTAAGCTCTATTTATTTCGCAAAAAAATAAATAATTAGAAAAATATTTTCTTTTAAAAAATCGCTTGCATCACTTAAAATAATTAATCAATAGAAAAATATTTTTATTATTGATGATAATTTACATTTAAATATTTTTGTGGATGACGATGAAACTTCCCAATCGTTTTTAAAAAAATGCTTTTGAAATTTTTTATTTTTCGTGAAATAAACAAAGCTGTTGCATTCATAATTACAGTGACATAATTACAATGGAAAATGTGCTTTGAGTTTCATAGCAGAGTTTCATAGCAGATCACTCTATAATACACGAGTGTCTAGCCTTTTCTTTTTGTACATACAAATCCACTTGCGATTTGATATTGATAAATCACAAGCAATTCATGTATGGTCGACATCAAGCATGACGACGCAGCTAAAATCGGAGCAAAAAGATCTCGTCTGTATGAATTTTGCAAATTATTTATGTAGACCGTTCTAGGTTCGAGCCGTCTGCACATATCAAAAGATCAAAAGGCCATTGCTCTTAAATCTACTTTTATATGCGGTAACATTACCTTTCTTTAAATAAGAACTGTGCATTACGCATGGTTAGGGGAGCGCGATTGACCTAAAAGGGGAGGGAAGGAAGGCAGTAAAAAGGGCGCGCCACCTGTGCAAGTCCCTCAGGGATTAGAACATTGTCCAACACCAACAGCAGCAGCGCACAGGAAGGAACCTTCCTCTTCTTTTTCCCTCCTTCCCTCCCTCCATTAAAACCCTCCCTTCACAAATCTCCACCTCCACCTCCACCTTCACCTCTCTCTGTTTATCTCTCTCGTATGGACAACTTGGACGGCTCCACCACCCCAAAGGCGAGCGCCTCCGCCTCTTCCGCGGCCGCCGCCGCTCGCGCCGGCCGCTACGCCCTCAACGGCAAGATAATGCTCTGCACCGTGGTCATCCTCTTCGTCGCCGTCTTCGCCATCCTCGGCTTCCACAGCTACGCCCGCTGGTCCATCCCCCGCCGCCGCCGTGTCCGCCAGCGCCGCCGCTCCGCTCCGGCAGCCGCCAACTCGTCCTCCGGCGGCGGCGGCGGCGGCGGCGGCGGCCTCGACGTGTCCGTCCTCAAGTCCCTCTCCGTCTTCACTTTTGCGGGCTCCGGGAACGGCGACGTTGGCCAGTTCGTCGAGTGCGCCGTTTGCCTGTCGGACTTCGAGGACGGCGAGACGGGCCGTCGTTTGCCCGAGTGCGAGCACGTCTTCCACGCAGACTGCATCGACACGTGGTTCGGGTCCCACTCGAGCTGCCCGCTCTGCAGAGCGCCGGTCCAGGCGGACGGTCAGGCAGCTACGGAGGTGGCTCCACCGGAGGACGTCGGCGGCGCTGCCGCGGCACAGGGGGCGGTTTGGTTGATTGAGGTTTCCGAGGATGAGACGAGCATGAGTTCGTCCTTGTCTCTGTCGCCGACGTCGTCGCCGTCTCGTTGTGGTTCTTGTTCTTCGCCGCCACGGCCGAGGAAGGCGGTTGAGTTAGAGGAAATAACGGTGGAAGAGCAGCCGCCGCCGCCGCCGCCGCCGGCGATGGAGGAGAGATATAAGGAGTTGGAGAAAATGGGTTTGCCCGAACGAAATCGGTCCAAGTCCCCGGGTTATCGGATCCTGTCCTTGAGAAGGATTTGGAGTATCTAGTCGGGCAAAAAGTGTTCCTTTTTTTATATTTTCATTTTTATTTTTACTTTTTACTCTTTCCTTTTTCCTTTTATGTAATTTCTTTTTTTAATCTTAGTCCTTTTTCTTTCTGTTTTTTAGGAGATGACGTTTATAGGAAAGGCCTGTTGCTGTTGTCATGTCTGTGTAAGCAGTATGTACATCATGTAATACTCTCACGAAAATTAACAAGCCTCGTATAGATTGTTTGAAAGCTTGGCAATTTTAGATCCTTTTGTTAAATACATATAGTTAAGCGTACTTCGATTGAGCTTAATTATGTTTTATATTGTAAACGACTTGACTGGTTTATACACGAATAATTAATGTATTGATCGCTAGTTCACCTTTTTAACCGCTTTATGACATGTTTAGATATTTTAGATAAATAGATTAACATTATAGTCTTGTCAACACGAAAAGTTTAGATACAATTTGAAATGTTCATATTCGTGTAAACATTTCTAAATGCTTGCATGTTGAAACTTGTTTGATAAAAGTTTCATTTTTTGGAGTTTAAAAAATTTGACACAAATGAATGAATGGAAAATTGTCCATAAAGTCCTAAACCTATTATATTTTTACCAATTCAGTCCTAAACCTTTTAATTTTGCCAAATCAATCCTAAACCTTTTGTATTTTGTGATAATTCAATCCATCTAATCAATTTTGATAGGTCGAGAGTGACGTGGTAATTTTTTTTAATATTTTTCCTTTTTTCCTATCACTCTTCTCTCTGTCCGATCCAGCAACCGGCCAAAAGTGAGGGTCGGCAAGGCTCAACCTCATCCCGTCGCTGGTGGGCAAGGTCGAGCCTCGCCCTCACTAGTACCAGGCGAGTGTGAGCTTTGTCAAAGGCCAATGTGGCCTCACTAGCCACAGGGAAGAAGGGTAGAAAAAAATTAGAAAAATGGAAAAAAAAAAGTAATAAAAAATTCAAAAAAATATCGTAATATTTTTTAAAAAATTGCCAGGTTAGTGTTAATCAGACGACTGGCATCGGTTAGCATTCACATCAGTGCTAGCCGGTCAAAATTGGCTGGATAGACTAAATTGGTACAAATGCAAAATGTTTTTTGATTTTTTGGATAATTTTCCAGATGAATGAATGTGATATGTTCAAATTAAACCAATATTCAAAACAATATAGTTATGAAACAACTTAATTACGTCACTGAGAGTTGTATATTATCAATCCCAGTGGAGAATTTTGATGTTGGTTGCACATGACATTGACCAAGGTTCCCCATAGTTTTACGAAATACCCATTACAATTTTAAGTATATGTGAAATTATATCATTATGTTATGATTTTTTGACATCCTTAGATTCTTTAAAAGAACTAAGTTAACAGTTATAGAACTTAACGAGTTCAAGTCACAAACAAAAAATGTCCAAATTATAAAAACTCTCGACTAGTTCAAATGCTCTAGTAGAAAACTTAAAACAATTGAAGGCTATGGCTTTTAGCCACAAACTTCAATTACTTTTATTATATCTATAAATTTAGATCATTACTTTGTAAATCATTCAGATTTCAAAGATAGTTTTGGATTCCTTCGCATTATTTACATTCACTAATGTAATTGCACTGTGATATAAATCAGTCTAGTGTAACATATATAACTTCAACTTTTTTTAAATATAGCTTCCTTTAACACTTTATTTGTACTTAGTTTATGTTTTTTTTTCATATCAATGGGTGTCTGGGGCTCTTCACCCGAGTAATTCCCATTCAGTGTTTTTGCTCTTTGTCCCATACATATCAGATAATTATCGAAGATACGTAAATTTGAGCTCTTGGGATTGGGCCCAAGAGAATACTTAAGCGTAATGATTCGACATTAATTTTTGAGCTAGGATTACGAATGTGCTTGTTGAGTTTACTTTGAGTTAAAATAGTTGCACATTTCCTAAATATCTAGTTTCGAGAATACTCTTTAGTTGCTTTTGAATTGTTTTTACAGATCGAGGAATTTCCTTTTGACCAACGTATTTGTCGTGCAAAAACCATGACACGTGTTCGACACAACGAACGGGTATCGTGTATATATATATATATTTGGTCAAGACCAAAATTTGTATATTGAAATCTCTATTTTTAAAGATCAAAGTGGTTTGAATTGCGAAACTTGTCGAATTTTATGTAATTTATAAATATATGTGTGTGCATGTATATTTTTTGTTTTCTTTTTTTTTATCACATCAAATTGATATATATGTCTAAAAACCAATTTATATATTTATATGTCATATGTGTCCTGTTGTGTTAAGCTGGAATTTTAGAAATGTGTTCAAATTACATCTAGATTTAACATAATAAGATGATAGCACGATACAATTTTGAAGCAACAGCTCGAATTAGATAGATTCATAAAATGGTCTTATTTACAAAAGATTGAGATCATTATCTACATCTCTTTCATCTCAAGAAGTTATAAATAGATTCATAAATAGGGCAAGTCGGGATGCATAAAAATATAATACATCAAAGCACTATGAAAAGAGATTAGAGAAAGTCATTGATACTAGTTTGGTAGAGATTATAGAAAAGGAGTGTTCGGATTCAACACCATGTATCTAGGCTTTTGTTTTGCACCTACCGGCGAGGAACACTACCTCTATTTGGTAAAGAAGGTGAAAGGAATGCGGATACCGTGCGATCTTATTCCCAAGCGTGATATCTATGAAGAGGAGCCATGGAAGATGCTCGACCATTTCATGACATTGAAGAAGATCAAATCGAGTGTTCAATGGACGGCCGGCCAGGGGACGTGGAAAGGCCAAAATAAGGTGGAGATCAAGAATTCGCAAGGTGAGCAAGTTGGCTCCGGACGACTCTTCTCATTCGAAATGAAGAGCAGTTCGAGCAAAACGGATGGAAAAGCTGCCCGTGATAGTTTGAATTGGTAGTTTGAGTTATTCAGCCTCGTTCCCGCCTTCTATCGCTGTTCACCACTCGATTGATGAACATGTAAGCACAATTCCTTTCGTCGAAAACAACTCGTCCACAATCCTCATTGACGCCTTGTATGATTGTTTACCGGGAGATTCAACGAGCAAACGGGAAGCCCTTCATCAGCAGCTATGGTGGACCTCTTCATCATACCGATTGTCTGCTGGTTTCTAATGGCGACACGACCTGCCCCGAGTCTGCCGGAATCACGCGAGCAAACGAGGATGGCGATTTCCAAGATTGGATCAAGCGGATGATCAGCATTGAAGAAGATAGGTTGCTCCTCCCTAATGACTCCTGCGAGGACTTTTTCCCTACCTGCAAATATGATATCAAAACTAAGGTTGGTTCGATCCTTGTAAATAGTTGACCATTGTACATATACTCATTATTGATCCATCGGCTGCATATATCTTGAGGATAAGTATTGTATGAGCTATGAATTACTCACTTTTGATGCAAAACCTCCAAGACCGAAATTCACTTTTCATTAAATGAATTATGAATTTCAGAGGCCAAAAAAATAATAATAAATTGAAGAAATGATGCAAATGTGACCCCATGTCCCAATTTTCAAATGTGCAAAGTATAACGAATTTGGTTCCAGCTCAGTGTTGATTAAATTGATATATTCTGTCATTACTCAAATGATCACAAGAAATGAATAAACAGGCTTATTTATCTAGCGGGTTGGCTCATGGTAGCGTCAAAGGATTTCCAATTTAAGAACCGAAGTCAAACTTAGCAGATTCATTATATTTGTAGGGTGTTTTACAGCCCTCTAGATAGTTGAGCTTCCATGTCCAAGCCCCCGAACAAAAGAGCAAACTAATTCAGGAAAAAGTATCAAAAAAGTTCTAAACCTATTGTATTGGTATTAATTCAATTATAAATTTTTTAATTAGACCAATTTAATTTTAAACATTTTCATATCGATACCAATTCAGTCAAATTGATTTAGGCAGAAAATCACAGACATGGACGCCAGCCATACTGCATGGCACGGTTGACGCTGACATTGAAATTTTAAAATAATTTTTAAAAAAATTATTGAATTTTTTTTTCCTTTCCATTTTCCTACCCTTTTCATTTTGTCGGTGCCTAGTCAACCGCCACAAGCCATGGCCAGTGAGGGTTGGCCTCGCCAGGTCGCACTTGGGCTAGGGCAAGTGTCGGCGAGCCCCCCTCACCAGAGGCGCCTTGCCCTAGCCTTGGCAAGAACTGCTTCTCAAGGAGAACCACGCCGTTGTCCATAAGAAATGCCTTGAACTTCATCATCGTCTTCGATTGCTGGTTTCTCTATATGGAAAATGATGCACGCAAGCAGAGAGAGAGAGAGAGAGAGAGAGAGAGAGAGAGAGAGAGAGGCGGGAAAATTAGACGATTAGGAAGACGATGGGGCTTGCAGGGTGTCACCCTTGCCCAGGGGAGGTCGCCTGGCCTGGGCGAGGGTCGACCTTGCCAAAGCTAGTGAGGGGGGCCTTGCCGACACTCACCCTCACCCAAGCGTAACTCGACGAGGCCAACCCTCGCTTGTGGCTAATGGCCGGCCACTAGCCACTGGCAAAAAGAAAAGAGAAAGGAAAAAAAAGAGAAAAAATAATTAAAAATATTTAGAAATGTTCACGTCAATATCGATCATGCCACATAGGATAGCCGACCGGCATCCGCGTCAGCGATATCCGATCTAAATTGGTCGGATGACTAGATTGGTATCAATATGAAAATGTTTAAAAATAAATTGGTTCAATTAAAAAATTTAGGATTAAATTAATACCGATGCAATAGGTTTGTGATGAACTAATTCATCAAAAGACTTTCCTAACATAAAGCATAGGACACTCGATACTTAACTTTGATAATTGTGCTCCGATAATGAGATATTACATACGTCTGGGCTCAGTCGGTGGATTTATTTGCGAATTAGTTTAGAGGGGAGATATTTGTACACCGTGTTGTTCTTTAAAATTAACTTTAGTTTTTCTTACTGTTTTAACAAGTGGAAAAAAAGAGCATTTCCCCATACTGAACTAAAGACCATAGTATGGATTTTTAATTTACCAAAAAAAAGTAAATGAGTAAAACACCATATGATGGATGGATGGTTGATTTACTAAAATACTAGATGCGTGATTATTAAATCATTTACTTTTGTCTCGATTGATAATTACAACTTCGCTTCGTTATGCAAAAATAACATGACTCGAGGCTATCATGTCCTTGAACTTTTTAACGTATAATGTAAAAGCCAATAAACTAACCTCCGCGATTTATTTATTTTTTGGATTTTTGTTGCTCTTGCTAAAGAGCGATGGTGGAGATGTTGAGCATAGAACTACAAAATTGATTTTCAAAGGGAGATGATACGCTCCGATTTAATCACTTGTACGGACTGACACTACTAAAGTCGAAATGAATGTGCAATCCCGAGGTGCATATCATCATCCATGGAACTCTATAAAGATATTTAGATGTACTAACTTCTGTTTAAATAAATTTAAATAGTGCATAGATCCAGTCGTCCTCTCAATTTATGTACGACAGAAATTGGGTGTGAATAATTGTTTAAGGAAGAGTTAAATTGTACGTCACGTTAGAATCGATGAGTGCTTAGATACTAACTTCTTTTCGTTACATCACTTCATGTGTTGTTATGCAATTAAATAGGGAACATAGATTTTGAGTTTTCGTATTCGGCTGGAGTCCTTTTTCGTAACCCAAAAAATAAATAAATAAATAAAAGAAGAAGAATCGTTCGTAAAAAGTTTAGAGAATTCGCTTGTGTTTGCGATGTGAGTTGCAGCATTCGGGTTGAAGGTTTCGAAGCTTCCTCAACAAACGCAACGCACGCAGAGAGAGGAAGGAGAGAATGGCGAAGCGTAGCCTTTCTATGGCGAGACGGTTCTCTTTTCTTGTTTGAAACGGCTTCTCTTAACTATCTCTTCAATCGGACGATGATCGGGACTCGAACATTTATCGAAACAGATTTAACCGCCAACCGCTCCATTAAAAATCACAGATCGACGCAAGCGGCGATGAACGACGACGGAGTTAATCCAATCGAAGAAGAAGAAGAAGATAAGGAGACAAACAATGAACAGGTCGATGATCACGATGCTCCCCATCTTAATGACCCTAGCTCTCTCGATGGATGCGCAAACGAGTGGCTCCGATTTGATCTCTCAAGTCTGCGAGCACGTACCTCGCAGGGGCTTCTGCGAATCCGCGCTCCGGTCCGATCCGAGGAGCGAGGGGGCGGACACGGCCGGGCTCGCGGCGGTCGCGCTCGGCCTCGCCGCCGCGAACGCGACGGACACCGCCGCCTTCATCGGCCGGGTGCTCGGCGTCGGCGGCGGGGGGAGCCTGGGCCCGGCGGTGGAGCAGTGCCTCGGCGAGTGCGCCGACCAGTACGCGGACGCGGTGGAGCAGGTGGAGGCGTCGATCGCCGCCGCGAGCGCGGGGGACTACGGCGGCCTGAGGCCGCGGGTGAGGGCGGCGATCGCGGACGCGGAGTCGTGCGAGGAAGGGCTCAGGATGGAGGCCGGAGGCGGCGACCAGATGGTGATGTCGCGCCGGAACAAGGTGTTCAGGCTGCTGTGCGACACCGCGCTGAGGATCGTGGAACTGCTGGTGCTCGCCTGACTGACGAAAGGCGACGATGGGTGGATGACGCGTTCCGCCGTCGGAGGGACGGACGAAAACGAGGGGGCGCGAGGGGAGAGAGAGAGAGAGGGGGGCTGGAAATTGAGAGAATCGTTGCGGTAATAAAGAGCGCGAACATGTTGAGTAAGGAAGGAGTAGGGTAGGACTGAGCTCGTCTTCTTCTGCAGAACGGTGAAAACCGTACAGAACGTTTTACTTGCTTTTCATCCTCCTAAATTGCGTTCTCAGAAACATACGGAAATGTCCTTACTGGCCTTGCGCTTGTTCCCTCGTCTTGGAGTTTCATAAAACGATTGGTAAGCTTTCACAGGATGCATTAACCAGCTGATCTCCTTTCGGGCTTTCGGGGTGCTATCATGCTCGCGTGCTTCTAGTTTGACAGATAAAGACACCGGATAAGAACAACAGCAAGAGTGTAATTAGAATTTACTTTCGTACAAAGCTTACTTGACTGTTATAATACATTAAAGTAAAATCGATCATTTGAGTGTCATTTCTAACAAATAGTCTTACGTGGATTTTTTTTTATAATTTTTTTATTTTTTATTTTTTATTTTTCCTTTTTTTTGACCTGTTTTTTCAGTGCCGACGAGGGTCATCGGCCGCAAAGGCCTCACCAAAAATAGGCGAGGGCCACCTTGGCCTCGGCTAACAGGGCTACAAAGGCCCTAGGCGAAACCATCTCTAGCCGTGGATGAGGCGGCCCTAGCCCAGTCTTGCGAGGGCCTTCACACCTTGGCCTGCGACCGGCAAAGTTGCAAAGGCCTTCCCTAGCGTTCGGCAAGGCCTTTCCGTGAAGGCCCTCCCAAGCACAAAAAAAAAAGCAAAGAAAAAAAGGAGAAAAGATATAAAAAAATTTACAAAAATCATCTATATCAGCATCGGCGATACCATGTAATATAACCAACAAAGCAAATTGTTGACGGCACTTAAGGGATCGATTTTCAATTTGCGAAACTTAAGTGAGCAAAAAAAAAAAAATCAAGGTAGGCGCTCTTGCTGTATTTATCCTGATAGACAGTGCATGACATTGCAGGTACAAGTTTTCAGTTGTATCCAACAAGAGTACATAGTAGTCGGAGCTTAGTCCTTGCTAAACAAGCACCCATAAATCCCCGTTCGTTCATGGTACCGCAGGAGGTGATGTAAACTTCTTAATAAGCATATTTACGAACTCTTTCCAGGATTCGAATTTCAATACAACAGTGTGATTGTTATCGAGTAAATCAAATTATTGTCTACATTGCTTCCCGGGCCAACTTAATGTAATCAGCACAGCATACCCTTTACCAGAAAGTATCAGCGAATTTGTTATATAAGCTGGTAAGATTGAACTGCTCTATGGTTGACAAAAGAGCAATACAATAAAAACGAATTGGAGATTCGCCTCAACCTGGACATGGGCATCGGTTTAGCTGACTTTAAGTATCCTTATAATAGCACGGTTTGGTCGATATGCTTGGTATAAATTGAGGAGATGCAATGACTACTTTTGCCTAAGCAGTCCTTGCACTATTATAGAACTCGACTTGGACGCAAGCGCAACTACAGCTGGCAAAGGCATTTCAGCATGACCACCCTCCTCAACATGAACAGAACGGTACAAATAAGCGTCAAACATCGGCAGTATGGAACTTACAGATTGCACTTCAATGGCTGGTCTATGCTACAACTAAGATTTTATGAATCAAAGCATACTTCATCCTTCTTTTCCCTTGAAGCATGCAGTGATCTGTTGTTGATAATCAAGCTGCACTCTCTGGTTTGAGCATACCCGATCACCTATGGGAATAACTTCTTCGTGGGCTATAGATCTTCCAGGTTCTACATCTTATAATGAATTATCAATCGCCCGCGGAACCGACTTCACCTGGACATGGAAAGAATGAACGAATCAGCACAAACAATTTCCTAAGAAAATCAGGACTTTCATTTGGTAGTCGCATACTGAAGTGCTCTCCCACGTTTTGCTCAGACAAAATTGGAAAAGGTGGGCTTGACGTAATCATGATATCTCTGAAAGTCTGGTTATTGAACAGCTAATGATGGCAGCAGTAGCATGGACAACATTGAGGCAAAAGTAATAAAAGACATGATGCAGGGTCAGCCGCATCACTTCGGCATCTCCGTAGTTCCTTTTCCTAATAAATCTTGTTTAAATTACTGGTGCATGTATGATTGATCATTTCCCAGTAAGCTAATAAGCCTCGACCATTCTCTTACTTGGTCACGTCTATAAAAAACCTGCCTATACAGTCGTTCTGGCCAATGTGCTAACTGGCTACAGAATGAACTCTCCATGAAGATACAGAGGAACAAAATCCCAGCAAAATGAGGATAGCAAATCAGTAAAAAGGACCCCTTTAAGAGATATCCACGCACAAACTACAGCTATCATTTTGTCTTGTTCTAGAATTTTGGTCAAAATCAAATTTCTTGCAAAAGCATGGTCATAACGACAACCATATCATGGAAATTATAAAAACAATTAGAGATTTGTCTCTTCATGCAGTCTACTCTCAGCTTCAAAGCGTGACTATTAGGGTGGTTGGTGTACGGGAAGGCACAGTAGGAGATGCATGGTAACTGTCACACTTACAAGGGTTTGAATTGTAAATCTTCCATTGATTTGTAATGCTTCAGTAGATATTTCTGCTGAAGTAGCTGATCGAGAGTAAGATGTGTAATTCCATAGCAACAAGTAGGTCAAGGATGATAATGTCAAACTTACAACTAACAAGGGGCTAAAATTTTAATTGCGACTTTTATATCAAATCCACCGACATTGGAGAAAACTTCTCCACAAGCACCATTGGTTGCATGACTAGTGCGGAATGAGTAGTTAATGTAGTGGAAATCTCTGCTTCTGTGCGTTCAACAGTGTTTGTGACTCTGGAGAAAAGATTCTCCAATGCACGCCTGCTCAAAATTCTTATCTTATTTATTAACAACTACTCTCAGGGTTTTCTATTGATACTCCAGTTATCCACATATCTGTAAATCATTATATCCTGATTATGGGGATCAAGTCAAGATCCTCCACCTGTTAGCATTCTAAAACAACAGCAAAAGTAGAAAAACCAGGCCCTTGAAGCAGCCTATCAATTTGAACGCTTCTTACCAGTTCTCGAAATTTAAGAATGTAAAGCATCTCAACATAACGTCGCGTTTCACGCCTCTCTAGCTTGGAAACATGCTTCCAGAAGCCATACACCCCAGCCAGTGTCATCAACCTTTCAGAATAGATCTTCCACGTATACCTGCAGATCAGTGAAAGTCCGACTAAGTCGCTTGTATTCAAGCTGAAGATGCATCATACTGGCGCTGTCTACCACTCACCGATCATAAATCCTCTGGAGCCCTGCATCAGATATTTTCTTCCAACAACTAGAGTCCTCATTGCACCGTCGTAAGAAATCAACCATGAGAGCTGAAGCCTGGTCTGGGTGATAAGGATCGATATGGAAACCTGACACACCGTGCTCAATGATCTCTGCAGTACCTCCATGGCAAGTGGCAAATGTTGGCAAGCCACAAGTCATGGCCTCTACAACGGTGAGTCCAAAGGCTTCATACAGAGCTGGCTGCGCTCCAGAAGTGAACAAATAAGTATGGGTTTAGGGAAGGCCTTGAAAATGAAGACTCACCAACAAACATAATGTGCAAAAATTGCTCACCTGAACAAAAACACCTTTTGTGTCTGCTATGCATCGATATAGCTCACCATTGCAAGCTCGATTTGTTTGCATAGACATCCATCGAAACTGCCCATCTAAGTTGTACGTCTTAATCAAGCCATGCATCTTCTCAATTTCTTCCGCTTCTTCCCTATCTTTGGATTTCTTCACATCATTGTTACCAGCTAGGACAACAAGATTAGCCAATTCCCTCAGTTCAGAATTCTTACCATAGCACTCCACCAACCCAGTGATGTTTTTAACTCGGTCCAACCTTGCCATGGAAAAGATAATAGGCTTGGATTTATCTCTCAATCTGCCACTTTAGTGTTTCATATGTTGGTATAAGAAAATAGTTATGAGGCAAGGAATCCACAATTAAGATGGGACTCACATGTGCTTTTCATTTTGCTCAGTATGAAAGAGCAATTTCTCTATCGATTCATGTAAAGCTGTAAGTCGCCCATGTTTTTTGAAGTACGGAAAATAAATGCTCATATCTGCCCCAGGAGAGACTATGTTGAACTTTGGATCAAAAACATCAATTCCATGAACAACCCTATACAACCCTGGAAGCGTAAAGGCTGTGTAGCTCTCATACTGCCCGACAGTATTCTTCCTGAAAGGAATGGCGAAGATTGAGTCATATTGGTAGATGGTTCACTCCACAACGCACAAGGGTCTCAGAAGGAAAAACAGGACAAACAAGCTGAGTTGCACATTAATTACAGTCACAAAGAGCACGATTGAGCTACATAGTTTATAACCAAATACACTTATTTACCTATAAAAAAATTATTTGGGTACAGAGTTGAGCGAGCACTATCAATCCGTTATACAGAGCATACCCGACTTTGAACCAAGATTTTTGAGCGTTACCACATGGCTATCACTATCAGTTATTTTTCCAATCTGTAAGTTGATTATAGGTGAAGTACGCTCAAAGCATCTAGCATAGAGGGGGCACACTGATAATTGGACAGTGGAGAAACTTACGCTCCCGCTATTTCTTGATATGTGCTGGTGATGATAAAGTCGGCATGATTCATCGCAATTAGATCAGCAGTGAATTGACAGGAGAAGTGGTACTTATCCTCAAAATCCTTCCAGTATATGTCAGAATCTGGGTACTTCGTCTTCTCCAGGGCATGTGCAATGGTGCACTATGCAGAACAGGTATTGTATAACTAAAAACAATACATGAAAGAAAGACTAGCTAAACAGTTTAGCTTCTACCCACTCAGATCCAAAAACAGTGGCAAACCTGTGTAACTCCCATCTTATGAGCCAATAATGATGCGACAAGATTACCATCACTGTAGTTCCCAATAATAAAATCTGGATAGCCTTGCAACTCTACGGCAATTTCACCTGCCGCATCCTGATAAGTGATATGACAAAATGATGATAGATGAGTATAGGTACAGCAAGGTATAAATAAGGACATCCATATCCATCCGAGACAGGAGAAAGCATGTACAGAAATACTAAAACTAGATAACCTAGAAAACCGGGAGAATTGCATGTTGCCTCAGGAAAAAGGACACAGTTTTGCAAACCTGGTCCAGATTAAAAGTTGATTATGCATAGTTAGATGTTGCAACATGAAGCCACGGAATGGCATCTACAATTTGGAAAAACAAGATCACAGCACGGATTTTTCCCTAAATGGTGTCAGAGAAGTTGACAGTTCTGGTGAAATCAAGTTGTATCAATCACCCCCGGAAGAAACACAATAAGCAACAACACTAATTGGGACTAGGTAGCATGAAAGTGATTGTAGAAGTTCTTGAACTGAGCTTTCTTCCAGAGAAAATCCTTCCCGTCGGCCTCTCTTCCCTTCTAAGCCTCACTCCAATTAAAGAGAGAAAGAAAAAAACAAATAAGAAAACCAGGAAGAGTGCCGGTCAAGAAAAAGATTGCTTCCTCCATTTGAAGGGCAGAAATTAGTAACATTTGGATAGTGCATACTTTCTTTGAGATAACGAGGACCTATAACTTTGTGTATGTCTTTGGAGGTAAAGTTGATCCGTTCATCTATCATAGAGAAACGAAGCTTATAATGTAATGTATCATGATCGGATCAGGAGTGGATAAAGTTTAGGGGATATAGATAGCTATTGAAACAACAAAAGTCATACAATTTACCTCAGCAAAAGTTTCCAAAAAAGGCCACACGTCAAATCTTGAAATCCATTCATGAAGAATTCCTTTCTCAGATCTGAAGGGAACTCGCAGAATATATGTGTGATGTGTTCCACTGACTCTTTCCAGCCGTTGGTTCCATGTAGTTCCTTTTGCATCAGGTATCAACCTAGTAACCTGAAAGAACAAAAATCAAGATGAAGAAAAAAGGGGAGAACCAAGAACAAATGGCAGTACCAGAGAAAGCAATGATAGCATGCTCAAGTAAAGTAATAAATCGGTTTATACATACAATGAGAAGTCTAGGGGTCACATCCAGTCCTTGCTTATGTATTCTGAGGAGCATTTCATTCTCCAGTGCCCGAACCTGATCGAGTATGTAGACAATCTGCATGCAGTAGCCAACATAATAACTAGATATGGTCACTCACAGAGACCGCATCAATAAAGAAGAGGCAAAAAAAAAAACTTTCATTTATTTTGTTCCTAGTATTACCAAAAAGATCTAACCAAAAAAAAAGTATTATAAAAAAGATCAAAGTTTTACTTACCTGCCCTCCAGTATCCGGTAACCCCAACACATTAGCTTGCCCAAAATATCCGTGAGGGGACAATATGACGACATTAAATACCATCGGTATTCTGCCGAGGAATGCCTCTAGAGTGGAGGGATTGGGAGCCTGTAGGATATTCAACAGAAGACGCATCATCTCTAAGGCCTTAGTTGCACCATCACCCCAGCCTCTCTCAAACCCCTTGCCTTGTAACCTAAATGAGGTTGCGAGAAAAGAGTGAACGTGTCAGGAAGAGAAGATTTAAAATGCATGAAAATTTTATGTCTGTCCAAAAACTTCATGAAAACAAGCTTACTCATATTCGAACTCTGAGTAGGGTGTGTCAGATGGAAGCCTAGAAAGATAATCCTCTGCCTTAGCCAAAGCAGACTCAAGTTTTGAAATATTTTGTATTCGATCATTTAACATCAACGTCTGCAAAGGATGCTCATTAGTAGTGCAAGATCATCAGCCAGAGACACATGATTTTGAAGTAGCTCACAAGAATGTCGGAGAGACAAACATAAGGGTGATGCTCATGCAAGTTATAATATTATAATAGTTGCGCCAACAATTTTCTCTCCAAAGGAATCTATTTCACAGACTTACATGACCTTTATGTTTGTGCATACGGAGAAAATTGAGTAATGGCTCCAAGCAATCTTTATTATGGAACATGATTGAAGAAAGGTGGCGGTTGAGAAATTGGACGCCATTGCCGATACATGACGATTGATTTGAGCGAGGAAAGGTTGCATTGAATGGCTCAAAGTCAAGCTCAAGCACAAAAGGGGTATTTGACCTGATTCACATTCAAAAGGCAATGAAACTGGAACACGTGAAATTACATGATTCATTGAGAAAACTTAGAGTAATAACTGCATTATTAGGAAGAAAAAAAAGGTTGCTTACAGCCCATCCACAAGCTCTTCTTTGAATCGAAGATATTCAGATACAGTCAATTGATCCACACTAAGCTCATTCACGTTGATACGGACATATTCCCAAACACCAGGTCTTGGACGGACTGCTACTGCTCCGAATGGAGGCAAAACTATGGCTTCCTGTCACCAAATACAAAAGGAAACATCAACACTTTGCAAACAAACAGGTGAATGGCACATTGAGAGCCCGAACAAACAACTATTTGAGTCAGGTAAGAATTTTCTGAAGATAGAACAATATATATGTATTTCTTCAGTCAACCCAGCCAGGACAGGTTAACAAATGATAAGAACGTGACCGAGGATTCCCTTAAAATAAAGCAAAAACATTTAGACAAACTATATGCAGTGGGAAGAAACTGCAACTCAAGTATATATGTAAATTAAACATAGCTTGGTTGTATTTTAAGTCTACTCTCCTTTTACACAAACCAAAGTGATGGAACTGAAAAGAAGTAAATGCTAAAAATAGCAAGAAAAGCCTATGCCTGAGGACAATCACATGATTTGGCTTTGACATTTAGTATTTCACAAAAACCTCAGAGTCAAAATTATTCAGAAGCATAGCTCCCCAAAGGCTGATAGCAGAAGTCATGACAAAAGCCAACTTGCAACTGTACCATATAGCTATGATGGATGTACAAAGCATATAGTCACAATCGATGCAGAAGCCAAAAATAATATCCTCTCATAACTTGGTAGCAAAAGCCATCTCAGCTGTGATCTCGTTTTGAGGCTGAAAGAAAATAACAAACATAAAGTTCTGCTGAGCTCCACGGTCCTAGCTGCAGTGAAGTTGCTTACTACTGATAGCTCTACATAACCTCTACAGGCGTCAAAATCAACTCAACATTCAAAAAATTGAAAAGAACTTCATTTTGGCTTATTCTTTGTGTCCTTTTTCTGTTCCCTTTCACCGAAAGTTGCATCTTATGAAAGGAAAAGTAACTAAAACGAAGATACACCTGTGCCGATTTTAGGTCCTCGTTGAAGGGGCAAGTGCTGAGACTTTGTCTCGATTGCCCATCATCCATGATGCTGTCAAGCTCATCCAGCAAGTGATGCGGCTGCAATATCCCTCTTCCCTGTTTCACATACCTTAAAATTGGAAATAAAATCACACAGGGGAAAAGTCAATACAAGCCAGTCGTTTCAAACAGCCAGACTGAAGTGACAATGACATGCTCCTCCCAGATGATTGAAACCCCCACTCCACAAGCTCTCACTAAGCTCTTTGATTGCCCGTGAAATGAATAGCTATGCGATTTGCATGAAAGAAAACGACATGATCCCCGATTGTCTTTGCTTTTGTAAACTCAAAAAAAAAAATGATGTACTATGTTTTTCTTGATTGAAGTTTCATGTTAGACGGTAACGTGCCTGTGTGAAAGCTGAGCTGGTAGAATATCTGAATGTGATGCATAAATAATATTCTTGTCTCCTTAACACGTTTACACCTGAGACAAATCAATTAATAAATGAACGAACAATTGACGGAACCGGATGTCAAACACTAGATCTCCAACTTCCGTACCATCTCAGTGTGAATTAAACAAAGTACAACCATAGTTACTCAAGGTCGAGCCAAAGATAAAGCCGCAAACAAGATCCGATGAAATATAACGAGTTTGTCTTCTATCCACCTTAACCATTTCAGTAAACACTATAAGGTCATGAAAACCGTTTCCTCTATTGATGATGATGGAAAAGATGCATAACTATCTCATCTCTCCTAAATCAAGCCACGACTGATTAGGGACGACTAATTCTCCTCCTCTTCCGGAAACCTCCTTCGACATCTCCCAGACAACCACGGATTGAATGCATCCAGCAGGCAAGAACACATGGCCGAGGATGATGCGAACGGCAAGGAGCAAACGGACCTGGAGAGAAGGGAGAACAGACCGTTGCAGTGAGCCCTGACACTGTCCTCGACTCGCTCCTTCATGCTCGGCACGCAATCTAACTTGGTAGTCGCCATCACCTCGTTCACTCCTCGAAACTTGCTACCTCCCCGCAATGGAACTCTCAAATGTTCGCCATAAAAGGGGGAAAACAACACGGAGAGAGAGAGAGAGAGAGAGAGAGAGAGAGAGCTTTGAGTTTTGACCATTGGCGAGCGAGAGGAATCGAACTTCGAGGCGAGAAGAGAGGAGAGATGAATTGAAGAAGGAAGAAGGCGATGGTGGTGGTGATCGGCCATGGAGGATCGCTGCCATGTGTTCTCCCCTCGCGCTCTCATCTTGCGTTGCGCGCGCGAACTCGTTTGCCCGAGTCAAAATCCCGTAATATATATTCATCGGCAGGAAAATACAAAAGAAAAATTATATAAAAAAAAGAAACTGAAAATTACCTTTTTAACCATAAACTCATATAAATCGATATGATATGACTTAATCTACTAAATTAAATCCCACAAGTTTCCAGACTCCATCCTGTGTTTGCCCATCGGAATTCAAATTGCCCCCTAATAGTGGATTTTGTTCAATGTGCTCTCCTGAACTTGACAGTTTGTGTCATTTAGCTTCTGATCTCAACAAACATTAAGTCACCATCGACGAAACATGCAAGTATCACGTGCCATTTCTCACACCAAATGAAGCAGAATTGTGGAAAATAACAATGGTCCTCACAGAATAGTGAATATAATTTTAATATGCCGTATCATCATAGTTTCACACGTCCAATCGTATGTGGGTAACGAGTATTGACCTTTTGATTAACGAATGAAAAAGTGAAAAAAAAAAAAAACAACAACATCGATACAAAGAAAAGAGAGAACAATTGAAAAAAGAACATTTGTCCATGTTTCAAATCAAAAATCGTACTTCATTCAGTCCGTCATATATGCAGCCCAAGCTACGGTTATCTCTTGCAATTCTGTTTTAATCAGCAGTGTCTCATCTCTCAAAATTTCTACCTTATTACGATTTCTCTCTAATCATTGGTCTTGCCTTAATATTCGATAGGCCTAACTATCTTAATTTGCATGTTATTCTTAAGAATCTTAGATTTATATGGGCATTTGGGGAAGAGATGTGGGGAAAATACTAACAAAGTCAAAGACAAATCACACCTGAAATTATGTTAAGAATTCTTGCCACTAATCTTGAGTGGGCCCCGCGTACATTGTATGGCCTGTCATCGCATGGACTAGAGGTGATCGATTTCAAGGTAAGTAGATTTCAAAACTGATTCCTAGTTCTTAAAATCTATAACCTATTTTGTTTGCCTTGAAACTAATTTTGGAACCTATATATTTTTCATGTCCGGTCCAAGATCTATCGGAAAACTCATTTTTTTCCTTTATTTTGGTTTCAAATTTCTTTTTTCACTCTTTATGAACAAATATTCAAATATCATTAGGCATTTTGTTGAACAAATAATATGCACTACGATTGAGGAGCCTAGACATAAGATGGAAGCAATATTTCATTTTGAGATCGTAACCTCAAC
Source organism: Syzygium syzygioides (assembly GCA_031216285.1). NCBI lineage: Eukaryota > Viridiplantae > Streptophyta > Magnoliopsida > Myrtales > Myrtaceae > Syzygium > Syzygium syzygioides. The sequence continues at coordinate 22,866,690 of CM062252.1, read as the reverse complement.
AATAATACAGACATTAGTCATCAAAAGCAATTGCGATTCGAATCGATTTACCACAAACTTAACGACACATCAAAATCCTATGCCCATCCGTCGCCATTATGTAAATCCTCCACAATGGCGATAGCAAGGACATAGATTGACGAAACAAATCGACACGCAGTTCATTGACTCAAATTCATTTACATGCCCTAAGGTTGTGTCACGGCAGTTCTCTCTCCCTGTGAGAGTTTTTCTTCTCTTCTACGGAAGAGTTCTCCCCTACCCCTCATGGTGGTAGTCTACCTAAAACCCTGTAAGCCCCATAAACCCTAATCCCCTTCCATTCATCCTTACCTTAATCCTCACCCACCATCGTATTCATTAGGTTTCCTCCTACAACGGGTACTTCATTGAGAGCAAGCAGATTCTAGCCACAACCCATTTCACCTCCCTCCTAGGCCATACTCCACTCATATCTCACCCATTCTACACCGAATCATCCTATGACTCACCCCCACTTGCACAATCTTCCATCTTCCTCAACACAGATCAGTTTTTTCCCTTTCTTTAGCCCTAAAATCTCTGACAAACCCTAAATCCCCTTACCTAGCTTACCTATCCCATCTAAGAGCTCCATTTCGTGCCCTAACCTCTGAAACAGACTAGTGGTAGCAGAAGTTCCTTCTAGCTGAAACTGTCTTGGAGTGGAGGAAAGGAGTCGTGAAGACCTCCGGCCAAAACTTTCTCTTTATGGTTATTTGGAGTGTGTCCTGCAACTGCATCACAGAGGTAAGCATAGACATTGTGATAGATTAAGAATTAAGACTAGTTGGTTTATGTTGTGAAATGGACAATATGGGATCAGATGTTGTTGTAGCGATTGTAAATTGAGCTTTGGTGTCTAACTCTAATAAGTCACCGGGGTTCAAATGAAAATCTTAAGTTGGAATTGTCAAGGGCTAAGAACCCCTGTCACATTCCAAGAACTAAGAGCCTTAATGGCTCGTGAAAGGCCCAATGTCGTATTTCTCATGGAGACAAAGAACAAAGTAGATATGGTGTTGAGGTTGAAGAAGAGATTAACATTCCAGCACTGCTTTATTTTGAACCCGATTGGGACAACGGGGGGATTGTGGTGTTGTGGAATGAAGAGGTATCAATTATTGTGGATTCTTTCACTGCGAATTACATCGATGTTACATGTAGAGAAGAGGAGAGGAAAATATTGATGAGGATCACTTTTGTACATGCACCGTACACATTCCAGAAAAGGGTTCTACTATGGGAGGAGTTGAGACGCATTAACGCACATAATACCCTACCTTGGGTTTGCATAGGAGATTTCAACAAAGTACTATATCATTGAGAGAAAGTGGGGCAAAGACTGGCTGATCAATATAGAATGGTGGCTTTTAGAGATCTCCTTTATGATTGTTCATTGATGGATTTGGAGTGGAAACGATGTGCATTCACTTGGTCCAATAATCGAGATGGTGATGCTCTTATAAAGGAAAGACTTGATCGGGTTTTATGTAGTGCAGATTGGAGATTAATGTTTCCAGCAGTGTTAGCTTACGCCTTGCCTGCAGTAGGCTCGGATCATAGCCCACTTCTTCTGTCATTCTGGGCTAAAACAAAAGGAAGGAAAAAAGAATTCAAATTTGAGGCATTTTGGATGGAGGATGAGGAATATGAAGGAGTAGTTACTGCAGCGTTAAAGGACCCTCGTGCAGAAAATATGGATTTTTTCGCTAAGTTTCAAAAGATCACATGCTTTCTCCTGCAATTGAGCAAAAAATTTTCCAATGCTGATAGACAAATTCAATGTCTTAAGGCTGAACTCCAGAAGATTACTAATGGTCAGGGGTTTAATTATGACTGCGAAAAGGCCAGACAAATTAAGATAAGGATAGAAATGATGTGGAGACAGGAGGAAATGTACTAAGGAATGAGATCAAGAATTAGTTGGCTAAAGTGGGGAGATAAAAACACCAAGTACTCTCATGCTGCCACGATACAAAAGCGGCAAAGAAATAGGATATCCATGTTACAATTATCAAACAGAGAGTGGAACAGAGACCCAACCACATTGAAAATAGCAACAAGGGACTTTTTTGACTATTTATACAACTTAGTTGGCCCTTGCAATTTCCAGCCCATTATTGACCAATGTCCTCAATTAATTGGGGATGAAACAAATGAAGCCTTAATAGCCAAAATTACCTTAGAAGAGGTTAAGGAAGCCATCTTTCAGTTGGGAGCTGCCAAAGCACCTGGACCTGATGGTCTCAATGGACAATTTTACCAACATCACTGGCTGGATATTTAGAATGATATACTTAACGTGGTGGAAGATTTCATGGAATCAGGAAGCTTGAACCCAGAGACGAATAGAATCATGATTACCCTTATTCCCAAAACTCCCAACCCAGAAAGATTGGAACAATACCGGCTCATAAGCCCTTGCAACTTCATATACAAGATCATTTCAAAGGTGCTGGCTAATCGATTAAAAACGTGGCTACCTCACTTGATTGAAGCAGAACAGAGTGCCTTTGTGAGTGGAAGGCAAATTCAGGATAATATCCTGCTAGTTCAAGAAGTACTGCACCAACTACGAATTAGGAAAAGGAAGAAAAAATTCCAAGTAGTGTTGAAATTAGACATGCAAAAAGCCTACGACAGGATTGAGTGGGACTTCCTAGAAGGTTGTATGTTGAAAATGGGTTTCTGTAGAAAATGGGTCGCGTGGATCATGCAATGTGTCACTAGTGTCTCCTTTAGTGTGAAGTTCAATGGGGAGCCTTTGCCCTATTTCAACCCGACACGTGGAATTCGATAAGGTGACCCTCTCTCACCTTATCTTTTTATACTTGTGGCTAATGTCCTCTCCTTTCTAATGAAAAAAGTAGTTGAAGATGGTACGGTGAAAGGAATAAAGCTAAATAGACATTGCCCAAGTCTATCCCATTTGTTATTTGCGGACGATTCTATCTTTTTCCTAGATGGGAAAGTTATAGAATGCCAAACCTAACTAACATTCTCAATCAATACTATTTTTCCACAGGCCAGGCAATCAATTTAAACAAGTCAGGTATCTTCTTCAGCTCGAGCTGCCCCCAGTATCTTCGTAGAAATATGGCGCAGGAATTGAGAGTCCCAGAAATAGACAAAACAGGGAAATACTTGGGTATCCCTTTAGATTGGGGCGTATCAAAGAAGCAAATGTTTGCTTGGATACTAGCTAGGGTAAACATGAAACTTGAAGGGTGGAAGGAAAAGATGATGTCGAAGGCTGGAAAGGAGATCTTATTGAAAACGGTTATCTAGGCTCTCCCGCAATATGCCATGTCAATCTTCAAGATACCGCTTTGCGTGTGTAGAGCCATAGGACAAAAAATTGCCTCATTCTGGTGGAAAAACAAGGATTCTAAGGCTGGTATACACTGGAAGTGTTGGGAGGTAATGAAAAAGATGAAGGACAGTGGAGGTATGGGTTTTCGAGACCTAATCACCTTTACTAGGGCAATGTTGGGCAAACAGGCTTGGCGGATGGCACAATTACCTTCGACGCTTTGGTGCCAAATGCTGAAAGGGCTCTACTTCCCCAACACTGATTTTTGGCATGCGAGGAAAGGACAAAGATCGTCTTGGGGGTGGCACAGCTTGCTTATTGGAAGAGATGCATTAGCTGGCTTGGTTCAATGGTCAGTAAGGAATGAAAATCGATTAAAATTTGTGAAGACAGGTGGATAAAATTGGGTACAACTGCCGGTCTAACAAACCAAGGTGATCCTCAACTAGTGTCTGAGTTAATTAATGGAGACCAGGCCAAATGGAATGAACAAAGCCTTTATAGCTTGTTTGAAGATAGTATCGTGGAAGAAATCTTGGCCATCCCCATCCCATCTATTGAAGAGAAAGATAGACTGGTATGGACAACAGCCAAAGCAGGGAATTACTCAGTCAAAAGCGGTTATAATCATCTCAGAAAAGAAGTAGACGGCCTAGCCAATGAACAAGCCTCATCCTCATACCAAATACCACGAGCCCTATGATCTAAAGTGTGTGTTGGAAACGGATGCGGAAACGAAAAGACAGAACACCAGAAATTTACGTGGTTCGATCACGAAGTGATCTACGTCCACGGGCGAGGCACGACAAAATTCCACTATAATCAAAGAGAGAATACAAAATTTCAGAAGTCGAAACAACGACAAAACCTCACGGCTCACCGAAACTCTCTGAAAACAAAACTCTCTCTATAAACAATGAGAAAACCTAGCCACAGTACAAATAGGTCTCCCGAAAATTTTTCTCCGGGGCGTAGCCCCCGAACCCCCCGCGCATTGGTTCGCTTCCTCCAGCTTGGGCGGTCCGCTATGGAGATTTGTTCGCTTGCTACGGGTTGGGCCTATCGGCCCGACCCTTCACGTCGCGAACCAAATCTCAATTTCCTTTCCACTTTTCGAGTCGCACAAAAATATGTCGGGTCGGGTCATGAACCGGACCGAGTACATTAAATTCAAGACATATTTAACAGTGTGGAATATGAACACCCTACCTAAAATTAAACTATTCCTATGGCAACTTTCCCAAAATGCCTTGCCTACAAAGGAAAAATTGTTCAAGCGAAGAATCTTACCTGACCCATTGTGCCCAGTGTGTAAGAAGTGTCCGGAGACAACAAAGCACCTCTTTCTCCTTTGTCCCTGGACAACCAAAGTCTGGTCAGACCACAATTTACAAATTAGAATTGAAGATTAAGGCCTCACAAGCATAGATCGGTGGCTATTAAACTACAAGAGCGCATTACCAACCTCACCGTCTCTCGAGCTCGTTTTCAAAGTACTATGGTTCCTGTGGAAGGCGAGAAACAATGAGATTTTTAGAGGCAAATCACCAAATCCACAAGCAACAGTTAATAAAGCTATAGCCTTGCACGAAAATATCAAAAGTTGCAGCATAAACCGAAAGAAAAAAATCAGAACGAGAAGGTATCTCACCTGCGATCTGGACGCCGCCAGAGAAAGGAGCTCTTAAGCTTAATGTGGACGCAGTCTTCGCTGCTGGCTCTACACAATGTGCAATGGCTGGTGTATGCCGAGACTCCTCAAGAAAGCTCATGGGAGGATTTGCTTGTCTGATTCGGGCTCAATCGCCTCTTCAAGCGGAAGCTCTGGCATTGCTTCAAGGTGTGCGCTTTATGAAAGAATGGAGAAGAGAGAACATGGGGAGAGAAGTAACCGTGGAAGTGGAGTCTGACAACTCTACTTTAATTCAGTTAATCACGTGTGAAGACCAACCTCCTTGGGATGTGGAAGTACTCATAAATAAATGTCGGACCTCGCTTTCTTGTATGTCTTTTTTATGTTTATCCCACTGCTCTAGCATCCAAAATAATGAAACGGATTGGGTCACTAAAGCTCAACTTCGCTTCGCGGGACTCTTCCTCAGTGCTGGGTTTCCAATCCCCCTCAATCCCTTTTAGATATTTTGTACGCCGAAACCCATTTCGGTTGTGCTTTCACTTTATCTACTTAAATGTAATGGAAGGATGCATTTTCGACCAAAAAAAAATTCATTTACATGCCATTAGACCCGAGTCATAAATCCCTATTTTAACCCATATATCAATAAATAGATCATAAATTGATCAATTATATTCAGTAAATAAATTATAAATGGGTATAAACTTAATATGCGTGTTAAATAGACCGCAAATTGGGCATAAATGAGTTTATAACTTATTTAAATTCAATTTATCTCTTTCGTCCTTACTCAATCTTACACTTACTTATTCATGTTCTTATTTCAGTTTGGGTATGAGTTTTCCTATATTGAATTAAATATGATGGAAACATGAGTTTAATTAGTCGATTTTTTAGTGAACAAGGAAAAATATTATCTAGACGTGTAAATAGATTAACCTTAAAACAATAACGATTAATTACTATTGCTATAAAACAAGCTCATATTTTATCTTCGTTACCTTTTCTTAATAATAAGAAACAATTTGAAAGAAGCGAATCGACCTCTAGAGCTACTAGTCTTAGAACCCTAAATAAATAAATAAAAAGTAGACTTACTTAACTCCTCAATTGAACCCAAATTCAAATTCAAATTCAAATCCGAACTCAAACACAGATTGAGATAGTGTTTTTGTAATATAAATTAGAGCCGCGTCATCATATTTAGTGAGAAGTGGTAAAAACGGATTAAATGGCTTTATTTGAAAATGAAAGGGAAAGGGGGACCGAATATATTTTCCCAACCCGAACAAAACCGCTTCTTCCCTCACGGATCAACAAGAATTTGCCGTGAGTCATAATCATCACCATCTTCCTCGCTTCTCATTCAGAAGCCCTAACTCTGCAAATCCCACGACACACACACACCCACCCTCAGGAAAATAGACGAAATGGATCTCCCCTCCTCTCACACAGACCCCCAACAATCTCATCATCACCATCGACAACCAGACTGAGAGAGAGGATCGACGTCGACGGCGACGGCAAGGGCGACTGCGAGGGGTTCCTGTAGCGAGGAAACCAAGGGGTTTTCTGTAGCGAAAAGGTAAGGAGTGTGTATGATCTAAGTAGCACCGACACGCGACACGCGACACGCGATACGACATGACATGACACGCGACACGTTATTTCTCAAAAATGCAGAATTCCGATACGTTGTGACACGTTGTATATAAAAAGTAAATTTTTATATATACATGATAAATTATTATTTTTAAATTTAATTCAATTAAGTAAATAAATAATAAAAACCTAGAATGAATTTACCCTAAAATAATTATATACATAAATTTTCAAAAAATAATTATGTATAAATATATATTAGTTAAGAAACTAAAAGTAAATAATCAAATTTGAAAAAAACGAAAATACAAAATCAAAAATAGAAAAAAGCAGCCTATTTGATAAAAAAAAAAAAAGCCCGGCCCATTCTGTCAAAACCCTAGTAACGTCTTCTTCCCTATGCCTCCCCTCCCTCCGCCTCCTCCTCTCTCCAGCTTCCTCCTCCACACGACTTCTGTCAATTCCATGTTTCGTTTTCTCCATTTCCCCCGTAACCTCAAAACCGATGATTAGACGTGCTGACTCGCTGACTCTATCCTTCTCCCCAAGCTCGGCTCAGCTCTGAAGCTCAAGCTCAAGCTCTGCGCCTGCGCTTCGTTGGCGAAAACGCACCGCAGCTCCCTCCCTCCGCCTCCTCCTCTCTCCAGCTTCCTCCTCCACATGACGCAGGCTCCTCCCACCTCTTCCTTCTCCTCCGTCACCGGCGAAGCGCGAGGCAAAGGAGATGACGGCGTGAAGTGCGTCGTCCTCGACGCCGGAGAAGCGGGTGGCGAAGGAGACGACGGCGTGGAGGCGTCGTCTTCGGCGCCAGAAAGGTGCACTTTCTTCCTCATTTCTCTCGGATGCACCTTCTTGCTCATCTCTCTGTGTGTGACGAAGGGACACGCGTGTCGCCGGCGTGTCTCATGCGTTGACCGCGTGTCGGATCTCCGACACGTGTCGGCCGCGTGTCCGAGCGTGTCGGCCGCGTGTCCGAGCGTGTCACACGTGTCGGACACCGATTGAGAAGCAAAAATAGCGTGTCTTTTTCTTCTTTTTCCTTATTTTTTATTCGATTTTCCGTGCGTCAAATCGCAAAACCGGAATCCGTCTGGTCGGCGATAAATTTGTTCCTCGCGAAAAGAAATTTTATTTAAAAAGAAAAAGGCGCAATGCATGTCCCGCATCCACCGGATATGCTCCTCGCCACTCGCGGCAGCATCACGGGCGACTCTGTCTCTCGCTCGAACGCTCATCTCTCTTTTCTTTTTCTCTTCCCAGGCCTCCCTTCATCGTCTGCGAGGTGTTCCGCGAGCAAGAGCTTCACCTCTGACCCTGCAACATTCGTCCCTGGCTGGCGTCGACCGAATCCGCGGTATGTGAGTCTTTAATCACTGCTGAAATACCCCGAGATGAAGTCGGTTGCGTGCTCACATCGAGTCATTGCGAGGATAAGGTTCGCGGGTCAATGGCAATGTGGTAAAATTCGGGTGTCTTTGGTCGTTGGGCGAGTGAGTTCGCAGAAAGAGGGATTGAAAGAAAGCCTGAAAGCGTGATTTTTTTTTTTTTATCCGAGGTAATCGTCGTTCATACTTGTTGACAGGGTCCGCAATGGCGTGGCCTCTGATTGTTTTTGTAGAGTGCGTAGATTCATCGCTTGCCTTCGTATTAATTTATTCATTAAGTTGTCCCCTTCTGCATTTTGTTTACTCAACTTGAATGGTTGTTGTTAGTTCTACGGTCAACCTGTAAAAGCTTGTTTTCTTTTTTCGTCTCTCCGCGCTTGCGCGTGAAATTTCTGTCAGGACTCTGTTTTCAATCATTTTCGTTAATTGCTTGCGAGGAAGCATCCTGCATAGAGCCATTCCAGGAGTAGTTACCCATTTACGTAGATTTTCACCTTAGTTCATTTGGCTGTTGATCAATCAAGGCTGGCTTTATTGCTTTGAACAGATAGATAATCGAATCTGAGGAAGTTTGGAGAACTTTTCGCGCATCATACACACCATGCTCAAGGTCCCGGATCATCAAGTCGCCGGTCACCGAGCGGACTGCGGAATGCTGGGGCCACTGGTGGATGATTCGGGCCGCTTCTTTAAGCCTCTCCAGAGCGATCAGCGCGGAGCCACGGAAGTGGCCTTTTACGAGTCATTCTCTTCCAATACGGAGATCCCAGGTCACATTCGCGAATTCTTTCCAGTGTTTCACGGAACTCAGATTATAGAGGCATCTGATGGATCGGGTCCTCAACCTCACCTGGTTCTGGAGGATCTCGTCGCGGGTCGTGTGAACCCATCTGTCATGGACATCAAGATGGGATCCAGAACATGGTATCCCGAAGCCTCTGAGAAGTACATCCAGAAGTGCTTAGAGAAAGATCGAGATAGCACGAGCGTTTCACTGGGGTTCAGGATTTCGGGGCTAAAGGTATGTCAGAATAGCGAAGCCGGGTTTTGGCAACCTGACAAGAAGGTTGTTTATAGCTTTAATGCGGATGGTGTCAGGTCGGCACTGAGGAAGTTCGTTTCTTCTAACTTGTCTGAGGGTTCGAATGCGGATCCAGATTGTTCGTATGCATCAACAGTTTACGGTCACTCGGGTGGGATTTTGGCACAATTGTTACAGCTGAAGCAATGGTTTGAGGTTCAGACGAATTATCACTTTTATTCTTGTTCGATCCTCTTCTTTTATGACAGGGAGTCAGCTTTGGACGGCTGTGCAGACCCGAAAGTTAAACTGGTGGACTTTGCACATGTGGTGGATGGCCGCGGCGTGATCGATCACAACTTCTTGGGTGGCCTCTGTTCTTTGATCAAGTTTATACGTGACATTGATGATGAAGATAACAAGGGTGCAAATTGCCAAGTCAAGCTCAGATATGAAAAATCATAGAAAGAAAAGGCCTATATAAGAGCAACACGGAAGCAGAGCTTGATAACAATGCCTCCCAGTTGGAACTGGAGACTAACTGCATTCCTGCTCTGATTAGTGGTTCAGGGAAGTTTTAATAACCGTCTGAATTAGTCGTAGCTTTTTTATTTCTCAATGGCCATGCTTGTTTACTGTACTTGTTTGGCCGGAATCTGCTGGTGATTCATCTCTCCTTTGAACCGTACTTTTTATTATTTGCACGAGACAGTTCATTTCCCAACATGCTTGTTGTTTCGGCTAACTAGCATGCTCTATGTTTATGTTTTGCTGCACTTGTTGTCTGCAAAAAGTTCTGCTCTGCGCATCAGATCAGTAATTTGTATATGTTTTGGTCGCGTTGACTCGAGCACCCCGTGTCTCCATGGCTGTGCAGAGTGCTTGATTCTGTCAGTACGAAGGTGAAGTTCTCGGGAATTGCCAATTAAAACTTTGGATATGGTAATAGTCACAATGAATTTATGTTATTTCTGGCATAAGAGATAGGTGACAGAGAAACGCATGAAACGCTCTGAGTTTACTTTCTATAATTTCTCGTTCGCCTAGTCCCTTCCGCATGAACTGTTAGATTATGGTCCCATATGAACCGGGCTAATACGGATCGAAGTCTGACCCTCCAATACTTGTTCATTATTTTGTTAAGTACGAGAACAACCCAATAGTTTCGTCCGGGCTCTTTGGTCGAACGGTTGTTTAGTTATTATAGCTTTGGGCAACACTTTTCTGGTCACATGCCAATATCGAAACTTAAGCTATTGCCAAAGGGCCAAAAAACTTGATCACACTAATTAATTTCAATTAGACAGCGACCTCAGACAAATAGTAGCTTCCTTTCTTCATTGCTTCGTAATCACGAGGTGTAAACAAAGGGCCCCACGGAGAACCATTTCATTCTCTTGTCCTTTGAGAGGCGATAGGATGAAAGAAGAGCACCGGTGACCCCCCTGTTCACATCCGTTGGGACTTTGCAGGTCTCTGAGGGAGAGGACTCCAGGAAAGCCTTGCAACGTGTGAGCTTCCAGTCATCTTCGACCTCCGATGGCGACAAAGTTGCTGAGAAATAGCCGTTTGCATCAGCCGGTCTGCTCAAGATGCAGAACGGAGCAGTTTCGTACCCTCGCCCGTCCACAGCCAAACATGTTATTCTCACCCGAGCACCTGGAATCACATTTTTGTGTTCAATTTCTATTCGCTTTGTGGAAGAGTTGTCATGTGTATTGCGACTTACCCGTGATTTTATCTATCACCACGTATGGAATTCCAGTCATTAGCTAATGTAAATTTGAGAGAGAAGAGAAATGAAGCTGGGAGGATGTACCATGTTTAGGCAGTTCAACAACTGATCTATTTTCTTTACTGGAACTGTCTAGTGTCTATCGCCATCAAAATTGAAGACGATGGTGTGTGGATTTGCTGTGTAAGATCCAACGTGGAGACTGAATGATATACTTCAACGTGATCAAGTCGCTCTAACAGTTATTCTTGGTTACGATAGCATTAGCCATAATATATACGTGCAAATCACTCTTACATTCGCCGATGAGCGGGCCGAAACTCGCATCATCTCGTTTTAAATGATTTTGAGCATCGGAAGACAAGTGAGCACAAACAAACATTGGCCGTAGAAGATCAGAAACCAGCATGGTCAGAAAATGAGCGCATTAGGTACCTTGGAGCGGGACGAGCTTCAAGCCTGATCTACAGTAACTGACTCCTTGAATCCCAATGTTTGTGGACAGGAGGCTCTGGTCTCCATGCTGTTTCGGCTTCTTGAGGCCAGATCTGGACCCATAAGCATCGATGTCAGTGGCGAAAACGACCGCAACCAGGGGCAAGAGAAGCAAACAATTGGCGAGACACAGACGAGCAAGAAGAGCCATTCTCATTTGAAACAGAGTTGGGTTGTCAACCAGTGTTGGCTAAGGCCATCAAACTCGCTCTGCATCTTATACGTATTGAAAGTGTCCATTTTTAGTGGCTAACAGTTCGCATTTGGAATGCTTTACATGTCTGCACGTTGGGGTGTTGATCTTGGTGGGAAGCAACAATGCAATTTCAAATAGCAATGCTTTTTCATCGCGAATGAAATAATCAATTTTTTGTATATAAAAAAAATTGCTCATACCGTCAAAGTGGATTGGCTCAGCTGGTAAGCTTCGATCTCTTTGCACACCATAACCAGATTCAAATCTTGCTGCCAGCAATCCCCTTTTGATAGTGATTTGTAAATCCATTATAAGACCTTCTAGGCCTGTGCTATGCTTTACTTTGGCATGAAGTAACCTCCCCTCCTCGTAAAGGTTAATATCATTGCAAATCCTAAACCGGTCCACTCATTCTACATTAACCCCAAACTAACTTTTGACTCATCAAAAATACCAAACTGGTACACCCCATGCCACGTTTACCCCAAACTAATTTCGTACCACTAAAGTTTTTCAAACAGGCTCACTCGTGCCACATTTACCTCCAAACTAGACGTATCAGTTCGGATTTTTTGGGACATAAAAATTAGGATAAACGTGACACGAATGTATTGTATTGGGATATTTCGTGGTATTTTAATCCCAAAAGGGAAAGGTGATCCTGTCTCATTTTTCAGGGTTGAAACTTTACAGGGATCTCCAAACTGGGCCGAACGAGGTCAGCAAAGCTTTAAATCAAGGTGATGGCTGTAAGAAATACAAGGAAAGACCAGACGAAGAAGCCCAGCCCATCACAGAGGAAGTTCTGGAAAACCCTAGGCAGAAGCTGTGGTATATAAACACTCCGCCTTACTACCTTCCATTTTCTCTTCTGCTCTTCACCCAAGCATCGCGACCAGGGAGAGAGAGAGGTGAGAGATGGTGTCGCTGAAGCTTCAGAAGCGGCTCGCCGCCAGCGTTCTCAAGTGCGGCAGAGGCAAGGTCTGGCTCGATCCCAATGAAGTCAACGAAATCTCCATGGCTAACTCCCGTAAGTCGTGACGCTTCTCTCCCTCTCTCTCTCTCTCTCTCTCTCTCTCTCTCTCTCTCTCTCTCTCTCTCTCTCTCTTCGTTTTGCTTTTCCTGCTGTATGCTTCGTGCGTCTATCCGCTCCTGTGTGTCGTGTCTCCAAGATGTCGGTTTGGTTCGGAGCTTCTTTTGTCATTGTCTCGGTAGAAAATGGTGGGTGGGGGAGGAGGGGTGGGGGGGGGGGGGAGGAAGAGATTGAACAACGGTTTTTAAGTATTTGGGTTGATTGGTGAGCTTCCGTACTTGGAGGTCAAGTTTCTGGCGCTGTTAGTATGGAGGATGAGGATGTGAAGGCATTTCTTGGTTGGCTGCCATGTGAATTCGCTTGTGTTTGTTGCTTTTTTTGTGTGGCGTTCGTGTTTCTTGTGCTCTCTGCTTAGTGTGATTGCTGGGGCGGGATCAATTGGTCTTCCATTGTCGTTAATGTGAAGAGTTGGTGTTGTGGGTAGGAGAATTTATCGACAAGCGATTGTGTGGTTTCCGTGACTGGCCTTCGATTCTGCTGTTTGGTTCGTAAGGAAGGAAAGGAACATTTGGAGGACTTCTGGTTGTTGTTCTTCTTTTCAGCTTCAATTAGAGGGGCTGAGTGGGATCTTGGCTAGAGTTATTGTGTTAAGACTGTGTACATTTGGTTGTGTCAGTTGAACTTACTTGTTGAGTCGCTACTAACTTCCCCTCCTTTACTTTCTATCTGGGTTCGCATCGCAATCAAAGTAATCAACATCTCAACTGTGGCTTGCTTGTTATTTGGGTTCTTCTAATCGATTCCACATAGAGTACAACATTCAATTTAGAAATGTTGATCCGGTTTCACGAGTAATTTCTCTAGCACTGCATTCCCTTGCTTCACTGTCACCCCTCACCAAGTGGCGGCACTTCCTCTGAGCACTGATTGCATGCTTCTTGTCAGCCAGGAGTGGCTCAATAGTTAAGTTTCTCTTGCCTTCATCGATTGACAACAATTTGGATGTTTACACAGGCCAGAACATCAGGAAGCTGGTTAAAGATGGTTTCATTATCAGGAAGCCCACTAAGATCCACTCTCGATCTAGGGCACGGCGCATGAAGGAGGCCAAGAGAAAGGGCCGTCACTCAGGCTATGGTAAGTTTCCTCTGAATGGAGAGATCTTCCGAAATTAGAGCTTCAGTATAGTATGAGCTCAGTATGTTTATTTTATTTTTATTTTTATTTCAAGTGGGAACGACTCTGTACTGAAAGGAAGAGCTTTTTCCCAATGTATTATGTGTCTGTATTGTAATTTTTAGTCTCTATGACATAACCATTGCTGTTGGGAAGCTAGTAAAACCTTAGGAGGCTGTGAAGAGTAACTTGACCTGATTTCAGGTAAGCGCAAGGGTACGAGGGAGGCAAGGCTGCCCACAAAGATCTTGTGGATGAGGAGGATGCGTGTCCTTAGGCGTTTGCTCCGCAAATATAGGGAATCAAAGAAGATTGACAAGCACATGTACCATGACATGTACATGAGGGTGAAGGGTAACGTATTCAAGAACAAGCGTGTGCTGATGGAGAGCATTCACAAGTCGAAAGCGGAGAAGGCCAGAGAAAAGACATTGTCTGACCAATTCGAGGCTAAGAGGGCAAAGAACAAGGCAAGCCGGGAAAGAAAATTTGCTAGGAGGGAGGAGCGTTTGGCCCAGGTGAGTCTTATCATCAGCTAGACAATATATAATGATTAGACGAGGGAATCATTTAAGTTGAATTTTGTAGTTTGAGTCCAAAAGTAATTATCTTGTGCTTAAAGAGCCAAATGAAGTAAAACAAGCTCTGAGAACAGATGAATGAAAATGTATTTATGTATCATAGGTGGATTCTAAATTGATTCCCTTGTCTAAATTGATCAGGGACCTGGTGAGAAGCCAACAGCAGCACCCCCACCAGCTACAGCACCTGCAGCCGAGTAAGTATATGCAACAAAATGGGCAGATTTCTCTTTATCCACAGTTGAATTTATCTGAGAGAATTTTATTTGGCTTTCAGGGTACCGAAGAAGGCAAAGAAGTGAGACCCATGATGAAGAACACTGAAGAGTACACAAATTTTGGTGTTCCTTGTGTCTTTAGTAACTATGTTAGATTACTTTTGCCTACTTGTTTCTGTTTGTCCTGGACCTTACTGTTTCATGTGGTAGAAAGATGAAGTCTGATGATTTTCAAAGTTCTATTTAGATCCTTGTCTTTCCAATTATTACCGCGGATTTCATTCTTTTAGTGTTGCACTTATTTTGAATACTCGCGTGTGGTTATTTTTCTTTGATTCATCCTTACTCACTTTGTTAGATCCATCTTTGCGCATTATCAATTTGTATGAATGAAGTTTCTCCTCTAAAAAAGAGAGAGAGTGGCAGTATTGGAAGCTGGTATACCCATACGTCGTAGATGCGGCAGGGTGCATTACCTATAGTAGTTATATTTGTCATGTCCAGAGTCGAAAATGATCACAATTCATGGTGTTTTGTTACCATGTGGGGGTTTATCTTGCGTTAGAATAAGCAAAGATGATATTGTCCGGCATACTTAAAGGTAAAAAGCGTTGTGCTGCTTAAAATAGGCAAGCATCGTGTGTTAATCTTATCTATCAAGAAAATTGACCTAAAAAATGATTATGTTTGATTTAAGGTCTGCTTTTGGAGTGGAAGATGGGAAATTCTTCATTGGGACTTAACAAAATGACCAGCCGAATGAAAAATTTAGCATAATGTTCAAGATAAAAAGGTCTGTTTCCACGAGTTAGAGTACCGTTTTGCCTAATCTCTGGCATAGGTGAAAAATCTTAGTTTTGAATAAGGTT
This sequence comes from Syzygium syzygioides, assembly GCA_031216285.1. Taxonomy (NCBI): domain Eukaryota; kingdom Viridiplantae; phylum Streptophyta; class Magnoliopsida; order Myrtales; family Myrtaceae; genus Syzygium; species Syzygium syzygioides. The sequence goes on along the minus strand of CM062252.1, from coordinate 22,851,409 downwards.
GTGGGAGCAAAGGTTGTCCCAATCTCAAATGCTTTCTTGAGCAAAAGAAAGTTACTGGCAGATATCAAGTCATGTTAATCAATACACATTTCTTGTAAAGAAAACTCCAGACTTAGTCAGATTCATATTTTGCCCAGAAAATGGAGAGTTCCTCCAGACAAAGTTTCCATCACACGTAAATATGCGTGAGAAGTTTGACATATCATTCGCAAAAATTAGGTGAGTAATTCCGAGAGCTTGCTTGTGCCACCTTCAATTCAGCCACAATTCGGCCATCCCCCAATCCCCGCCCAAAAAGAAAAAGGTAGAGAACAACAACAATACTAATAGTTATTGCTATTATAATACTAAGAAATTTGGAGAAGGAGAGTGATTTGGTAATAGAATTTGCTATATGACAATTACTGGATCATACAAAAACTCTTTTACTTACAAAAAAATAGGACCTCCTTGCACAATTTCTTACTCAACTTCAAGACCTCTCTAATGAAGACATAAAGTTGATGCTTTGAAGTATCACTCAAGTATCAAATGTGTAGGCCTCTAAGATGAAGAGGCATTATGCAGTTAATACCCATTTTTCACCTGAGCAATATCCTGGGAAGACCTCGTTGGATACACCAACTTGCATTCGAGACTTCAAAAACTTCTTTGATACTAGGAGCTAGAGGGGACCGTTCTGTCAGTATCTCTATGAGGTTTGTGCCAAGCAAAATCGGCGCTTCCATGACCAAACTGAGCTCTAGGTGTGCTCCTGTGTGCTACCAAGTCATTTGCGTTGCTGCATTTCTGTAGTTTGATGATAAAAGTGACTTCGGTGCCCTTGTCGTGGCCTTCACTCTCGATGGATATGTGACCTCCCATGAGATTTATAAATCTAAAATCATGAAAAGGAGAGTAGGTGAGATCTCATATCACAAAATCAAGATAATGCAATTTCACCTGGTGGCTTGCAAACTTTAGTAGACAAAAGGGTCGAGAAAATTATCTCTGAGATATCAAGAGTGTCCAGAAGGGATCAGAGAAATAAAATAGTAACCATTGCAAATAAATCAATCCACAACCTCGAGGGTTGCTATTTGATATTATGCTTTGAGAAACCTAAATTTAAGGTTCAAAGATCCATGGATCTTTTCTGACTCAACTGAACTAATTAAAAGCCCTCCCAAGGTTGGACATTCTGACTCACGGTTCAGTGTGCATGAGACAATAGGGCTTCATATGCTTGAGGAACTAGCAATCAGTAAAGCGTCCAAAGGACCATATATGCTTACACAAGAAAAGAAAGTTGCAATTTGAGCAAAAGCATTAAGCAATGTGCAATCTACCTTTTGCAAATGGCAAGTCCAAGTCCTGCACCGCCACTACCTCGATTAGATCCACTTTGAGGATGAATAAATCTCGTAAATATTTGAGAAATATCTTGTGACTGTATACCACAGCCAGAGTCCTTAACCTGTTATGAGAATCCAAGTCAGTTGCGTCATTAAGACAATGATATAACCCAGATTGATTTTTACAAAAGATAGCCATGTTTTCTGATATGGGATGCGCTGTATTTCAAATTTATCAGAGCAAGAGAACGTGAAGCAAAGCAATATATAGCAAGCCTAGAGAGAGAGAGAGAGAGAGAGAGAGAGAGAGAGAGAGAGCTGAAGATAATAGGAGTTTTGCTCAAAAGGACAATCTATACATGCCAAATGAAGCTAAACTGCAAAAACCATCAACCTGCACTCTCAGGTAGAAGTGGGCACTGCTAAAGACCGGATGGAAATCGGGTGGTCGCCACTCCACTAAAGACTCTGGTTTTGCAACGGAAGCTACAACTGATACATAGCCTTGCCTTGTGAACTTCACCGCATTCCCAATTATATTTAGCATAGTTTGCATAAGGCGTTTCTCATCGCCAACAGCATGGGTAGGCACGTCAGGAGCCAGAAATGCAGTCATGGATAGTTTTTTCGCAGAAGCAATGGGCTTTATCAAATTAATAACCTGGGCTTATAAGATAACCAATTAATCATGTTGCTTCTTGGATAAAGCAAATTAATGGACAAAATGAAGATTATTGTAAACTTCTTAACTACTGATAGCAAAAAGTTGCTATGTTTACCTCTCTGATGCTACCACGAAGGTTGAATGTTCCAATGTCTAGCTCGAGGTTGCCATCCTCAAGTTTAGAAAGGTCAAGAACATCATTAATAAGTGTTGCCAGGAGGTTGCTGCTCTTCAGTATGGTTTCAATCATAACCCTTTGTTCGGGAGTCAATTCGTTATCTAGAAGCAGTGAAGAGAGCGCAATAATTGAATGAAACGGTGTCCTCATTTCATGATTCATTACTGCTAGGAAATCATTGCGAGCATGGATTGCCATCTCTGCCTCGCGGCGAGCTAAATCTAAAGCAATATTCTGCTCAACAAGCTGATCCCGAGCTCGCATGGATTCTTCAAGAATAGCGGCATGTGAGAGAGCCACAGCTACCTAAATATGAAATTGAGATGCAAATTCAGCAGCCAGATAACATGGAAATCCTGGAACCAGTTTCATGATTTTTGAAGCAATAAAAACTAAGGAACCTTAGTTTTTTAAGTTTTTATTGCTTCAAAAAAAAAAACTAAGGAACCTTTCCTCACCAAAAAAAAAAAAACTAAGGAACCTAAAGAAAAAAAAAGTATAGAATGGCACTTGTGGACGGAAATATCGAAGTCGTGAATGATTGATGAGAAGCTTCAAGACGATGAAGACAACATATTCCCCAATGTAACACGAGACTATCATCCAAAGAATGCCAACACACCACCACAAAGTAGACATAAGGCGAGGAAACCTTCGCATTCTTTCTTTCTCCCGTTTGAGTGATGTTCCAGACCATAATATCTCTCTCAAGGAGAGATTATCTAAACAAACTAACAAGCGGGCAGAGTTTCAAAATTAGTTAGAATCAATCTTCAAAATTGTACCCTCTTCTTACTTCCAATACACTCTGATCCTATTATAGCAGCAGACACATCCAATTTATCCACCAGTATCGCCTGCTCCTTCTAGGTTTTTAAATTTCAGACTCCACAGAAGGTTTCATGTAGCAATTGCTAAACTAAACCCCAAAGGCCCAAACTTTAAACAAGGACAGTCAAGGTTTTAAATTGCGGTTGCGGAAACCGTCATGCCGCAGTTGTCACGGATGCTGACATAGTGGCTTCCTAATAGGTGATAGTGGTTGTGCGATTTCATAAAATTTGCAAAAACATGCTAAAGTCCTCAATTAACTTGTGTGAAGTGTATAAGGTTTATTTATCTATATTATGTTAGAGAGCAGTTCAAGTATTTAAGGGCGCCAAAAAGTTGAGTTATATAAATTTATGGATAGATTTGACAGAGAGGATAGGAGATATAGTTTGGATTGATGAATTACTCTCACACATGGCTATAAGTGATGAAAAGATAAACTAGGAAGTCAGAAGAATCACACTAATACATGACATGTTTACATTTAAACAAAGAGATATCGCACAATGTACCTAAACACAAATATCCTGACACAGGAATTAGAATACCACAGACACACATGAAAACAACAATAATTATGGTTTATCACCACAATACATAAATACCACCCGCATAAAAAAATTTGACAAAAAAAAGTTACCGTCTTATTCTCTCGTGATCTAATCTTTTGTTATTCTTTTTCTTTTTTTGTTCTTCTTCTTATTTTGCGAAAGAATGCAAGATTTGGAAAGAAATTGTTTCTTGAGTTTCGGAGATATTTCTTGCAACCACTGCAATATCACAAATAACAGCCATAAATCCGCGATAGCCGCAATAGCAGATATAGCAGCCACTATGGGCAAGTATCAGATTCTCGCTGCAATAGTGGCCAATAGCGGTAGCGGCCACCGCTACCATTTTATACTGACTGCAACGTCCGGTGTCAACTACTATTTAAAATGCATGATGGACGGTCCTGACATCAGACATGGATTAGGCAGGGGAAGTGAAAAGCAGAATAAGGAAAGAACCAGAAGCAGGAGACAAGCCGACATATTTAATTCATGAAGAGCTCATTAGTGATTTAGCATCTACTCTCAGTTGGAAACCACTAGGACAGGAACATGCATCTTAATGAACTTGCATGTGGCCCACACTGTAGCAGCATACTTCTCCCTCACAATTGTTGAAACAGAGATGACATCTGAAATTGTTATATATTGGAGGATATGCTAAAATCAGAACTAATAGCATCAAGAAAGAGTATAACGACTAACAAATTTCGGAGGGAAAGACATCAAAACACCACTTCTCTGCTGTATTAGCATGATATCAAAATCCAGTGAGAGGGACCTGTGCAAAAGCAAGGTAATGGCCAGAATAGCTTCTAGCTTGTGATTATGCAAAGCTACTGTTATTCTCAGTTCAATAATGTTCCATGTTATTATATATCCACCAAACGGGGATATAGGGAGAGCAAACTTCTTGAAATGAGGTTCCCATTCCATGAAACTTATTCATAGCTGTGCGTTGCCTAGGCCACCTTACAGTAAAACCCCTCTAATTCCACTCATAGTGGTCTTTATTATTTGTTTTCATCCTTCTTTCAACCACTGCTTTGTGGACTACCATGCTTAAGTTCTAAAGATTTACAGCTATACAAGCAACTGTGAGAAGGTACGCCCAGCGCCAAACTTGTGAAAGGCATTGTGTCCACGTACATAGAAGAGAAGGTACCCAGGAAATTTTCAATTAAGTAAGACAGGACAAACCTGGTCCGCAACAACTTCAACAAGTTCCAACTCATGCTCTTGCCATTGTCTACCACAGTTTGTAGGGAGAATCAGAACCATCACTGCGTAACTTTTCGCTGAAAGGTCAGGCCAATCATTAATCTGAAAATTTGATAGGTGCAAGAGAGGTACTCGAACTGCGACAACTTCTGGTGGCATATATCTGCCCACAAGAGGTCTGATCCTAGCCAGAGGACATGCATAGGGAATACGCATCGCTCGTCCTCTACTGAAAACTTCATTGACTATGGGAAGGTTTATCGGAATGGTAAATTCAACTGATAGCTGATGGTGTAGAGTATGGGAGAGCTGCAAGGTCGTGCCCGTTCGTGATGGCATCCACAAGGCACATTCCTCAAGCCCTAATGTCCTCCCCAATTCTACAAGAGTTGTTTTCAGTATAGTATGGCGGTCAAGAGTACTTCTAATCTCATGAGTTAGCATCCTAACGTGCCGTCCAGTTTCTTCTTGTGTAAGAATGAGGCCCATCTCTCTGTCGAGCTCTTCCGCTTTATTCTTCAAACGCAATTCCCTAGTTTTTATGCTCAGCAAGTCAGGAATTATGTGGACAAGCATCAAAGCTGTTGCACATGACACAATGGCACAAGAAACTTTTGCAATTGCCATCGCCATAGCAACAGCTTTTGAATGGATATTCATTGTCCACAGATTTATAAAGTGAGTCGCCCCACAAAGAACAATGAACGCACCAAACTGCATCAGCACCCATCTATATGGGAAGAACGCAGATTTTTGCACAAAGTATATGAGCTCAAGGGGAATCGAAAAATATGCCAAAGCAATCAAGAAGTCCGATATGTACTGATACTTCACAAGTAGTTCTCCAGGAGGCCATTGGGTGTCGATGCAATCACAGGCCTCCATCATATGGTAAACCCCTCTCTAAACCTGAGTATTCAAGAAAAAAACAATTAACATCACCACCCACTATGGCCTACAAAAAAGCATACAAAACTTTGGTGTACGTGCAAAGCTCCTATCAATTGCTTTAACTGCTGCTTTCTGTGCCCTCAAAAAATGGATCTGGTTTAAATTCTGTTGTGCGTTATGAACAACCAACAACTTCTATCACAGACTCGGAATGGTTGAAGCAGAGACTGAGCACATCCGACGACGAAATCGGTCAATGTGTCGCATTATCAAGATGATGCTTGATTGGGTAAGGAAAAGCTAATGATCCAATATGGTGAACTCTGCTTAAGTTCAGCTAGATTGAAAAATAAACAAATTAATGGATCTTCCAAGTGATTCCATCGTTGTCAATGTGTGCGCGTGGGAGAGGGAGGGAGGGGGAGAGAGAGAGAGAGAGAGAGAGAGAGAGAGAGAGAGAGAGAGAGACAGCTTTGATGTCTGAAGATAATTATACAGAAAGTTTTCCAACAGAAAAGGCAAGCACACATGATCCAGACTAAAGGGACAGGCATCATACTACACCCACTGATCAACCAAATATAACAGCTAAAAACTCTATCCCCAGTATCCCACATCCGTAAAATGCCAAACAAATTCTTTGAGACAGAGAGAGACCGAGCAGATGGGAATTGGCCTCTCCCTCTTCTCTTTTTTGTTCGGCGCAAATGAAGCACTCTAGTTACCCCAAAAAGGATTATCCTTAGCATGGCCTTGCTCGTACCGAAGACTACGAATTGAACTTAACAACGAGGAAAGGAAAACATGCAAGAAAATCAACAGACAAGAAAGAAAAAAGGAATGAAAGAAAGCAACGAGAAATGGGTACCGGACAAGAAGGAGAGGAAGTGATATCAGCTGCCGAATCTGTAATTCCCCATGAAGATAGAGAGAGAGAGAGAGAGAGAGAGAGAGAGAAGGCAGAGAACTGAAGGGGGAGAGGAGGGAACGGGAACTGAGTAAAGCCACGGCGTCACGGACAAGGCGGCACTTCTTCTTCTTTTCTATTTAACAACTCGTTTTGTTTGGCAGACATGTTTCGGAGGGAAAGAATTTTGGAGAGGGACCAGCGTCGATTATTTTGGCTTCCAAGAAAAGGTCACAAGCAATTCTTTTCATTTTTCATCAAAATTAAATATTTTATCCAAATTTTCGAAATTATTGGGAGAATTACCTGCAAATTTATCTTGTCAAATGCGCATTTTAAAGGTTTTCGAGCATTTTCATGAGAAAAAAATCAAAACACGTGCGCCGCGAAATACAGACTCTATTCGTAAAATAGGCATAATGGTATGAAACCTCCACTCAAAATCTTAAATTAATAAGTGAGAGGGGACCATATGTATATAACGAGTTTACAGACTCTGTATGTTGGCGATGTGCGATACTTCAAGAATAATTAAGCTCTTTCGGGATTCGAGCATGAGATGTATTTTGATGTCGGGTCAAATGGCCCGACCCATATGATGATTTTAAGGACATTTCAGGGTCGTCGAGGGTCCCACTCTCCTCCCAAATTAGGCGATGGGGATTAATTTTAAAAAAAAAATTAAGGCGCGCCTAAAGTTTGTGTTTCCGTAGCAAGCTGATTAAAATATTCGCGTGGATACTATTGTTTATTAATCCCTAATTTATTAATTGATTGTTCAGACGGTCGCCTATGTAAAAAGCCCATCTTGAGGCTTTTCCCTCTTCTTTTTATGGGGCTAGGAATGCAGCGGCGACTGAAAAAAAAACAGCTATGCTTTTTTTTTAAAAAAAAAATCCGCGTCGAAATGGGAAGCAGGAATCGCACGCAGCTGTGTGATCTCGTGAGTAAATGACATCTGCAATGCTTGGATCTTCAACTGGGGCCTTTCAATGGAAAATTCATACGCACGGATGCATAGTTACCCTTATTCTCTGTCGAGATCATACTTGTGCAAATGGTACTTTTGAAAATCTTCGGATGAAGCTATGGATAACCCATTTTTTACCTGGATTGGAAAAGATAAAGCCCAATTAACACAAAAAAAAAATTATTCTAGAGCGAGAGATACTTAATTAGTAGGGTTAATACTACGAAAAACCCCAGACTGATATACACGTGACAGATTTATCTCAAATTAATTTTTGACCACTAAAAATTTCAAATTTATGATAAATTTACCCTCCGTTAGTTTCTGATATATTTTATTATTAAATTGCTAAGTTAGATGATACATTACAGTTAACGGAGGTACCAGTTTAAGCTTTTACCCTCCATTTATCACAGGTGTACTGATTTGTAGTTTTTCGTTTTATTAATTCAATTTAACATAAATTAATAAAAGATAAATTCATCATAAATATATTAATTTAAATTTTTTGTCATAAAAAAATAATTTATAATAAATTTATAATATATGTATTATTTTAAAATTTTTCGTGATATTAATCTCAGTAAACATTGCTTTGTCCGGTGATGCAATTCTTTAATCAGTGATTTTGTCGTCGAATGAAAACGGCGACGGATACGTCCCTCCCCTGAGTGACTTGGGTGGGCTGTTGTGTTGGAACAGAAGGACAAAGTACGACGCAACTCGGCAGTAATTAAGGCTGGCGGAACAAAAGGAGGCCCCCACCTCCTCTCAGGTTCATGGAATATGGCCTGGCGCAGCGCACGAGAAAGACGTTCGTAGTTCACGGAACGTGGTCCGAATCCTAGAAAGAGGAGATCAACTTGCCGTGCCAAAACTAGTCCTGAAGCGAAAGTAAAATTGGACCGAGGTCCTCGCCATTCATGGCGAGTGGTCACACCCGCCCACCGTGGCCGTCGCGAAATTCGCGAGGCACGTGTTTGAGGTGTTTCTTATGCGTCGGAATAGTCCTCGCTAAGTGTTGCGATCCTCTCGTTCCATCTAGTTCGTCCCGATCATTCACTCACAATGTAAATAAAAAATAACTCTTCTCATCGCTCGCCCTCTCTATTAACCGGCCACCTACTCACTGCTCGCTCTTGCCACCACTCACCTCCCGCTGCTGTCGGCCGCCGGCTGTCCTCCACTGCTCGCCGGTCGTCGTTCATCGCCATCCTTTGCCACCTCACTCCTCCACCTCCCAGCGCCCAACGCCGACCGCCTCCCACCGTCGGCCGCCTCCTACCGTCCTACGCCGCCTATTGCCAGATGTTGGCCACCTCCCGCTGCCTATTCAAGAAGGAGAAGTTTTGTGTCAAATTTTTATTTCAAAAACATAAATTTTGTGTCGTTATTAAACGTGTATATTAGCTCAGAAATTCGTCTATGGAATAGAATATAAAATGGTTAGCATTCGCGTGCCCCAGATACCTGACGTGGGTGTTGCAAATTGGTTACACCTACAATCGAAATAGAGACCGAGTGTTTCATGGTTCTTTTTTTTTTTTTGACATAACAGAGACTTATCATTTCATTTAATAACCAACCCTTTAGAGAACGGGGCATCAAAACACAGGATCTATCATAGAGGGGGTGGTGGGTGAGAAACCCAATAACTTGAAAATACCTTAACTCTTAAGGCCTTTACAACCCAATCTGCTAATCTATTTGAATCTCTAGGGCAGTAGGCTAACTCAAGACTCTCAAAGAGGGCCATGAAACCTAAACATTCTGTGATAAGCGGCTCAACATCCCATGAGCAGAGAGAGGGATCTTGTAGGAAGCTTATCAAGGTAGAGCTGTCAGTTTCCAGCATAAATTTCTGTCCAGATCGGCTAGCAAAGTGTCGAAGAGCGTTTCACGGTTCAAAAATGCCGAATCTTGTCTCGATTCCCTCGGTCAATCGGCGAACTATCTCTTCAGGAATTGTGAAAAATGTTTCGCTCGAGACATTCTTGTTATTGCTTCGACTCCTATTCCCCAAAAAGTGGAACCCCGGGCCAAATTTTGCACCATCTCTCGAGTCCCGAAGAAATCCCTCTCTCCTTCGGACTTTATATCTCTTTTGATCTACCGTTTTAAAATACTCGCACACCCGCGCGACCCCAACGCGGCAGTGAGTTTTGGTCACCGATTCCACGAGCGCCTGCACGCGGTGAGCAAATGGCAATGTCCTCGGCTTGTATTGCATGATATAAAATGAGAAAGTAAAGTTCAACGATGCAACAAGATCGAAGAAACTCAAATCACTTTGTTCTTTGGGCAAGCACAAACTCGAGATGCATCGGTAACGAACTTCCACGAAGCACCTTAACTCCACCGATCAAATCCCAAGAACACATAGACATATCGAGAATCGACTGAAAATTACCGATCGATCCTAAACATATCATACGGACATCGATTCATTCGTAATTTTCTTCATATCCGAAATGATTGTATTGAAATTTCGCGCAAAAGTTTAGAACTAAATTATCAAAAGTAAAAAAGTTTAGTAATGAATGACATCCGTACAATTTGTTAAGGGCTGATTAGATATTCTGGAGCGTACGATAATAATTGTTTTCTTTTTCTTGCTTCTTGTTTTGCCGTGGAAGGAATCGATTTAGCACGTGATGCCGTACCTGACTCTTTCACTCTGGGACTCTCCTATTGTCAAATTATTATGTTTCACGTATTATTTATTTATTTTTAATAGGACCACTGTTGTCCCGGTGCATTGCTCTCGAAGTGAATACGGCGGCGGAGGAGGCAAATGTGCTCCCATCTTTTACTGGCGCTGATTGCGATGGACATATGGGGCTTCACTTGCGGTGTCAACTTATTCGTTTGTTTTTGGCTAGTGCCACTTTGTTGCTTACCCTAACAAACAAGTTTATTGGCCAGAGCCTTTTGTTATGTTAGTCTTCTGTGGAAACATCATCATCTTCTATTTAGCCAGCGCGATTCAAGGGTTTCGAAGTCGAAACATAAGCAAATTCCGACCGGACATGATCTTTCGAGAAAATTCGATCCTACTCGCAGTTAAGCATCGGTATAATACGATTGACCGCCGTTATGTCTCTCGTTGCCTCAACTTTGATTAGCCGTGTGAAGTACAGGTATGAGGCCGATCTATCTTTCTATATTAATCTCCATTGCCACCATACTGTCGGACCCAATAGATCGGAGGACTTGCATTTTTTATTTTTTTTAAACCAAAACACGTGAAATTTATGATATATAACCTACATATTCATCGGTTTGATGCGAGCAAGCAACAATGCTGAGCTGCACGATATTTAATTTTTTTTCTTTTTTTCAGGTCCTAACGATTAAATGTTAGATTAGGTTATATAAGTTTCACTTGTCTTCCGATATATTCGTTGTGGTTTGTGAAATGCCCAATCGTCTCATTTTTTATATGGGCATTTTCATCCTTGAATCAACAATGTCAAATTGTGGATGGAAGCTTGAATAGCTGGAACCAAACCACAAAAGAAGGAAACCTGTCTTGGACCAACCTAACCCGACTTGAACCATGTTTTCGGCTCAGGTTATTTGCATTTCAAATCGGGTTTGGGTCGGTGAAAACACACATTCCTCTGTGGTTCAGTTCAGGGTTGGGTAGCATGAAAACCCAACCCAAACCTAAACGTTGACGTTTCTATGTATAAGTACTTGCGTGTAGATTCGCAAATACTTTTTTAAAAAAGAAAGTACATGTAAGCAATATTATTCCTAGAATTTTAGGAAGAGTAGCTCCCGGTCGGGCCTAAATTTGACCCAAACTGAGGCCCGATCCATTCCTTAAGAAGAGTAATTAGCACGTTCAATCTTAGACTGAGATCTAACTTTGGGCTAGCCCGGCCCAATGGACAATCTGACCTCATATGTTGTTGGCCCAATTAGGGTTTTTTTTTTTAACTTCTGCATTTTCCTTTTTTTTTTCCAGGATAGGAATTTAAACTCGACTTCATGCAATTTCTTGAACTATTGTCATCACCAATTGGCTACATTTCCATTAGATTGTGTTAGAGTTTCATCGTGATCATCTACGTGGCGAGATGTTATTGGAGCATCGACTTGGTTTCGAACAATTGTAAACAACTATTTAACATGTTCTAATTGAAATAGATTCACTTGATTACAAATCGTGAACTTTATAGAGCCCATTGACTTTAGGCGTTTTCTAAAATGCAAGTTTCCTAGTTTAGCACTCGTGACAGAGAGTGAAATGGGATTTCCAAAAACAACCTAAATTTCATTTGGATGCCCATCAAGCCTTTGTATTGTTGGATAAGAGATTCGTAGTTAAACAGGAAATTTCAATCTTTTAAATGTCTGACTATATGCAAATGCACTGCAAAATTGTTATCATAATTACCCAGATCTCAATAATCATCATTTGCATGTGCAGCTCATTTTCTCATGGAAACTTATTAAGTTCCACAGTGCTCCATAATAAAATGATCGGGATCTTTTTGATGAAATAACCATCTAATGATGTGGTGCTCTTGTTGAAATTTTGAGTGTCGGTATGCAAGAGCATAAATTAGGAAGGGAAATTCAAATAATTATATTCAATTACCGTTATATAAATATACCAAAGGAGAATATGATTATTATTGGTAAGCGATGATATTTATGTTATGAAACCCATGAGAGAAAATGTAGAGACAAAATTAGTTCCAGTTAATCATATTAAAATAATCTTTGAATTTAGCACTGCCACCCCCCTCCATTGATCAAATCAACCCCATCACAATCGGCTGATCTAGGTCACCACTAGCAATTGGATTCAGGTCCTCGACAATTGGACCCAATCACTAGCAATTGATTTGGGTGGCTAACGACACGATTCTAGTTCCAAGGATCGGATTTAGATAGGCCCGTCGAAAGCACACCATGATCTGTATCATCTATAAACTCGAGAACTCTTTCGACAACAATTTTGTATAGACAAATTAACTTCCGCCGAAGACGAGCAATTACCTTACACAAGACAATATTTTTCTACAATCCTTCTTTCTAATCGATAAGTCATAAGTCATGAATATCACTGCACAAAATTAAACAAAGACGAATGTAAACGATATCTACGGCTGCATCTCACCAATCAAAAGGGTGATCGGAGAAAAATACGATCCATCTTATAATTTGGAATTAGGTGGTGAGGCCGATCTATCATCTAGGAAAGTTCTCGACTTAAAAGAAGAAAAAAAGAAAAGGAATCGATTTGGTTTCCCAATGGAGTGGAGGGGGGAGGGAAAGGGGAAAGTTATTTTGCATCCTAGGATCGTTTCTTTCGCCGAAATCATTCTCTCACGAAGAGCTTTTCTCATCGAAACTTACAAGAAGGGGTTTCCCAACGGGGCTACCTTCCCCAAGAAACAAACCACCCCGATGTTGAACAAACGACAGCCGTCCTTGACCACCGTGCGCTGCTTCACCGGGCATTTTCACCAACCAAGGGATGATGTGGCCAAACGTCACCAGCTCTTCAAAAGTGGTCGATTTGACTGGCCCGCATGGCCACGGGGAGTAATCAAGAATCACACGGACCAAGATCTCCTCGATGCCAATTCGAGAAACACATGAGAGCATGACCGGGGATGGGGACACGAGTTAAAGATCGCATGGGCCCATTTCTAAAGAAGGGGGGAGGGTGGCAAATGTTTGCTTGCCGTTTCAAACCCACCCGACCCGACCCGACTCCGCACGGCTCATCAGCGACTGTCGTGCTCCCAAAGCCAATGGCGGGAGCCACGAATTGCGCGTACCAAAAACACCTCGCGAGTCAGCACCGCAAAAGGGTACCGGCCGAACTTCGTTAAATTTCAATTTCCTCCAATCCTCGCAAGAAATCGGAACACAATAAGGGAGAGGAGGAAGAGGATCGACACAGAAGGAACAGCGAAAGCAGCCAGCAAAGTTCTCCTCCTCCTTCCGTCGTCTCTCTCCTCCAAATCCCGCACGAAAACCCCCCCATCCCCCTGCGAAAACTCGTACGCTCTCGGTCGAAGCAGCAGCCTTTCACCACAAGCACGAAATACGCAGTCTTCCCTCTCTCTCTCTCTCTCTCTCTCTCTCTCTCTCTGTGACGCGCACGCTCTCGCTTTCTCTCTCCTCTCCTCCCCCCATCAAAATCGAAACTTTGCGAAGTTTGGGCAATACCCTCTCTCTCTCTCTCTCTCTCTCTCTCTCTCGCTCTCGCTCTCGCTCGCGCTGCATCCCAAACCCCTAAACCCTCGCCCGCCCCCAATTTCCCTTCTCCCTAAACCCTAATTTGCTTCGATCTCGACGCGCAAATCCACTCCCCGGTCGGCTCGGTCATCGGCGGCCTCGTTCCGATTCGCGCGCCCGGCGGCTGCCGTAATGTCCAACTCCGGCCGTTTCGCGGTGACCCGGGTCCACCCGGACAACCGGTTCTACAACCCGCCGCCGGTCCGGCGCCACCAGCAGCAGCTCCTCCGCCAGAAGCAGCAGCAGCTCCTCCAGAAGCAGCCCCGGATCGAGTCGGCGGAGGCGGAGGCGGGGGCGGGGGCCCCGGCGCGCCCCGACTCCTCGGACGACTCGGCATTGTCGCGGCCGAACTCGGTCTGCACGCCCTCGCCCCCCGGGACTGCGAATTCGACCAATTTGGATCGTCTCATGGAGTCCGTCACGCCCTCGGTCCGGGCTCACGACTCGCCCGAGGTATGGGAGCTTGGGGGGCATTTGTGGTAGATGTGCCAATTTCGATCGTTGTAGGCACTTGTTGGAGACGTGTGCTGATTGTGGAGTCTGTTGGTGTCTTCTGTTGGGTTGCTGAGAAAATTAGAGAATGTCGCTTGTCCAGGGTGTTCTGATGACATGCTCTTATCTTTATCGCGACACTGAAATGTGATTTTACCGAAGTTGGGATTTACCGTTTTTGTTACTCATCTTGTTTCCTTGGGTTGAGACAGTGAGAGTTTTCCGTACAATAACGAGGATAGCAGCTTCAATTTTGAATCTTTCCTCATAGACCATATGCTGGGTTGAGCAGAAGTTGTTATGATTCGCATCTGTTGTTTCAGAACTTAGTTTGAGTTCGGAATCTTGGATTTTTCATTCTTATCTTTTCCCTGATTGAATTGGACCATGCCTGATTTTCTTATGTTCTACATTTTTGCTAAGTTTATCTGGGAGTTGTCTTCCATGTCGACGTACGAGTAACTTTAAATTTTTCCATTGCCTGTCAATATTCTTCATTCAAATGTGCACCATCCGGTATCCCTGTATACTTGTTTTTGCAGTATCTTGACTTTTATTGTGTGTTAATATTAAGGGCATTATTTGTCTTGTGGATTGATACTTTACAGTTGAGATCAAGGCGTTGGCGACCACGGGAAGCTGATCCACTCCCTTATTATTTTCTTGGGGATTTATGGGAATCTTTTAAAGAGTGGAGCGTCTTTGGAGCTGGAGTGCCACTACTGTTGACTGGGAGTGAGCCTGTGAAGCAGTATTATGTTCCATCATTATCTGGTATTCAGTTGTACATTGATCCCCTTAGACTAAGGTAAGATCATGTCTTCTGCTTGGTTTGTGTTAGATTGCCTGCATAAGGTTCTAATGATAGTGTTCATACTTTTTGCTTCACTTGGTAGTGGTTTAACACGGTGAAATTAATGTCCATACATCTTTGCATAAATGCGTGCTTCTAATATGTTGCAAGTTAATGTTAATCTTTAAGGAACTTGCAGCTACTGCCACTGCCTCCATCCAACTTTAGCATCTTTGTTGCTTACACCAAAACTAGTGTCAGATCTAACATCGGTCTATCAGTTTTAAAACTTGATGTAAGCACTGGCCAAGTGTTTTCATGCTTGCGGCAGTAGCTTGTGCGATGAACCAAAGAATTTGATTTTAGTGCCCAGTAGTGTACTGAGAATTGTACCCGCCTTACTTTAGTTTTCAACGTTTTATTGCATATCAGTTATTTTTGCTCAGCAATTGTCTGGAAAGAAAGACATTACACTATACGAATTAAGTTACCAAGTTTTGTCTCTTCTTGGTCACTTCCACAGTGGAGCATCTTTTTAAGCTTCACAAAAAATGTTACATGCTTTTGTGTGGATAGGTGTTTTAATATTATCAACTAAAAATCCAGTCTTTCAACAAGTTCTTCTTTTTAACTGAGTCCTTGTGAAAAAGGTGATAACTACAAAAATTGATGAATGTCATGGTCCTTTCAAATGTAATTGGTACAAAAGATGGCATCTTGAAGCTCTTCTACCGTGTATCTGTTGGGAAATAAAAGGTGTCACTACAATTATGGAAGAGTTATCACTCCTTAAGCCATCTGGTTTTCTTTTTGGCTAAAGAAACATGACTCTTGTACCTTAGTTGTAACTTACGTTGGCAACAGGAATTTCATGCCAATCTGACTTGTCTGCCTTCATGGTCCTGCTATTTTTGTTAATTGCATGCGGGCAAGTTTTTTTTCCATGCTTTCATTGGTAGTTTCTACAATTATTTTTTTATGTGCTTCTCTTTTCATGGTTTATAGCAATTTTTCTTGCACGTGTTCTTTCGTTTCATGCATCCATGCTTATAAAGCTAGATCATTAAATTGCAGAAGGGATCTTTGGAGCTAACTCCTAAGCTCCATTTCATGGTTCATACATGCTGGAGCTCCTTTTATCTGGTTCTTGCAAACTGAAAAGTTTGTACATATAATGACTTCAATTTCTAGCTGTTGGAATCTTAGGAGCAGTAGTGATTGCTATATGTTATCATATGCCCACATATATGGAGTTTCGCTCTTTTTTTGAAGCATGTCCGGTGCACCTGACTCTTGCACCTTAGGCTCTTCCAAGAGTTAGATATATGTAAGTCCTGCCACTGAGCCCCAATTGAAGATAGAACATTTGCTTGCTTAAACTTAAGGTCAATTTTAAGTGCTTAAGCTGCATCAGGCTTGCCTGCTATATCTTGCTATATCTTTCAGTAACATAACGATTTCTGATTGATACAAAAAGCAATCTAACACCAGTAAACGCAAAAACATGTGGGGTGTACATAACAATTTAATTGAAACTTTACAATGATGGTGCATTATGCTTATGCAGATAGATTAAACCATTGTAAGAGGGAATCTGTTCAAAAAGCTGGTTATCATCTCCCTTAGCTTTTGGGTGGAAGGGGAATAATCCTGTGCGCATTGGCGTAAAGAGTTTTCAATGACCTAGCATGGAGTTCTTGATTGATTGATGCCTCATTAGGCAGGGCAGACGTTGCTTTCTAGTGTGTTATCTGGTGATATAAGTTTGCCGTTTGTTTTGTTGGGCATGGTTTGGCTAAGATGGTGTAGCTACCACTTTTTGGGTTTGGTGGCGATTGATTCTTTTTGGTTTTCACTGTATGGTCACTTTTCTTGGAAGATGATTGTAAAACTTGGCTTTATACCCCTCATGAATCTGAAGGGACAATATGTTTAAGTTATTTTCATGTTCATCAAGGACTAAGAAGTACGATGACATTGTATAGATGCCTGCATGATAAAGCTGGAGCATTTGGTAAGTTGTGGTTTTTCCGGCTCACGTACTAGTGTGCTCCTTTTAGGGGTGTCCAGAAAACCTGATGGACCCCAAAATAATGAACCAAAATTCTCACACCAAGCTGAAAAATTCTGGATCAGTTTTTGGGCAAGTCATTGGATCCGTTCGGCCTACGAAAATAAAAACTCAGTTGACACTGCCCAATAGGCCTGTTAAATTCAAAAGGACCTGCAGCCCATGTGCAGTGTTCAAGTCTTCAGTTTCTTGACACATGCTTCCCCCCTTCAAGCTTTAGTCTAGTGAAACAAAAACTTTTGAAGCAAGATTGAAAAGCTACCCACAGTCTACCCATTTCATCTTCGCCACCTCACTGGGCATGCTCTGCCTCACATTTTCAGCATGGTTTGCTTCGGCATTTTCTTTGTGGCTGAATTGTTTTATTTGATTTTTTTTAGAAGATGGATGCAACTACTGTACTAAATTGTGCTCACACAGAAAAGAATGAAATAAGGAAGCGGAAGATTTAACATTATGGTAACACGGAAGAGTTGGTGGCATAGATATTGAAGAAGTTTCTTTTCATAACTAGCTATTTTGCACATAGAAAAACACAACAACTGATTGCTTAACTTCCTGTTTTCTTATACTTGATGTTGGGAAGGAGAACTTCTAGTCATAATTTATATGAGATGCTTTATAGTCAGGCACATGTCTTTGTGTCTTATCTGAACTGAATAATTTCCAACCCTATTAATGATGGACATTAGTTATTGGAACATTCTTAGAGGCCCTACTTTTCTCTTTGCGATTCTAGCAGAGAAACTTATGAAGGCTGAGTACAGAGTCAGTCTCTTCCAAATTATCCTTAATACCCGACTTCCATTAAGCTCCTCCCTGTATACTTGCCTCTTGCCATCCTTATGGTTGTCCTAGCTTAACCTTCAGGTTTCCTAGCAATGCTGCAGATTCGAAATCGAGACATCAAAATTCATGTTTGAACTAGAAATTCCTGCTGCTTAAAATGACTGAATGAGTTGGCATTGCTGCTCCTTTTTAAACAGATTGGAACAAATGAATGCTGGGTATATATTGATACTTGACTTCCAAATGAACATGTTGCCTCTGGAAGTAATTGATGAAAATTATCCCTGCCTCGCTAAAACATTCCCTAATGAGCTTTCTTTTGCCATTTGCTTAACTGCTTGCAGACTGTTTTTGTTGGTAGGCTGTAGTTCCCTTTGTCATGCAACAAAAGCATGTTTTTTATTTTATTTTTCCTGGGGTGGCCAAGATGTGAAAAACAAGTTTGATATTGCTTTTGTAACAGTAATAAATATGTCCAAATATATGTCGTTTACATAAGCAGAATTTTCCTTTTCACTAGTTGTTAATGTATTGTTAGCAACAATGTAGATGATCTCATCCTTTCGTAGTTCAAATGCATTGTTTGCAAATCACCACGTGTTCGCATGATATTGGTGCAAGTCTCTGGGGGAACTGTGGTGTATTTTTTGCAGATATGTCCTTTAGATATCCACTGGGCCAGGTTTCATGACTTGGTCACGTCAATTACTTTGATGTACAAAATGGTCGAAAAGGGTTAGATATGTGGAGGCTTATTCTATGGGAAATCTCATTAAGAATTTTCCC
Organism: Syzygium syzygioides; assembly: GCA_031216285.1. Taxonomy (NCBI): domain Eukaryota; kingdom Viridiplantae; phylum Streptophyta; class Magnoliopsida; order Myrtales; family Myrtaceae; genus Syzygium; species Syzygium syzygioides. The sequence goes on along the minus strand of CM062252.1, from coordinate 22,832,667 downwards.
TTCTGTTGCCATTCTTTCCTATGCTGCATATTCATTTAGTGGTGTTTTTGTATGTACAGGAGAACAGGTGAAGACAGTGATGCTGAGACATCGAGAGAGACAAGTAGTGCCGGCAGCAGTGACTGTGAAGTGGAAAGAAGAGGGAAAGGTATTGTTGATGCATCATGGAATCAACACAATCTTACTAATTCAAACTCGCAGAAGATGAATAGACTGACATTAAGAGAGAAGCCTCTCGTGAGTTCATCGAGTGATGAAGCGGAGGTCGGCAATTCCTCTGGGACGCTAATATTTGAGTATTTGGAGCAAGAGCAGCCTCATCATCGCAAACCTTTTTATGACAAGGCAAGTTTGTATACCATTGGATGAGCTAAATTCATGGCATTACCTTGCCTCACTTAATTTCATCCCTGTTCCTCAGGTTTCAATTCTCACATCTCAGTTTCCTGACCTAAAAAGATACAGAAGCTGCGATATATTGCCTTCAAGTTGGATTTGTGTTGCATGGTAATATACTGTTACTACTGCAATATGAAACATTGAATATTGCTATCTTGCTTGATTCTTTCACCGCTTGCATTTATGATGGATTGGGTCTTGGGAACAGGTATCCAATATATAGAATACCCGTAGGCCCCACTCTGCAGAATTTTGATGCATCCTTCCTATCGTTTCATCGTTTGTCAACGCACTCAAAAAGTATCTCTCTCTCTCTCTCTCTCTCTCTCTCTCTGTCTCTCTCTCTCTCTCATGCATGCACAGTTTTTCTCTAATCTGCTGTATTTAAATGCATGTCTTCCAACACAGGCAAATTCAAGCCACAACTTCATGTTTCGAGTGGCAGAAGGGCCTTTTCTTTTCCTGTTTTCGGTCTTGCTTCCTATAAACTAGGAGGCTCAATTTTAACTCCTAATGGACCACATGAATCCCAGCAGGCCAACTCTCTCTTGCAAGCTGCTGATGATTGGCTCCGGCGGCTGCAAGTTTCTCTTCCCGATTACCAGTTCTTTGTCTCCCACAACACACAGTGGAGATAACAGAAGGATGACAATCCCTTCCCTAAAGTGCTTTGCTCTATAGGCATATGATTTTAAGGTGTCAATTTTGATATGGTATATGAGATAGAAAGATTGTGTTTAGAGTAAAAGGCATCTGTTTTCCGCTATTCCCTGCTAAACAGATTGTTTTATGTGCCTCCATAACTTTGTAATTATGTGCATCTCCCCCTGGAAATTTAGTAGTCTAGTGGGGGAGAGGGAAAAAATGCTTTATTGATCCAGGTTCAGCTTAGGGTAGCTCTGACTTTTGAGTTTCATGAAAGAATTGCAGTCAGTTGGGAATATTGGAAGCAAAAGTATTACTTCATGTATGTAAAGTTGATACGTGCAAGTTGCATAGATTTCTACATGATCAACCAATGGTTTTCTATATGATAATCAATTGTTTTCAACCTGCTACAGTACAATCATGTTGCTTGCCTTGTTAAGAGCAAACTCCAGCAGTTTCGTTCGGTATGTCTATTGAAGCCTTTTTTTGGCCAAAGAGTTGGTTCAGATTGTTCCTATTTGCTTGAACCAATTGATTTCATGTTTCTTTTCCGGTTGAATTCCATAATTACTTCCAAATTTCCAATGCGTATCCGAAGGCTTAGGATCTGTATAAAGAGGGCGTTTAGTTGCTGTCTATTTTAATCATTATGTGTAGTCAAGGTCCATCCGAAGGTTATTCATTCCTCTGATCTAATTGCTCCTATGCAGGAAAGAATGTAATTCCAAGGTAAACGGGTGAAAGGGTCAGGCCAACGTTTGGTTGGAGAAGAAATTCAGTGGTTTAAAAAGTATCACGTCAGCTGCTGGCGAGGTTTTTAGCGTTCTGATTCAATTACAAATTAACATGGACCACTAACCTCCTAGCATGGACCACTAACCTCGGCGCCTCCTCTTGTCCTTGCCCTGTCACCAACGGTGGAGACGTCGGTGCCACATTTAGACCAACACTGCTGCGCATCCAAGCTGAGCCACCCCCATCCTTGCTCGTCCATGGCCAGTGCCTCCAGACTTCCAGATCTGGTCGAGCTTCTAGATCTGGAGCCTTGGCCATGAGTAGCGAAGGCTCATTCTCACGCGACGCTGAGGGGTTGGACGTGGAGGCTAGCCACTGCTCTGCGTTAATCTAGCTCAACCACTGCCGTTTTTTTTTTTTAACCGTTTTCTTTAAAGCTCACGGTCCATGGTCGTCAGGACCTCGAGCCACCATCCTCCAGATCTGTATATGAAGGCATTGCTATGGCCAACCACCGCCACCGCCACCGCCATCTAGGTCTAGTGGCCAACTGCCACTGCGCATGGCTGCCTAAATCTTGAACAAAAATAATTGGTTTGATTCCCCATTGATGTTTTTCTTTTTTACTTAAATTCTAGGCGGTGTCAAGTTTTAAGTGGATGTCAATTGGTAAATATTGCACTATATCAGCAGCTGTTGCGGCGCTTTGAAATCACCGAATATTTTCTTATTTGGTTGTTTTTTTTTAACAGTACTGATAAAGTGACGAAAAGAAAAACAAAAGAATTGAAGTGCCCTTGGCTACAACACCAAATTTTCTCCAAGAATGGGTTTGAATGGACCCAATTCAGAAAACAGTTTTCAGCATGACTCCAGTTCCAATTTGACCTTGTCAAGAGTAAAATCGGATGGCATGTCCACTTCCTCCAAAAACCCAGAAAAGAAAATTGAAAGAAAAAATAAAGAACAGAGGTTCTTCTTTAGTGAGAGAACCTATCCAGTTTGGTTAGTCTCTGGTGTTAGTTATGACTATGCTTTCATACGGTACGTATTTTCTTTGTAAAGATTAGTTGAAGCTGAATGTTCCGCTTGTTACGTGACTATGCAAGGCATGTGGCGTGACATTGCAAGAAATGTCGCCTGCAAGAACGAGTCAGCTGACAGACTTTTACTTCTTTGGCTGGCAGACATGGATGGATGCTGAAATCCTTAGAGCCAAGTCAAACAAGAGGAAGATCGAATCCCAAACAAGTTCGAAATCAGTTGTCGGCTTCATACAAGGTTTTGTTGAGCTCACAAAACCTGAATCAATCAAATGAACTATTAGGAGGTCAAGAAACGATCCACGAACAAATCAATTCAATTAGGGAAAAGAAACCACATGGGACATCTCTCATCAAAGAGGAAAGTACAAGCAAAATCAAGAGGGCGTGATCACTGACAGAACGAGAGTACTAGCAAGGTCACCAGGCTAAAAACAACAGCAGTTATTCTGGCACTTGCACTCATCTTGTGACCACTGGAGGGAAGTATTCTTGGGATTGCACATTCCTCCCCGTTGAACAACACTCTTGTCGGGAATCCATCCCCGCCGACCAGATTCACGGCCGGCGTCTTCTTCTTCGAGAACAGGATCACCGACTGCTGCGAGCCAGGGACCGGCGGATCCTTTTTGGGGTTTGACCCGTCCTTCTCTGCGAGGAGATAATTGAAATTTTGGAGGCCTTTTAGAAATATGCTATTGTTGTAGTCACCCAAAAGTGTCCCGTTGAATGAGTAGGCCTCTTCAAACCCGGCCCCTGACTTGTCAAGCTCCACAGCCACGGACCAGTCGGCGAAGTTCTCCTCACCCCAGTTGAAGACGCTGATCCTTGCCGTCCACCCGTTCTGGTAATCCGACAACAAGTGCCAGTTGATGCTGACCCCGCAATTGTCCCCACATGGCAAAGGGTTGGGCTTCAACCACCGGTTCATCTCGCTCCACGCCAGGGCTTGCTTGGTCCGGTTCTCGAACGGGATGAGGAGCGTTTCAGGCCTCAGGAGGAGCGCCGGTGCTGTGGCGCTGCAAGTGTTGCTAGGGACATTGTTGCATCCACAAGCACAAGTGTTGCAAGGAACCGCTGAATCATTGTAAAAAGCAGAGAAAGACACACAACACTTAGGACTCTCTCTAGGCCTGGTGAGGTTGCACACCACTTGCCAGCTCGAGATCGCCACCGTCTCGGAGGCCAGCCCAGTGGGGTCTGGGAACTCGCTAGGGCTGACGGGGATCGGCTGCTGACATTGGTAGTTCGAGCTCATCGTGCCGTTGATTTGCCAGTTCACAGGTGGGGCCAATGCCGTCCTGTTCAGGTCCGGCGGCATCTTGTACACGTGCATTAGGAACGTCGATTTGGATTTGTCCGGGTCTGTCAATGAGGAAAGGATCGTACCGTTTCGACAGCAGAACGGAACCAACCCGAGATTGGTGTCATTCGCTCGAGAAGGTGGAAGGTCCATGATCGTGGGCCGCTTTTCACAGTTCAATGCCAACGAGAAGTCGAGGCCCGTGTAGTACTGGCCCTGCTTACCGAAGACACAATCCGTTGTATCGACCAAAGTCGGATAAGCCCCTCTCATGCCGAAAATGAACTCGTCCCTCGCCCAATCCCAGCTCAATTGCCAGCTATCAAGACGGCCGAGAGGATTGTGGTTCGAAATTGTGACCTGTGCCCAGTAATCGGTGCTTGAGGACTTGGTCACGTCATACATTATGATGAGATCGCCTTCCTGTCGCGGCAGGAAGCCATCGCCGACCGTTGAGTTGGAGGTCGACGTTAGATTTCTGATGCAGCAGAGGTTCATAGTAGTGTTACCTGGGAAAATCAGATGTCAGATGTTATCAGCATCTACAATGTATTAGGATCGTTTGCGATGCTTCAAAACAGAAATGGATAATGAATGTATGTCGGGGAATCAAAACAGTAACGTCCTTGGGTACTAAACATACGAAATATTGATGCATAAAGTGATGCCATTAATTTCATAACATGTCGTGCTTACCTGTATCATCACTATATAATTAGAAGGTCTATTTAGCATCAGCACGAAAAGGCCATCAAGCAAGAGGAAACAAAAACGAACGACCATAGGAAAATCAAATCTACCTTCCATGGTATAATTGGGACACGAATATCCATCGTTAGCAAGATAGAGGCTTGCCGGCAGAGGAACTCTCGGAGGCCCGATGCCGAACTCGGTACCGACCAACTGCACCTGAACTGTCGTCTTGGTCGGGTCGCCCGCCGTCTCAACTGCCGTCTTCAGGTCGGTCATTGGAAAGCCGGCCAAAAAGGTCCCACTGTTCCCCACTTTGGCCGGCAAGGAAGTGCCATCGGCTAAGATAGCTTGGTCAGCAGAGACCAATATCTCACCATGTTGAAATCCAACGAACACCTGTTATATATGTTTAGTTTAGGCATTAATATAGGCAAAAACACAAACAAAGTAGAATCATTGAGAAACATCATAATTTCAATCAATACTTAGGGCGTGTTTGTTTGAGGGAAAGTGTTTTCCGAGAATTCGTTTTCCGAACTTTCAGCCGTTTGGTTCGCTGAAAATGATAAGTCAATTGAAAACACTTTCCGATCAAGGAAAACATTCATGTATAAAATGAGGAAAGTGAATTCTCTAATTTAAGAGGTGAAAATACTTTTCGGAATTATTCATCTTGAATTTGTTAATATTTTTCTTTTCTCTTCTTTCATTTTTTTTATTTTTTTTATTTTTCGTTTCTTTTTCCTTCTTTCTCCCTCCGCCGGTCGCTGGCCTTTCTTTTTCCAAAATAAAAATAATTTAAAAAATGTAAAAATTTTCGATAATTTTCACTATCAGATTTCCTCACTAAACAATTGAAAATACTTTTCAAGTCTTTTTAAAGTTTTAGCCAAACATCGGAAAATGAATTCATTTTCCTGGAAAATGACTTCCTAGAAAGTGTTTTCCAAAAATAGTACATTTTCTATGAAACAAACGCACCCTAAATCATCATATTCAGTTCATGGAGGCGACACCCTTCACTTCCAATTTTGGTCGGGTGATGAATTTTTTCAATTTCTTCACAATAATTTCATGAATCAACAAGTTTGCAACAAGATGATATCTATGCTAAAAGCTCAAAATTCATCAAACGATGCAAGGAAAATATCACTAGAAACGCATAAAATATAGGACGAAGACTGGTTATTCCAAGGCGCTACTATGAATAGAGCTTGTCAAGATTAGGAAGTGAATCGAAGTTTAGTAATGTGAGCCGAGACTTCATAATCCCGGTGCTGACCTGCCACGACTGGAGCTCGTCGAGGCCGTTATTGACCACGGTCAAGGTGGATTGGAACCGGTACGGCTGGTTGGCGGTGTCGTTCGGGGGGATCGGGAAACCGCCGGTGTAGTTGTAGGACAGGAATATGCTGTTGCACCCGCTGGCGGCCGGGGGTCCTAGGTTCTGCGAGAACGAAGCGTCGAGCGAAGCGAGGAAGGCGACGGCAACGGCGAAGGCGACGATGAAGTGACCGAAGGCCATTGGGCGTGGCTTGGTGAAATGAAATGGGAATTTGGTGAGAGGCGTAGTTTCTTAAGGCGTGGAAGAAACAGAGATAGCGAGGTTAAAGAGGGAGTGTTAGGTGGGGTATGATTAACATAATGAGAAAACAAATTGGCATGGATGTGGTCTTCCGGGTTGGGAGTTGACGCGTGCCGGCTTGGAGTCGTCCTCGTTTTGTTGTGCGACGGAGCAGCGTTGCGGTGCGGTGCATATGCAAAGGGAATGAGTGATGAGAAGGCCGAGGACGACCTGTTCTTTTCTGTGTTTTTTTCTTTTTGAATGTTTCGTCTTTGTTCAATTCCAGATGGTTGGACGATTGATTCTTTTTGAGGATTATCTTCATCCGGAGTCAGTCAACAAGTTTGACCAGTTCCTTGAACAGAGAGAGAGAGAGAGAGAGAGAGAGAGAGAGAGAGAAAGAGATGGGTGGAGGGGAAATTGTTTTATATGGTGGTGCCATTTGGGGATAAGGGCGAAGGAAAGATCAAGAGGAACGAGTTAGTAAAGATTCGAATGAGATGGGCATAGAAATTTTGTTTTCCCGTCACTTCATCCCGTTAATGCTAATACATGACCGTGTGCTTTCGCAAGTCGTAATAAAGACAATAGAAAAGTGAAGAGATAATTGTCCACGACACTAAGGGTGCGAATGGTAACTATTCTGCTCCAAAAATCAAATTCTTGCCAGAAATTGATTTCTGGAGGAGAAATCTGTTTGGTAAAACATGACTAATTCTACTCCAGAAATTAATTTCTGAAAGAGAAATCTGTTTGATCAAATAAGAGGAAATTTCTACTTTTGGATGAGAAATATATTTGACAACGGTGCATTAGTTCTATTTTCGCAACAAATATAGTTCGAACTCCATTGTAAAATATTATTTATCGTAACCTACAGTGCATGATATTTAAGGTAAAATCTAGTACATTTTTTTAAATCCTCAAATAAAAAGAACGGAAATTCCAAAATAACATGTCATTACAAAAATACCTGGTAGTAAATCCTCAATTACACATAATACAAATCCTACAATACAACATTATATTACAAAAGGCAAAAAAAGCAAATAATCCTTGAATAATAATAATTGAAGTACAATACAATAGTGGAAAATCGAACTTCATGGATTCTCCGGCATATGATTATCCCTAGCCATTTTATTGGCAATACATTTCCTAATAATGTTCATCTCGGTTCCCTCTTCGATCGTTGCTCCATCGTTTGTACCCTCTTCAGTAGGTTCACACACATAATTCGGATCTCCATATATGGACAAACACTTATCCATCCTATCTTGCTCAATGATGTAGTTATGGATCGTACAGCATGCAATTACAATCTATGTTTGTTTTTCAAATTTAAATGGAGGCATCTGTCTCTAAACAAAAAAAACGATTCTTTAAAGCCACAAAGGATCTCTCAATGATATTCCTTAATGAAGAATGCCTGTGGTTGAACAATTCCTTTGGTGTTGTTGGTCCCCCACTTTGTCGAAATTCTGGTATATGGTACGTTCGCCTTTAAATGGTGTTAAAAATCCTGGACTTGAAGCATAACTAGAATCGACGACGTAGTACTTGCCTACAAAAAAGTATTCATGGATTGATCATGTGATGCAATCCTAGCAAAATCATAAACACAAATACTCATTATATATCAAAATAGCACCTGCGGGTGGTTGAGAAAATTGTAGGTGAGGTGTGCCAAGCGCAGCCGACAACACCCGACAATCGTTGGCTGATCCTTCCCAATCAACATATACAAAAGTAAATCGCATATCAAAGGAACACGCACACAACACGTTTTGAGTAGTTGTGCCTTTTCTACCTCTAAATCGTGGCTGCATATGTTCAGGTACGGTAGCATGAATATGGGTGCCATCAATAGCACCTACGCACCCCTGTCATTTAATTAAATACATACATTAGACAAGATTGTGAGCAAACTAATCAAATGGTGCATGGAAATGTACGAAAAACATACCTTGAAGTAACGATTAAACTTTGGCTCAATCCGAATTTCTTCTGGGACAATATCAAATGAAGGAGGTACGATAATCTCCTTCGCCAATTCTAAAACAGCTTTCAACACCGCTGCAAAGTACTTGCTAACAGTCTCTCCTGAATGTTGGAATCTCTCACATAAAACTCTATTGGAGTTCTTGTGACAAATCATTAATAAAAACATGGCAACCTGTTCTTCTACCCTAACATATCGACTATCTGCCAACCAACCTCTTGACTTGAACAAATCACAAAGGTTAAGAAAAACATGTCTCTCCATTCTAAATGGTTCGTATACTCTATTTGAATGTCCATGAAGAAGCTCGCTAACCCATTGGGGTCCTATCAATACGCTATCCCTAATACGTTTTGTCCTGTGCATGGACCTATGCAACCAAGCAGTACACAACCATGCCAACAATATTTTCAACTCATCCTCATCAAAGTCTTGTTCACCTGATACAATTGTTTCACTTAATGCTATTTGATCATTAGACCAGCTACTTTGACCCCCTTCCATATTACCTAGGCCATCATCCAAAAGAAGAAGACAAACTCAACATGTCAGTAGGGAAGCCAATATATTTGAACTGATATGTTGGGAATTTAATACCACTCAACAAATAATTATGGAATTCAATCACATTAAAGCAAAGTCTCAACATCATAACAAACGTATAGTCATAAAGACAAGTCAATGTCTGAAATACATAAGTGAAAAGCCGAAATGAACTCAAACATAAAATGGCATACTATAGCCCAACAACTACTCAACAACCCCCAGCTACTCATCCATAGCCTCAATAAAGGCAACTCTCATTTTGGGAAGACATGTTAGGAAGCCCTCTCTCCAAGAGGCATTACTGACAGCATGTTTCATAGCTTTGATGTAAAGAACCTTGTCCAAGTCATGCATGGCATTTAGGACAGCACCCACGGTTGCTATAGAGTAAGGGTCCACAGGTGTTAAGGACTGTAAGGTGACGGAGGCACTTGATGTTTGAATCGTCTTAACTTTGATCATCTCTTGAATGGCTTTGCAAGTCGCATCAAATGAATGCGAACTGCTCTTTCTCCTCCTCTTGGCATTTGGAGTCCTATCCAACATGTGACTTTTTGGAGGTGGGCTCGGCGGCACGTTAAATTGTTCCGCATCAGCTTGAGTTTCGAAAAATAGTTCAGGTTCGCTTAGGTTGACATGAACATCATTGTCACCACCACCACCGCTGTCACCTGTACCCTCCGACGATGCCACGCTTTGCGCATTTCCTATTGCAAACTCCCTAGTGGCGTATGTATCCCCAAACACAACACAAAGCTATGAATACAAAGGAAATCCGTCCTTCCTGAACTTAGCCCATTCGGTATTATCCAACACCATTTTCAAAATAATGTTAGGCAGTACTCAACATTTTATAAATCTGAAATTTGAGGTTACAGTAATAAGATGACCTAAGTAAGTAACATCACCTTAATGTGATTTGCCCAAACAGTTTCATCGTCCACAACAACCCTTTTGCTGTCATCGTCTCATCCAAATTCCGTTGTTGAAAGCAGTTTCTTAAAACTACCATATTGTCTCTTCAGTTTCTGTGCCTTGTTCTTGAACTGTGTTAGACTAAAGTGAAGTCCTGTTTGTTCATTGAATTCTTTTTCAATGTTAATCCACCCAACTCTGTTGTAGGTACATGACGTGCGATTTCCCTGTTTTACCTCATCTACCATCAGACTTACAAACAATTCGATCAACGGCTCAGTCCACTTTGCCATGTACGTGCATTTGGAGGATTCCATTTATGTAAAATCGATGAAATTGCAGGGGCAAATGCTGGTAATGACGATTCAACAAACAAACAAGAATTAAATACAGGAGCACATCTACAAAAGAGAACATAAATTGTACATGAGCAAAGAATTTCACACCCTAATGTCATTAGTTTCAAGCTATTAAGAAAGGAAGTACACCACCAGCCAAACTTATAGTCACTATTCAATCAAAGAGAACATAAAAGGTGCATAGTCCATATATCAAATTATGTAAGGGGCTTGCCTACTAGTGGAAACATGCAAAAAAAGCCGAAATGAACTCACGTTAAAAAAAATTATGCTAAAATTTGAAACAAGTCCCAAGCTGAACTGCACCATCAACCAGAGAGTGATTTGTAAAATCAGAGAATGAACTCACTATTTCAGAATCTGGGATCAAGTTCGATGTTCTTTAGAATCTGGTTTGTGCGAGAAAAATGCCTGTTTGATTTGTAAAATCAGGTTATTATCTCAAGTAACATTTGATTGCTTGAAAATTGTATCTAAAGGATGGAAAGGACATGAAAAACATTGCCCCTAAAGTCACTTCAACAGCTTTTAAGTTATTCAATTCAAAAGAGACTGCACTTGAACTGTTATCATTTGGTATACAGGACTAGTCTTCGTGTGCACACAAGCAGACATCATTTACCTAAGTACTAAACATTACTCTAAGAGCATGAAGATTTATGAGATTTGCACAACTCCGTGGCATCTAGATTCATGAAACCAGCCCCAACAAGCTTTACTCATAATATGAACGGTTCCCTTGACATTTTTTTATCGGAAGTTCCCTTGACATTTAACGGCACAAATTTAATTCAAGTGCAAACCAGATTCTGAACTACACCGTCAACCAGAGAATGAACTCACTATCTCAGGTCGATAAGCTATCTTTCACTTGTAGGCCGTCCTCCCAATCCATAAAATTTAAACATCCCGGGGTAAACCCATCATCTAGTGCTTGTGCTAAAACCAAAGCCAGTGTTCGAGATGCCGCCTATAAATGATAACCCAGATAAAAATGAGACAAAAGCGCCAACTACTTGTAGCAATTCGCCGCGAACCTCAGAGCCAGACATGAATGACGAAACAAACCGATTTAGGGTGCACAACCCACACATCATAGCCCTTTCGAAACCAAAATCCCAAGGCTCAACTTCAATCTCAACCTCAATCCGCAACATGCTAATCAAGTTCTACACATACCACTCCGCGGTGTCTCGTTTCCTCATTCTGACTCGATTGAGCGAGATTTGCATGGGCCGCGTGCCCTAAACGAGCGGCTACGTCGCGCATCGCGGATTGTACAGAAGGAAAAAGCTAACGAGAGGAGGTGAAATAGTTGGAGGAATCAAAGACTCACCAGGGAGAGCCAAATCGATCTCCGCCGTGTAAGGTGGTGGTTCTGGTACAATCGCAAGGAGGGATGGAAAGCACAAAACTGAAGAGGCAGAGATATAGGGAGGGCAAAATCGATCGCTGCCGTGTGCAGTAGCCGTTCCGGTGCAGTCGTGGGGACGGAAGGGGAGGGCACGAAACTGAAGAGTTGAACAAGATGGAAGACAAAGAAAGAAATTAGGGCTAGAATGAATTCCAAAAGAGAGAACGAAGGAAGAGAAAGAAAAGGAAATGAGAGCAGAATGAGTTCCGGGAAGAGAGAAGCTACTTTTTGTAGCTTCTCTTTTTTGGTGGAAAAGTCATTCTGGAATCAAAATTTGATTCTGAAAGCAAAAAAAGAATGTGTTTTTACCGAACACATTTTTTTTTTAGAATGCAAAAATTACTCCAGAATGCATTCTGAAAATTTTTTAACAAACGCAGTTCTGTTCCGAAATGCATTCTGGAGTAGAAATTTTGCTCTAGAATGGATTCCATGCGCGCCCTAATAATCCTGGACAGGCTAGAATTGAGTTTTTTTCGGGGTGAGGAAATTAGTATTTCGCGGATAAATAAAATCCGATATTAAATGCAAAGGAAAGACGAGGTACCCAAAGAGAACATGATGGGATAAAGAGGGGGAAAAGTGTCAAAAAAGTTATAAACCTTTGATACTTGTGCCAATTTAGTTTTAAACCTCTTTTTCATGCCAATTCAGTCTTCAACCTTTTGCATTTGTGCCAATGTAATCTCATTAGTGCCAATTCAGTCCTCCTGCCCAATTTTGGCCGGATTTTACTAACGTGGACGCCGACCAGCCATCGACTCTGATGTGGATCACTTTTTAATATTATTTTTTGAATTTTTATATATATTTTTTCTTTTTTTCCTTCCCCTCTCCCATTCCTCCAGCCGGTCGCCGGACTAGCGACCGGCCAGAGGCCAGAAGCCAGCGAGGTCGACCTCGGCGGCCACTGGCAAGGCTCGCCCTCGCCGACGACGGTGAGGTCGGGCCTCGCCTAGCCACCGGCAAGGTTCGAACCCACGCCGGAGGCCTTCGACCTCGAAATTGGCCACTGGCGAGGTAGAAGGCCTCGCCAGCAAGCCCTAGCTGGAGGCTTGAGCATTCGGCCTCCGCCAACCGGCTAGCATCCACGTTAGCAAAATCCGGCTAAAATTAGCCGGAAAAACTGAATTGGCACAAAAACAAAAGGTTTAAGACTAAATTGACACAAAAAAAAGTTTAGAACTGAATTGATATCAAAAAAAGGTTTAGGACTAAATTGACATCAATATCAAGGGTTTCTGATTTTTTTGACACTTTTCCCGATAAAGAGGGGTTTGGAAATATAAGAGATGCGGAGCTTGTGATGAGCAGATGAGATGAGACATTGGACTGGAATCCGTCGCTTGAAATTGGACTTGATGAAGCAAGATTAGTCCACAAGCCCATCCATCCATTCTTAACAATTGTGGGCCACTTAATGTTCAGCACCTGTTGATAAACAAATAAAAAAAAATCAGCCCGAAAGGTCCAAATGTTGGACCATCGGCAAATCAGTCGAAATCCACGAAAGGAAAACAGGGCATAGCAAAAAGCCCGTCAATCTAAGTTTGCAGAGTACATCGTACCATGTTCCTTGGTAGCCGTGTCGTCATCGATCAAATCGACCGCGCATATTCATTATTCTGGACACGACCACGGCCGTGCACTACTTGCCCGATCACGACACTAATACTGCGGCGTCGTCCACGCGTAAGCGCGATTCTGTCGATCGGCGCGTGAAATACTTGCTGCACACTTGGAGAGAAGAAACTCGGGTCGTTATACGGTTCCCAGGAGACACCGTGCCCTTACAATGTTTCATGTCGGATTGAGATGCAGCATCTCTCAACCCGAACCGTTGCGATAATTCGCTTTTCAATCTAACGGTAACCGGTCACAGGGCGCGGTGTCTTTTGGGTTACTGCAGACTCGCCAAAGGAGCGGTGGTCCAACGGAGGGATGATACGGAGGCGCGATCATGGGCTCCAACGGGAAAGCTCCTCCCTTTTCGGTTTGCGCCTTTCAATACCTCTATCCTTACGTGCTGAAAAAACGACGGGCGACCATCAAATCGAGCGGAAACGGAGTTTCTGGACTGTCGCTACGGTGCACTGGCCCCACGATTGCTCCAGCGAATAGCATCTCCCCCGCCCAAACATCTTTTCCCACTTGCCAAGTCGATCATCGCGAAGGCCTCGCCAGCTTATGACGTTGCTGCTGGTTAGGGGTTAATTAAAAGCCCGTGTTTTACTTCCTCTCCTGAACTAGGAATGGTGTACCCACCACAAGTCCTCCCTTCCCCGGAAAAAAGATGCGGCGATCGTCTTTAACTCCTCCCGTAACTCTCGAACGCTTTGTAAAATGAACCCTCTTAAAAGACCCATCGGCCCTCTTGCTCCCTCGAATTTTGCTCGGGCTTGTACATACGACAAAACAGCATCGAAAACCAAACCAACAAGCCCATCAAAAAAGCGTGCGCGAGATAAAAAGAAATCATGTATTTCATCACGCATAGATAAGATAACCTACATGTCAATTTTGAAGAAAAAACAAAAGTACATAAATGAAAGAGAAAATGACCCCTCTCTCTCTCTCTCTCTCTCATCCCCCAGCCTTTCATTGGTAAGCCATTAGATTTGGCTTGGGCGGAGGAGACTATCTGCTAGCTTCCATGAGACTTCCCCACATCCCAAGCTCTTGTTTCCAGAACAGTCTGGCCAAACACACAAATGATTGGTACCAAGAAAGAGGCTTGCTAACACATGTATGCAATCCTAATGATAACAACAAAGCTGTCATTATCGGATAAATCTTAATTTCCTGATTCCGAAGCCCCCTCCCAAAAAAAAGCAAAGGCAAAAAACTGGGTAGGCCCACAGCGTCAGTTGGCTTGTCCTAGTCAATGATTATTGGACGCATCGTACCAATGCATCCAGGCACCAAAAGAGGAACCCAGATTGAAATGATCACCCGCCCCAACAGTGTCTCGCCAACAAGAACCCGCGTGCACACCTTGCGATCCAAGCATTAGCAAGGTCAAAGCATGTATCTTTGAACTCCAATAAAGAAACGGTCTTCAAAAAGCCTGAATTGGTTTCGTGAACAACCAGCGCTCTGGCCCTGACTGGCCACATGGTAATGCCTTTAACTCCATGATACTCCCGGGCAAGTTGCCACATGTGATATTAGCCGTTTGGGGAGTGGAGAACGTCAGTCACACTCTCCCGGAGAAAAGAAAAATTATCAGAGATGAATAAATAAATCAATCATAAATGAGAGGAAAAGAAAAAAGGAATTACACGAAGTCTCATGTACGTCTGATACGAAGTGACAAAGCCTCCCAAGATTTGCAACGAAAGAGATAATACAACATGGCTGATAAAAGATAATCATTTTATTTGTCAATTTTTTTATTTTTCTGCTTTAGAAATAGATTTGGAATAGAAATCCGTTTAATAACCCAATTTCATTTTTCTATTTCTGAAGTAAATTTTGATTTCAAAAATAGGTTTGAAATAGAAATAAAAGGTAAAAATTTTCTACTTCTCTATTTCTGAAACAAAAATGCCACACTACTAGTCGGTCGCCCACCCACCGCCCATTGCCGCCCACTTGCCAACCACCGCCTCCTGCCATTCGCTGTCTCCTGCCGTCAATGGCCGACTACTGTCCATCGTCTCCTGCCGCCGATCGCCGTGGGCCGCCGCCCGCCATCTCCCGTCATCGCCACCTGCCATGGGTCGACCACCATCTCCCGCCGCCCGCCATGGGCCGGCCACCGTCCTCCAATCGCCGCCCTCCTTCCGCCATTGCCCACCTCCTCCCGTTGACCATCGTGGGCCATCACCTGCCGTCCGCTGACCATTGTCTCCCGCTGCCACCCACCTCTTACCGTCGGCCATTGTGGGCCGCCACCTGCCATCTGCTAGCCATCATCTCCTGCCGTCCGCCAACCACCATATCCTGCTGCCGGCTGCCCACCTCCCACCACCACCCACCTCTCGCCACCGCTCGTAGCTCGCCTGCCGCCACTGCTCGACTCCGGTCACCTCCAGTCGCCGTCCTTTGCGCTAGCCACGTCGCCGTCCGCCGCCGCCCCCCCTCCCCCGCAGCCATCATCCGCCCGCTCGCCGGTCACCAAAGGGGGGAGAAATTTTGTACCGTTATCAAACAAATTTTTGTTTCGAGAACAAAAATTGTGTCATTATCAAATACGTATTTTTGCTCAGAAATTCATCCACGGAACACAAACAGAATTTTTATTTCTAGTTAGAAATTAATTTCTGAAATAGAATGGTTGTCATTCGCGCTCTAAGATATCAATAGCTATCCCCATTTCAGAAATTTCTTCAAGAAAGAAGGAAAACAACAGCCGACAAATAGTATAATTCCCTACGCACGATTATTGACTAGACACCATATAAGCTTTAGATAATGGAGTTTCTACTTCTGGGGGTATAGAAAGCAACAACACAGAAAATTACGATGAAATTGAATATAGTAATTTATTAATATAATCATTGTCGCTGTTATGTCATCAACAAACAGAAGCATCTCCCAAAGGTCACCCAAATGAGCAAAGTGTAAAAGGACAGACTGGGAGGTTGATCACAAGTATCCCGCCGCTGCCACCAAAGCAAATCCCTCATAGGTTACAGCCTTTCTTTAGATTCTTCCAATGCATTGAATTGAAACTACTAAGGCCGGCTTCACGCGCCCGCCTATTGAGACGAAACAAAAACTTGGGAAATCTGTGATGATTTATTGAGAGCCCCAGCAGAAACCATAGGCCGGATTGGCAGATTGGACACGAATGAGTTCATCCCCATCCACTCACATAACAATCATCCCAGAGCCCCCAAGAAAATGTGTCCTTTTCCTTATCCACTCTATGCTCGAGTTCTGTGAACATCGTCCAATGACTCTCTAACAAGCAATCGACTCGAAACGCCTCATCAGCAAGATATTCGATCCCTCGAAAGCAACAGAAGACTTGTCTTCCAAGCCATGTTTACAGTTAAACATGGGCTAAATTACGTAGCTTGAACCACAAAGTCAAAAGGAGCTTTGCATACGATAAAGGAAAAGAGTAACATAGATACGAGATTGGGCATCACCACATCCCCCCATAAACCCAAGTCAATCAACAGAAACAGCTTTCTCAAGGCAGATTTAAGAGTACTGCAAGAATTGCCAGCAGATGTGGAACCATGGAACACCTAACACAAGAGGTGTATCTCAGTCCCGCGCCAGCGAAACAGAGCTCAGTTCTTTACAACCTCGGTGGGTCTCTCGGGTTCTATTAGCTAAGGCGTCAGATTGAACAAACAAAATGAATGGAGACTCTCTGGCCTCTGACCAAATAAACAGGTGCACAGAATTACAGAACGCGCAGCATGAATATCTTTCTCGTCTTCCCTTTTATTTCCAGAACGGTAATGAGAGAATCGAATACAAGTGGCCAGAGAGATCCATTAACAACAATGTGAAGTCCAGGAAAGTCTAACTAAAAATTCTGTAGCCCCGAAAGCACAATTAAACATACACCAAAAAATTACCAACAAATGAAGGGGAGGAAGCAACAGAGTGAAAGAACAAAAAATCGGAAAGAAAGAGAACCGCCGATCGCAACCGCATGATTTAAGGACAAAACAAGGGACTTAACAGTAGCGGTAGTCCTTGGAATGGTAATTTCGATTTACCCCGTGATGCCAAGCCCCCCGCCTACCAGGTGCACCGCTGTCGTACGTTTCTGGGTCGCCCAGATTTTTCTCGATCAGGGAGAGTGCCTGTACAAGTCGTAGGGTGCCCAGAGCGAGTCCAACGGGCACGCCTGCCTCGAGTCGAGCCGGAGCCACGGCTTGCCGGAGCCGGACCAATGCAGGAGGCTGACGGGGCCGGGATGCAGGTCCCGACAGCTGCCCCTGACGTTGTCACCGCCTAACCCGTGCTGGTTCCACCGGTGCTCGATCGGCGCCACGTGGCCAGCGAACACCAGGAGGAACGGCGGCAGCGAGCCGAGCTCATAGATGCGAACCCGCTTCTGGATCTCCATCCACCGCTCGATCCTCCTCGTGTACCCCACGCGCCTCCACTTGGTCAGGTCCATCACCATCACCCCCGTGTTGAAGTAGCACGGCGTCCGGCCAGCGAACGCGCCGGCGAGGCGCGAGTTCGACCAGAATCCCCCGGTGAAGTACTTGGTGAAGTTGGCGTGGCAGTACTCCGGCGCGCCGATCGTCCTCGAGCCGAGGCTGGTTGACCACAGCTTCGCGATGTCGTCCACAACGACCAAATCGGAATCCAAGTAAATCACCCTGCTGACGCAGGGCTCGAGCAGATCAGCCAAGTAATTCCTCGCGTAATTGAGAGGCTGCTCGAGCGCTTGCCTCACCGAGGTCGAGATGAAGTCTCGCACGATCTCCGGATCGAAGTAGTACACTTTGAACTTCAACTGAGGGAAGGTGGACCGCACTAGGGTTTCGAGGCTGGTCTCCGACACCAGGAAGTGGAAGAAAATGCTCTCCGGACACTTGGAGTGCTGCAGAATCGAATGCACGGCCGCGATTGACCCGCGCAGGTACTCCAGATCGAGAGTAATCGCGACGTGGACCAGGTTAGGATCGCAGACGCTGGTTCCACCCAACACCGAGCCGTCGGCGGGGCTGCATTCATCGGCATTGCGGAATGCGGAGGCTCTCCGGAACGAGAACCGCTCGGGCGAGCCGGGGGCGGCGCCGCCGTCCGCCGGGAACTGGAGGCTGCCGTCGATGCGGGAGGAGCGGGTGGCGACGGCGGGCGGGAACGACTGGAAGGAAGGGGAGAGGACGACCATGACCATCGCGGCGGAGAAGAAGCCGGAGAACCGCAGAATCCACATCATCTTGGCGGTGAAAATCCCCCGCCGCTTCCTCTTCTTCGACTTGAAATCGAACCGATCGGCCAGAATCGACGACAGAGACGAGCGCAGGAAGGACAGGGTCGCCTTAAGGTCCGCCAGAGCTCTGAGCAGGAACGCGCAAGGGAAGGTAGGAAGGAAGGAAGGAAGAAGAAAAACCTAAAATGCCGAATCGAAATCGAATCGGAAGCGAGGAGCGACAGAGGAGGAAGGAGAAGAAGAATCAGTCTCTTGCTTCCGCTCGCCGCACGATCAAACCCGAGGCGCTCGCGATTCCACCATTGCTGCCGTGCGAACGAAGCGACCCCGGAAGCGGCGCGTGGGGCATGAGTCCCCGCGGCGGAACGGAATCCATCGCGGCGGCGACTGCGCGGAGGCCCCCCTCACAATGCTCGCTCGCCCCCCATACACACTCTCTCTCTAACCCTTTCTCTCTCTACCTGTGCGCAGAGGACAGTAGTGGAGAGAGAGAGAGTCGACTCGCTCGGTGGTGGTGAGGGACAGAGAGGCGGAGAGAGAAGGGGCGAAGTTTTGTTTTTCTCTCTCTCTCCTACTTTCTCTCTCTTGTTTTTTTTTCCCCTTTTTTTCCAGCGTGTTTTGTTTCGCGTTTTCCACCACCGTAGAAATCCCCGGCCTATATATATACAAAAAAAAAAGAAATTTATGGATTCTAATCACAGGTTATTATTGTTCTCTTCGGCTAAATATGGATATGAATGATATTGCAAGTGCGAATGAAAGTGGAAATAAATCTATTTATATAAGGGAAAAAGGGAAAGATAAAAGGGGCATGTGATTATAATATATCTTTAATTTTGTTGTTTATGCATATGGGTGTGTGCGTATCCTGTTTGGCAGAGCATTGTAGCAGGACCAGCTGTTTCTTGTCTCGTGCCATTATGACGTGTGCGTGTGTGTGCAGCCTGTAAGCAAGTTATGAATGTATACAAAATATCTCATAATCATCATATTGTTACAGGCTAACTCCCTTGAAAGAACCGCAAACTTTTAGGTCAAATCTCAGTTCTATCCCGAATCTATTTTTGTCTAAAAAGAATCTCACTCTGGTACCGCGTCTGCCTACGCCTCAAAAAATCGCCATTGGTTTCTTCGTAATTGTCAATATTGTGGCCAATCAGAAGTTCGTTATCAGAACATGCGTCTTCATTGACACCATTGCATTCGTATGAAACAACATGATCCTTTTGATGTTGATGATCTTGAAAGAATTTGTAGTGATTTTTGGAAAAGCTAGCAAATTTGGGACAAGATGGAAAGTTAGGCACATAAAAAAATGCGGGGCGGGATTGAGATTTGACCTAACATTTGGGTTTTGTTAAAGGAATTAGCCCATAACAATATGATGATTGTAGTAAATTTTGTGCACACCATTACCTACGTATGAAATAACAGTATCCTTGTGATGTTGGTAATTTTGAAAAAATCGATCGCGATTTTTTAACCAGTTGGCAAATTTGAGACTAGAGTCAAAATTTGGGACATAATTAGAATTGAATCACAAGTTGAAAATTTTTTTAGGGAATTAGGCCATTGTTCAAAAAAATCCCAAAGCTCAAGTTTGGGATGATTGCGTCCGAGTTTCCCGCTAAAACGAAAAAACGATTGGAGTGTTTAAATAATTACGGGGAAGGCAGAAATCCGAAGTTAAGAAAAGTAATTACAGAAATGAATTTTTTTTCCACTTGAAATTTTGTTGAACGAAATCGATAAAGTAAGAATTCTAGAAGCATGCTCGAATTTATGAATTGGTTCGGAAATAGGTGCCTTTTTCTAGGTATGCTAGGATGAAGTATGGGGGTAGAGTAGGCCTAGAATATATAGTAAAATGCATCTACATTATTTATTCGGAAGGAGGAAACATTGACTGCCTGTGTCCATTGTGGGCATGTGATCCGATCACGACAATTAGTTTTTCATTAATACTTGACGTGGTGGGGTAACCACGATTTACTCGTGGAATGAAATGTCTCATCGGTTTCTAGATCAGGAGTAATCGATTTCAGTACGAGTGAGTTTTACAAAAAAAAATCGAAACTTACTATGTCAAAATCGATTTTGTCTCGAGAACCAAATTGAATTTGGGAATCAATTCGGCCAGTTCAAGATCAATTCCAAAGTTGAACAGGTCCCCATCAAGCCAACGTGGAACCCATTGAGTAAGATCGATTCCGATCGATTCCTAGACAGAACCGGCCCAATTGCTTGCCCTGCTTTAACTGAAGTAAGATCTTTAACAGTTTGTTTGCGCTATGAATATCATCAAGACGAAAAGAATTCATATGACAATCATATTTGATTGGAAGATCAAATACATGAAAGTCTCCATTTTAGTCTTACCATTTGGGAATTCCATCTTTAATTGGTTCCTTTTCATTTTTTTTTTATCTATCGACGATATATATATATATATATATGGTCGGTTACAATATATATACTTACATACCACAATTTGCTATTGTAAACACTAGACTATGATAGTGCAAGTGAAAAATGTTCACCAGCCGAAGATGAAAATGGTAAGTTCTTTTGAGCAATTACACCAAGTTATTTCAATGTTTTCTTCTCTCAAAATCATATCTACTTTTAGAGAGAACCAATCCAAAAAAAAATGATTACTCGTCGCAGGACGAGGTGGTCCCTGTCCTACATATCGAGTAATTACTTAAGTAGAAAAATTCGCCCTACCAAGCGAAATGTGTTGTTATTATGTTTAAGAACGATATTGAAGAATAAGATTCAAAAGACCATCTCAAATGAGCGTATAGATTATAACAAAGTTCTTAATAATTAGTGTTTTTTTTTGTCTTGTAATTTTTATTTAGGGCGAGAGAAGCTAACATCAACGGAAATGCAATCATTGTAATTAGATGATCTAAGAGGGTAATTCTCTTTTTGTTAATCCTAATTCTCATCACGCCTCAACGACATTGTGTCCAGTTTCTTCACTGCTCCTCCAATTTCTGCTGTTGCTCAAATGAAGGCTATGCAATCAACCTCGTTGTCTCTTGTTCTTCCCAACATCACAAGAAGAACAACATCACAAGTCTTGTCTCCATCAAACTTGATGCAGACAATTACCTTTCGTGGAAAACTCAGTTTGAACCTATTTTAATCTACAACGATCGGTTGAGCCATGTAGATGGGTCTTTTCCATGTCCACCAAAGCTTATCAATGATCAAAATAGCACCGTGGTGTTCAATGCCTCCTATTCCATTTGGGATCAAGACAAATGAATGTGTTCATAGTTTGATCAACTTGATCCTCACAATCGAAAATTTCCATGAAGTTCACGACCTTTGAACATATCAGGAGATTTGGCTCGCTTTAGGACGATGCTTTACCACTTGTTGGACAGCCAAGGAAATTGGACTAAAACTTAATTTTCAAAACACCATTAAGAAAACCGATTAGTCAATGTCTGTCTTTTTTCGGTATCTGAAGTCAATTGCAAACTCTCTGATGAGGACTTAGTGATTCAAGCCCCCAATAGGCTCCCATTTGAGTATGATCTGTTTGTCACAATAGTCACTAACGTCCCTACAATCCTTTCCTTCGGTGAGTTGCAGTCATGCCTCCTCATTCAAGAAGAACAATTTATTGAAAATCGAATGCCTCGTATTCATCGGATATTCATCATGCTTCGATTGGTCGTGCCACTTCACCAAATCCATTGTTTCAACCGGGTTAGTAATTCTCCCATGATCGGTCCAATTCATCGTTATACTTGGCCTCCATATGCTAATCGCTCCTCCCCCTCCACTAGAAGGCCTCATGGTGGTTTGATGCCCTATATTCCTCCATATTTGGCTTTTATCTCAAATATGTTGATGGCCTTTTGCGTAATTTTGATCTTGTTATGGTCAAGCCTATATCTACTCTATTGGCCTCGAAGACTTTGTTGTCTGCTAACGATGGCGAGCTTCTCACTTCTTCAATGTTGTATCACAAATAGTTGGTGCTCTGCAGTTTGTGTCCATGACCAGACCCAATATGAGTTTTGTTGTGAACTCGGTTAGTTGATTCATGCATCAACCCAAATTACCTCATTTCCAAACCATCAAACTTATATATCGGCATTTAGCTAGCACATGCACTCACGGATTGTTGATTGAGTAGTGTTCTCCCACTTCATTGACTGGTTATGTGGATGCACACCGGGCTGGGTGCTCCGATACTCTTCAGCCCACCTTTGGTTTTTGTGTTTTTGTAGGCGATAATTTTGTTTTGTGGAGTGCCAATAAGCAACCCGCTATAGCCCATTCTAGTACAGAGAATGAGTATCATGTTGTCGCTTACTGTGCTGCTACATTATTTGGATTGCAATTTACTTCGTGAGTTTGGGATCCCCCATTTTAATCCTCTCACTTTTAATTGTGACAATATCTCTACCCATCCATCTTGCACTCAACTTGGTGTTTCATGCTCGCACTAAACACATTGAGTTGAATTTTCACTTTCGGTGATCTACGTGTTCGCTATCTGCCTACAATAGATTAGCTGGTAGACATCTTTACCAAGGGACTACGTAGTTTGCTTCACACGCTATTCATATACAATCTCTCAATTGTTATGCCTACTTCGAGTTGATGAGGAACATTAATGTGTAATTTATATATACTATGGGGTCTCTCTCTGTAATTATGTCTATATTAACACCCTAACTGTAATTAATCACTTTCATAAATATACATAGGGTTTAACCATCATAAATATTGTCGTTATTTACCACCCGCTTGAGTGGCGCTACTGGAACGCGCACTTTTCCCCTTGCAAAAGGTTGAGTGTTCGAATCCAGGGCGCCGCAGGGTGACTTAACCGGTGGTACGTGTATCGTGGCTAGCAAGTGTCGCCCCCAAGGTTTACTCCTCGGCTGTCGGCCGTGCGGGGGTTCCCTGGGTTATCAAAAAATATATATATATTGTCGTTATTTTCTTTCTAACTATACATCAACGGAATGTCTAATGTAGAAGATTGCTAAAGGCAATACAGTTGGAGTGTCATCGTATATGTCGTGCTCGGTCGTGATCTTGCGAGGATTCTGGCTCTCTCCCCAAAATATGTGGGCACGACTTGTCCCCTCCTAACTCTATGGCAGAATCTTATGGTAACATCTAGAAAGGTCACTAATGTCGTTCTCCTGTCCTCGTCCTTATATTTATAAGCGAAAATTTCTCTTATCGAACTTAAAGTTATATTATGGCACGCTAGGGCTGCATAAAAGCATACGTGTCCCTGTTTTAGGCGAACCATTTCCAGTGTAGACCTTATCCGCATACGTGTCCCTGTTTTAGGAGAGCCATTTTCAGTGTAGTCCTTTTCCTTTAAGCTAGTTAGCCTATCATATCAATAGCGTGCATGAAAGATCCCTCGGAGACCCAGACAAGGCTCGCAAGTTCCTATCGTTCCATGTTCCACCGAGAAAAGAATTCTCACGTCGTAACGGGTGGTAATTCCTTACATTTATTTCGAAATTTGTATACAAAACATTGTACTATATAAAAGCTCAAAAGCTCTTTAATCAATGGGTGAGATTTACTCTCGTTTTTCACCTGAGATCATCAAGGAATTGAGGATGTATTCCAGAAACTCCTTAGGAACACGTCTCTCTATTAGGGTGCAATTTGATTTTTTTTAATCAATATGTAGTTATATGAGCTGTGCCATCAACATGTTATAGTGAGCGTAATTTGGTTTTTGAAAAATCCAAAAAAATTCAAACTTTCACAAAACACAAATATTGATATGTAAATTTATATGTATTTTTTTTAGATTACCATAAGAAGTCACTTTCCTATCAAAGTAGAATTTCATAAGTATATTGACAGTTATCGACTTTTCTCTTGAAAAACAATTACTCGGATTAATATGCTTATGGACAAATTTTTCATTAAAAAAAAAGGAGTAGTTACTTTCCTAATAAATAGGAATTTTTTCCTTTATAGATAATTAGACATACAGAGTTTCAATTGAATGGAATGATCTTTGATTGGGTATTCCATTCCTCAGCTGTTAATTTCCCGCGCTGCAAGTCTGAGACAGTGCAATTTGAAAATAAATAAAATCACTATTTCTTGGACTTTTTAGGGCCCGTTTGGCAACGTACCAAATATTAAAAATTTCTGTTCTTTTGTTCCCAAAAATAGTTTGGGAACAGAAATGAATTTGGTAAACTTTTTGTTCCCGAGCACATTTTTACAAAAATTTGTGCCGAGAAACAGTTTTGGAAGAGAAACAAGAAGTAAAAAAAAAGTTGTTTCTTGTTTCTCGGCACAATTTTGACAATCACTTTTTTTCTTTTCTTATTTTTGTGTTGTTCTTCATTGGGCTGGGCTGGCGACCAGCCACAGCCCAGGGCCGGCAAGGGCGTCACAGCCCTTGCTGGCCGCCGGCGAAGATGAGGTCGCCCTCGCCGGCGAGGGCTAGACCCTCACCGCCTGGGCGAGGCGGCCTCGCCCAAAGACGGCGAGGCTCGACCTCACTGTCGCGACCCACAACGAAGCCGACCTTGCCGTCGCGACCCACGGCGAAGCCGACCTCGCCGTGGGTCGCGACGGCGATGTCGACCTCATCGTGGGTCGCGATGGCGAGGATCGGCCTTGCTACATCTGGGCGAGGCCAAGCCTCGTCGTCTTTGGGCGAGGTCGCCTCGCCTCCGCCGGCGGCTGGTGAGGGCCGTGACGCCCTCGCCTGTCCTGGACTGTGGCTGGTCGCATGGCCAAAGAAGAAAATAGTTAGAAAGAAAAAAAAACAGTTCAAAATATTATTTGGGAACAGAAATTTTGTGTAGTTTACCACACGCATTTCTATTCTTTTCTACTCTAGGAATAGAAATTTTGAACAGTTTATCAAACGCCTTCAAATACTCAGAAATTATTTTTATTTTTATTTTTTGATAATCGAGGTGTCCGCGCGGCCGGCGAGCAATGACTCAGCTGCAAACCAGCGGTGGTACACGACTATTCCTCGAGGGGGGCTAGCGCAGCAACCTATCGCCACGACCCCCCACTTAAATCACCAATGGACGAATTTGAACCCAGGACCTCTCGTGAAAGGACCTGGGCGCAAACCAGCGTGGCCACCGATGGGTGGGTAAATACTCAGAAATTATTTCTGGGCACAGAATAAAAAAAAATCATTTCTGTTCAGAAATTGTTCCCGGGCACAGAATGGTATTCATGCGCATCCTTAATGTCCAAAGTAATATCCTTTCAAAAAAATGTCCAAAGTAATTCATCGGCTAGCCTTAGTGGATGTTTTTCGATTTTTTAAGTTAAAAAGGGAATTATCGTTGCGCAAAAAAAAGGCAATTGACGAAACTTTCTAATTTCAGATATTTATTGGTAATATACATAGTAGATGTAAATAATTCCCGTATCCAATCCTTATCCTAATCCTATTTATATGGGCCCATGTTCCCCATGGGTTTTGTATTTAAAGTTGTGTCGAATAACTTTAGTAAAAAAGTTCTTCCTATTCTTGCATATTCGGTTTTAATAGTATTTTTAGAGTTATATTTACTAAAGCTCTTCTTTTTGTTTAATCAAGTACATAAATAGAAAAGCACTTGATTAAAAAGTGGGTAAAAGCTTAGATACTTGTAGTGTCATTATACCATAAAAAGATTTGCTAAAATTTCCTTTAGTGCAAAGACATAATAAAAAAGTATGCACAAAGATGAGAAATTCATTTTGTAATTTTTTTTCAAGAAGATCAAAGAAAAAGTAATTTCCAGAGTTTAAAGGGAAATAAATAAAAAAGTTGATTTTTTTTGTTTCACAGGACTAAAAATGGAACCCCCATTATTTATCTGGACATGTTTGTCCTGTAGTGATGGGACCCACAGAATCTATGGACCCCATCAGTGCTTCTCGTCTTGTCATGTTGTGGACCCGTTCGCACACAATCCGACTGTCACAAAAAAATAAAAAAATAAAAAATAAATAAGCGTGTCGTTTGGCGAGCAATTTATTTTCGATATGGAAAAATGGCTAAAAGTCGAATATAAAAATTAATTTGGTAATTATCGACTCTTCGCTCGTAATTCCTTTCATTCTAAAAACAGTTACTCTACCTTTTTTTTTCCGTCGGTACTATTCTACTTTAGTTCAATTAATTTTTCGGTATTTTCAATAGTAGTCTAGATTAATACAAAAAGGGAGAAAAATTTATAATGACGTATGAGTGTTCATTAAATTTTATATGTAATCCTTAAATTTTTTATACTACAAGCACGTGCTTGAATTTATATAAATTTTCGATCAAGCCCTTCAATCGACGACTTGAACCAATCAAGTCTGATTTTTTTATCTCTACCGATCAATATTCTGATGTTGGAATTATGAATAGTGCTATTAGAATGACAAAATAGAAGATTTTTACCTCGGAATCTCATATCACCATTTGCACAGGTTGGTTTGCACATACCAATTGGCCTAGTCAAAATTCAGAATATTGTTCCAAAAATGTTTAAAATATTATGAATTTTTTTTATAAGGATCCACTTATAGATATTTGAGTATTATAAAAGTTTAAGGAGTTTCGGATTTGAAGAAAATAAAGCGCGCAAATAAGAAGAGTTCAATTAATTAAAATGATACCACAAAAAATCGCAAACATGCCATTTGTTACAAAAATACCCCGAACCCTTTTTTGTATAAACAAAAATCCTAAACTTACCTATTGTGATACAAATACCTAATAAAAAAATTTGTGTAGTAAAAAACCACTAACTTACACCTACTTGGCAAATATCTCTCGAATAGAACCGAAAAAGAATGTATATATCTTGGATTTTTTCGCGACACAAAAAAAGCTAGTGGTATTTATGTCGTAGTGGGCAAGTTTAGAATTTTTGGAGACAAAAAAAATAGCTAGAGATATTTTTATCACAATGAGTACAATTCGAGATTTTTTTTTTTTGGGATAAATCAATTCGGACGGGTCCGAATAGGAAATCCAACAAAGATACGGACCAAATAGAAAATTACGCGCTCCAAAAAGGGCAGGAAAAAGGTGGGCCTGCGCACCGAAAAGAAAGCGCTTCAATCAGAAAACATCAGAGCCGCACACACAGGCGCAACAGCAGCAGCTGCAGCATCCAGTGGAGGAGGAAAGACCAGCGTCGCCGGGTGTGGGGGGCGGGCCCAGACCGCTATGATTGCGCCAGCTGGCGGATGCCTTTCGTGGCAGCCGCGTGATCTCGAGGCCCCCCTCCCCTCCGCCCGAGAAAGGCGTACGGTGCGCCTGCGCTGCGCGGGACAGCTGTTAAAATTAGCCTTGCCGGCAGAGCACCGAAGCAGCGGCAGGAGATTGCCGCGCTCGTCCGTACACCCAGGGGCCTGTAGCCTTCCCACTTCCAGCCTGGCGCGCACTGTTCCAAACCATGCCCTATTGCCTCCCCCTCCCCCCACAAAAAAAAACATAGTTTTGTCGGAGCATTCGCTTGTGGAAACTCCCACGTACGGCTCCTCTCGAGTCTTTCTTTATCATTATTTTTTTGGGGTCGAAATCTGCAGGTCTTTCTACATTCTCGAATTTCTAATCTTCTCGATCGAGTCTAGTTACCTTGTTTTTGCGCAATGTCATATTTCCGTCGTCTAGTAGAAAATTATGAAGAGAATTAATACCGCGAAAAGCTACAAATTGACGCATCTATGATGAATTTGCCTGAAACTCATTTTCTCATCACAAAAAATCTCAGACCGGTACATCTGCGATAATTTTACCCTCCGTTAGTTTTCGTTAAATTTCACCGTCAAAATTTATGAGCTTGATGACACATGACAGTTGACGAGCGTATCGATTTGGGTTTTATCCTCCGTTTGTCACATATGTACTAGTTTGTGATTTTTCGTGGTATTAACTCAATTTAATGAAGGGTAAATCTGTCACAAATGTACCGATTTGGGGTTTTTGATGGTCAAAAAATTAATTCGGGGTAAATTTATAACGGGTGTTCCGGTTTGAGATTTTTTATGATCAAAAAATTAG
The DNA here is from genome assembly GCA_031216285.1 of Syzygium syzygioides. Classification (NCBI taxonomy): domain Eukaryota; kingdom Viridiplantae; phylum Streptophyta; class Magnoliopsida; order Myrtales; family Myrtaceae; genus Syzygium; species Syzygium syzygioides. The sequence continues at coordinate 22,804,154 of CM062252.1, read as the reverse complement.
TTTGAGATAAATTTGTCACAAATGTATTTATTTTGAGGTTTTTATAGTGTTAACCCTTTTGAATATTACTATGAGGTATACACGTGACCATTTAGTTATTGCTAATTAAGATGAGCAAGACTGTCAAGAGCGCTAAATTAACCAATGGAAGTAATAAATCAAAATCATTTATTACTGCGTGGATCCGATCATCCGTCTGGTGATTTATAAATAGGCTTTTTTTTCTTGTGATGAACCTTCCCCGAACGACAAATTAGCCTCACCATAGTGCCGCAGTCGATTAGGGCCTACCTAACCAACACCTCGATTGATGTAAGGCAACGATTTTTATTTTTCTTTAAGAATTGTTTTTGGAAGCATCGTATGATTTAGAGGTTTTTTTTTTTTTTTTTTTTTTTTGGTAAGGATTTAGAGGTTTTTTAGTGCTTTCACAAGTGAACATTTTTGTTATTTTAATTAAGTCAATCACTAGGTATTAAGTATGACCTTCTTCGAAATAATAAATAAGGAAACTGATGACGCTCAACACACAATGAGCTTGTGAGCGACTTGCATGAAAAGAATATTGTGCTTCAAAAGCACTTAAGAGATTACTCCTTTAAGAAATCCGACTCTTTAAAAAGACTTTTTTTTAACCTCTTTTTAGAGATAAAGGGGGCTATCGGATGATGGGTTTTGAGATAGTTTATTTCAAGGTGCTGTGTCTGTAGGGAATGGTTGTAATCGACAGCTATGCAACTCAGATGGGTTGAGCTTGTTGATTGAATTTCTGCTGCATATGTAGTAGAGATTGCAAAGTTTCCCCAATTTGCCACGTTCATGCACCACTGATGTGAAGAACTTTTCAATGAATAGTCATTGAAAGAAACCTCTTAACCTGTCTTGAAAAGTGACAGCACCCTCTCAACACATGTTAAATATGAAAAAACAGATCCGCGTTTCTCTCTCTCTCTTTTCCTTTTCCCCTTTTCCTATCTCTATTGTGCAGTAACCGTTAAATAAATTCAATTTAGTTGATTATCTTCTTGGTAAGTAGGCCTTGAGTATGAAGATCGTTAGAATTAAGTTCCATTTGTTTCACGGTAAATAATTAATTTAAAAAATATTTTTCTGAAAATAATAATCTGTATCGCTTATAAAAATAAATGAATAAAAAATATATTCACCATATACGAATATATTTAGAATAATGAAAATATTTTTCATTGATTAATTATTTCAAGAGATACAAGCGATCATTTTTAAGAAAATATTTTTCAAATCATTCATTTTTTTATGAAATGGACGGAGCCTTAGAGCCGAATATTGTACTTTAAGGCTATGTTTGGAAATGGCATCAAAATACAATAGAAGAGGAAACTTCGAAAACTTAAAAAAAAAAAATTTCCCTTCTCTTCTATTCTCATAATTCATTTTTCGAAATTTTCTCGATTTTTTCCACCCATATTTTCCATCAAATTAGGTTTTTCCAGGTAGCCGCGAGCTATTCTGGATCACAAATTTGTTCCGGAAAATAAAAATACTCTGTTTTGAGTACCTTCCACACTTGCCTTGTCCGAATATCCACCGATCATGTTCTGCACCGTTCCGCTAATTCGCTTATATTAAATCCCACAACCTCTCCGACCTTCGCATCAACCTTCCCGTTAGAGATGGCGATGGCTTGTTCCAACAGCTAAGCTTAACGTGTTCCATCGAAACAAACGAAGAAAACCAACATGCTCCATTGCATCGAGTCGATATCTGAAGATGAAGACTTCGAATTTGTCAAAAAACTGAAAAGAGAAAGTGACATGAAGTAGCCAGTAGCGTGGGAGATTTCTCCTGTGGAAGAAACTATGCTATGCCGAGCTAATCTGTCAATCCCGAACACATCTTCGATCGTTGTAGGCGTGCCTGAAGATAGTGCTATAGATGATATGACATCCAAGAATGTGTAATTCTTGCGTACTTGATTGATGTTTGGGATACTGTAGTCAGGTTAAAAGGTTCGGCCGGCCCTTTTTTTTTCTCAAGAAGAAGGTTTCCTACTATATGCGAATAGAGAAGATTAGTTGGGCGTTCTTTTTCGCTTGTAAGAGTTTTATGCTATCAAGAGATGACGTATTGGGTACACACGACACGCTTTTTAGCTAGTATGACCGCGCGCACCTATTAGTATTCGCGTAAATGCTCCTTAAAGGAAGGACGATGACGACGGCGACGGATTTATGGAATTCTCTATAGCGTTCTGATTTTGATAGGCGAATTTCCTTATCATACAAAATAGATGTTCTATCGAGGTCAACGGAGGAAAGTTTCCTCTTATAGGGAATGAATGAAACATGGCTAATCACTTTTCAGTTGTTTGGCCAGAAAGTATACTCTTAAATCCAATTGGTGGAATATGATGATAACATATGAAATATTAGTCGTTCTTCTTTAAGCATCGTGCAAGAGCTTTCTAGATGCAGCTCGGTATCCATGTTAGCGTGATTGGGTCAAAACTATATTTCTCCTCGCGGTGTAAAGAGGCACACAGGTAGGCCAAATCAGGTTGAAAGCAAAAGTCATCAGAAGGTGACGGAATGCTCTCAATGGAACTATGCTCTCTTGTGCTCGTTTAGATATATCAAGTACATCAGAATCCGGCATGCTATGGTCTTCGATTTTGATGGGTCCCTCACAAGATCGACATGATTTGAAGGCCGGGATGCTCACGAGGCGTCTGCCCGGTCCGGCGGACAATTGGATGGGACATGGCGTCATGTGCCTCTCCGTCTCGAAGCTGTTGCGGAGTGCGACGCCATCTTCTTACGTGAAAATGGAAAAGGGAACGTTCGTGTTGGGCTCCTTCGTTGGTCGTCGCTTGGCTCAAGAGGAATAGGAACGCAGAAGCGTGCGGCATCGTCTGCGATCCACAGGGAAAAGTGGAGGGTCGAGCTGACGTTTCGCCACTCTCACTTCACTATTCACTAGCCGTTGGGCGTGCGTGGTCGCTATGTGATGTCACATTCCGGCTATTGCTGAATGCTGACGTTAGATTTTAAACATTTATTGTGAATAAATATATAATAAAGGCTCCATTTATCTTGAGCTGAATGAAATTGACCGGGACGTATCCAAAGAAGAAGAGGCAAAAAATAATATACTTTATATATATTATTACTAAAAGAAGGGGATATAATATAGAAGTCTATTTCCATGGAATTTAAATTGTATCTGACTTATTAAATTCATTGCTCAACCAACTGATTGGAAATCAATCGTATGTACTACGCTTTCTTTGTTGTCAGAATATGTCATGTGCTATCAAAAGGAGAAAATCTTAGAATTAATGTTGCAAATTGTTCTCCACGAATGACCGGCCATCGTTTGTTGTTTCGATATTCAAATTGTTCCCGTGTTTTGGAAAAATAGTATGCTCATAACGATAGCACGATTATGGGGATTCAACTTTCGGTTGTCACTCTTGTTATCATGCTCCTTCGTTCGTCTTTGGATTATTTGCATCACGTGGTTGTTATGGGTTCATCTCGCACTTTTCGCGTCGGATGCAATTTATACGCAAAGAGAAGTATGGGGTCATACGTGATCTTTACACATGGCCGGATACATTATTTAATAACTCAGGATTTGAAAGGAAAAAAAAGAAAGGGTTTGTCTGAAATATCGCGGTAAACAAATCTGGTGTTTCTCCTAAGCGAAGGGAAAGCTTTTAAAAAAACATCAAATGCCTCCCCCCTCGGCAGCGGCGGGCTTCTTGTTCACTTCATATCCATTGACAAAGTCTATAAGTGTCGCATGGTCAACGACCCCCCATAAGCTTTACAAATTATTATTAGTTATAATTGATAAATTATAAGAATGCAATTTTATTTTGCTATTATTGATTGGTCAATGCGTACTTATGCACCTCGATATATTTTAACGTAAATACCGTAATTATCTTTAATTCCTTCTCCTAAACAGTAGCTAGAACGATCGGAGTTTGGCGTGCGCTCTCAATATCCATTTTTACTAAACGCAATCTTTCAAGGCAGGTCATGAAATATGATCTTTTCTTCTTCTTTTTTCATTTGCGAATTTCCTTTTTTCGACATGGATGACTAGCCTTTCATTGAACGGAGGATGGGGGTGTTTAGGTTGTGCAAATATCGAGCCGGCATATCACCTTTGCTGCTAAGGAAAGATGAGCACACGCCAATGCATTCTTCTACTCGGTTTTATCCTTTCCTTTTTTCTTCACTCGGACTACCTGCCTGTTCTTTTAAAAGCAAACCTTCGCCGCATCCCATGGTCTTTATCTTCTCAGTATAAATAATTGGATAGATAACTAAATCAAATAAAAATATTGCCATTGTCGGCGTAAATAGCAGCTTACACATTCGCCGTTTGATGATTAACATGTGGAGCAATTTTGATTGCACGGCTAACTTTAAACACGAGCGTCAATCATCCAATAGTGAATGATCTTAAGAATAATTTCAATGAGGATGATTTTACTTAAACGGTGGACCTGATAATAATCCTAGCAATATTATACCAAGCTGAACAAATTGACTTAGGAACTACTTCGATCTGTTTCTCTCTTGTCTAGGATGGACTTGTTAGAAAATATAGAGTAGCAATGGGTTAGGTTGAACATTGATGGTCGGGGAACGTTGCGTGTATCTTGCGGCTTTAATGTTTCGTTATAACTTCGAATTGAATGATCTCTCTCTCTCTCTCTTCAAAATTGGATCCAACCTGCAAAGGTACTATTAAATCTGAAAAGATTGACGCGGTAATTTTGGACTTTGGCACAATCAATTCTTACTTCGCCAATCTTTCTGGTGTTCCCCGGGCATTGAGCTTTTGCTTTTTATAATCCAGGGGCATGGGCATGGATAATGGCCATCTTCGAACGTGGAGCTTGGTAAGCTCCATATCCGTTCTTCTCGAAATTCCCAGCCTCCATTGTGAATGGATGGTTCGGGGGACTATGGTAGATTGTAAAGGTAGCAATTTGTGGCACGATATGATAATACAACTCAAACAGTACACAAAATTAGCATGTTTGGGTTGGAGCTAATCGTGTTTGGGTCAATTTTGGGTCAACTCCCGAGTCGCGTTAATGATTGTGTCGTGTTTGTGTCCAACCTGTTCGATACACTATCGATCCGTATAAACCGTCTAAATTAATAAGTTAGTGATGACATGGTCCGTATGAAATCCTTTTAGTCACGATATACTACAAGACTATATTTTTTTTCATGCTATTCACCATTAAGATTTGAATAGATGATATTTCATTGAACTCTGTGGACGGATTATGGCAATTTGCAAATAGATTTTATAAAAGAATTGAGTATATTTCATGTCGGCAGGGTTGATTTGTGTCATAGCGAGTTATACAATTGTGTTGACTCTTCAACCTATTATCTAGTCGTGTACACCGATCATGTCGTGTTAATCCATTAATTTTCACATCGTATTCGAATCAAGTAGGCTTTCTAAGTGAAGATTCAAACAAAAAGAAATTGACATGATTAAATCATGCCGTGTTCGGTTTAACTTGTTTTGTAGTATACACTTATGCCGACAAGACACAAGTACGGACCATGAACACGAATGGCCACTATTGGTCAATTGCTCACGATTTCTAAACCAAGATCGATCGATAGAGTTCGCCCTATAAAAAAAGAAAAAAGAACATTGGAGGTCGAGGTCTTTTTAACAAGGCGAAGTTGGGGGACAAATTACAAAATCTTGGCCATCGAAAATCGAGTTTAAGCAATCTAAGGCCCAAAGTACCAAAATCAAGTTCGGATCTCTCGTAGCATTCAATTCAAATGTATTTCCAAGTGACCGACTGATTAGAAATGGAAAGCCCAATCAATGGATCGAGCCGGTCAAGCCCACCATGAGCCTAGGCATTGCCTTCTCAGATTCGTACGCTTCCCAAACTATAGACTAGAACATGGACTTGCTAGTGCCCTTTTAGGACCCCCATCTATTGGCAGTACAAAGATATTTTGCATATTACGCGAACCGGAAGAAAACCAAATCGAAAAGACTCGAAATATTTGGTTTGGGCCAGTTCGGGCTTTTTTTGACACCCCTAATATTTTCTGTACCAACGATGTACTTTTTTGTTCACACAATCACTCTTTAGATCACGGCACATATATGCCTAGATGGTCACTTGACCGGTATCCAGGCTTGTAGCTCGTCTGATGACGGGCCGGCCTTAGTGGGTCGTAGACCAGTCAAGTGGGTGGATCGGATCGAAAATGATTCGATTCAAATAGACTTATTTAACTCATTTTTGACCCATTTCCATACAATGCAAATGTAGTGACCTATGCCTGAGCGACTTATATTAGGGGTGTACAAAGGAACCGGGAACCGTCCGGACCGCTCGGAACCGGACTGGACCGGCCCAGAACCGGCGGTTCCCGTGAGGAACGGTCCAGTTCCCGGTTCTAATTTAATAGAACTGGTGAGTATCAATTTGGTTCTCGGTTCTAAATGTGGAATTGCCCACCTATCTACCTGGACCGGACCGGTAATATATATAATTTTTTAGAAAAATTTCAAAAAAAAAACATTTTTAGAAAAATGAAAACCATAAAATCCCTAATCTAAAGCTTAACTGTCAACTCCTATCAACTCACGGCTACGCCTTTAGTTATTCATCGCCTCCCTCTCTCGCTCTTGGTCACCTCCATTTGCGTAAAACTTGATGGGACTGGTTCTATGTACCCACCCGGGAACCGGACCGGTCCGGCGGTTCGGTTCCCAGGTGGATCCATGGAATCAACTAGAGGTTCACGATTCCAATTTCTTAGAACCAATCCTTAGTGGGTGATTCTCGATTCCATATTGGGAACCGCCTGCCCGGATCACGCTCACTCCTAACCTATATTACTAATATACAATCTAGTAGAACTCATACCCAAACTAAGGTGAGAGTGTGAAATGAGTGAGCCCGAGATTGAATGAGAACAAGAGAGAATGAAGAGAGAGTCATAAATTTGAGTTGGGTCTAAGAAAGTTGTAAACTTATTTATAAACCTATATTATGTTTAAAACTATTTACTGAATATGACTAACCCATACAACAACTCAATCCCATCATATATGGGTATTACATGGGTTAAGAAATAAATTTATGATCCATTTTGACAATTCTAGAAGGTCCGGACACATGCATTCGGGCTTGACGAAAGCAGGCTAATTGCCTCCGGTGGTCACCTTCCCCTTCCTTTCGTTTTCAATTTTTTTGGACAAGCAAAAACTTCATTTACCGAAAAAGGGACAGGTGGACGAACCCTAGCATAAGTCGAAACTATGCAAATAAAGTTTTGCACGGTGAGCATCTGTAAATTTCTCTCAACGAACCACTGACTATACATACATAGGGCAAAGTCAAAACTCCCACTACGTTCGCTTGGATTCCCTTTCCCATTCTCCACATTCCCAAACAGTGCCTAAGGAATCGCTACAATGTCCAAATCTTACCAATCGACCATTTGCTATGCTTTTGATATGTCCAGAAGATAAGTACGATGATCAATTCCACTTATTCCGTCTCGCGTGTGCGAAAACAATTAAGGAATATTAATTATTAAATGCCGAATAATTACCGAGAATGATACTTAACAAAACGTTAAACGCAGGCTACAAGAGTCTTATTAAAGATGCTGCTGTTGTTGTTGTAGAAATTCAACTGAGTTAAATTTGCTGGTGAAAATCAAATGTTTTCACTTCCTTCTCTAGTACAAAGAAAGGAAAATGCGTAAAAATTCGACGTTTTTTCACCTGATTTTTCTAAGGGGGTTAAAAAATGGGAGAAAGCCCACCATTATTACGAGCGGCCGCCCGTTTCTTCAATTCAGCCGTCGGCGAGCGACCTCGGAGCCGAGCCTCCCGGCTTCCCGCGGCGGTGCGAGCTGGCCCTGCGCCACCAGCACCGACCTGTAGATCTCCACCAGCATCTTCCGGTCGTACTCCTTCGCCGGGGCCCGCCCGAACCCCGCGGCCCCGGCGTCGCCGATGGACGCCCCGCCGCACCCGTGCCCGTACCCGAACCCGCCGCCGAGCGCGGCCGAGCTCGCGAACCCGAGCATCATCTTCACGTAGGCGTCCCGGAGCCAGAGGAAGAACCTCCGCGGCGACGCCGCGAGCCGGAGCAGCTTCACCCGGGGCGTCAGCCTGACCCGCCAGCGGGACCGCCGCCGCCACCGCCTCCCCCTCAGCCTCCCGCGGCGGGGGGCCGGGGGGTCGAGGTCCGCCCGGCCCTCGCGGCGGCTGGCCGGGCCGGGCAGCCTCTCGTAGCGGCGCTTCCGCCAGTAGCCCCGCATTGCGCGGTACAGGCCTGCGGACACGCCCTCCATTAATTCCCCCCCTAGAACACAGCGAAAGAGAGAGAGTGAGTCAGTGAGTGTCGGGTGCAATAAATTGGGCTCGTTATATAGAGAGAGAGAGAGAGAGAGCTCCGAACGCGTCTCGGACACGACCGTCGTCGTCGGTACCAGATACATCGATCGTGCGTGGATTTTGCATTTTCAGTGCCCGTAATTTTTTTCTTTCGGGTTTTTACGCATCCGAAACTGATGGGTTCAGTAGGTGGAGTAAAGCCGCGGTGGTGGTGGGAGGCGAACATTAATAAAGAGAAGTATTCCGAATAGAGTTTTTTTTTTCTTTTTCTTTTGATCAGTCCTATTCTATCTCGCACTCACGATACACATTCAGACTTGCGTTCCACTTCTTGCGGGGCGTGGGCGTCAAAACCCACATCTTAAACTACGCGGCCCCACCTCTACTCCTGCAAAGGTAGGGATTCGAATCCCCACCTCTTCCTTCTCAGGTAAGAAGGGTGGCCACTGGGGTAAACCTTAGTGGTTATTCTGAATAGAGTTAATACTGCGAAAAACTTCAAACTGGTACATTATGACAAATTTATCTCAAATTAATGAAAAACCTTCCAAACTAGTACACATACGACAAATTTACTCCTTGTTAATTTTTGTCAAATTTAATCGTCAAATGGCTAAGTGGGATGACACGTAATAGTTGATGGGTGTAACAATATGAGGTTTTACCCTCCGTCTGTCACAGGATTATCAATTTGTGATTTTTTATGGTAATAATTCAAAAATTTGTCACAAGTGTACCGATTTGAGGTTTTTAGTGATCAAAATTTTAGTTTGAGATAAATTTATTATCGGTATATCAGTTTCGGATTTTTTATTGTAAAAAATTAGTTTAAGGTAAATTTGTTATAAGTGTACCGGTTTGAGATTTTTTGTAGTATTAACACTCGGCATTTACCGATATCTATTTTTTTTTAGCTTTTGGTTTTGATTTCACGACCTTTAGAATATAAATATTTTTAGGCATTTTTATAAAGACATGTAGAATTATATGCAATTTTTCGGGTGGAAAGGCAAATATGCTGCTAATCGGGATTTTTTCAGGTTAAATTTCCATTCACAAAGCCAGTGAGCTAATTAGATGTTTTTCTTGATTACGATGCCAAAATCTGGTTAGAGGGGCGTTGGACGGACCACGCTCTTTTGGTGTCCCCCAAATTAAGTTGGATATTTTTAGTGTAGGAAAACTTTGGACCCGTTCTTGGTACGAGTACCCGAAGGAAATAGCCACGTTTCTCAAGATATGAGCTTTCTCATTCATATTGAACTCCAAAAATCAAGGCATCATACTTTTGTGCATCGTCACACATCCAATTGTTGCTATGTCTGATTTTCATGATTCGGCCACTTAATCTATAATTAGGCCTGTCAAGTGGGTGGATCGTGTCACAAATAGTCCGACCCAAATTAATCTATTTAACTTATTTCCATACAATATAAATCTAGTGACTCATGTTCAATCAGACGCATATTGTTAATACACTTTCACATATAACTAAATCTAGGAGGTGGGAGCACGGAGCGAGCGAACGCAAGATTGAGTGGGGTGAGAGAAGGTGATATGGAGGTTAGTTGGGTCTAAGTAAATTGTGAACCCATTTAATATCTATATTATTTTGGGCCTTGTCATTTTAAATTCATTTATGACCCATTTACGGAATATAATTAGCCCATATAACAATTTAGCCATCAAATATGAGTGCAAAAATGCGTCTATGACCTATTTTGATATGTCTACTTATATCAAGAATGAAAAGTAAAGTAAGAATTCACCACATCTAGTGAAAGAAACACTCTCAAGATGCTAACGCGAAAATGCCTGATTTCCTCACATGCATCTCAATCCCATAAGAGCTCGACCCTCTTTTTTTTTTCCCGAAATTTTCAGTTCATAAATGACACAAGGCCACGCCTTTTGCAGCATGCATGGTGCGTCTAACCCGTCGTCACCTTGTCGCTAAATTTGCTCGGTTTAAGATCGTACACATCTTAGCTTGCTCCACAAGAAGAGACAGCAATTGTTAATCGCTGCGTCGCAAAATAAGTAGGTCTCAACCATCAATTGAGGCCTCTATTAAAAGTTCCGTGTACCGCAAAACATCGATGATCGATCGATCTCTCTCCAAGGGGCCGTAGGAGATCGGGAATGGGTTTCCGTCCCGTGGGTGGGGTCGTTGATGGTATAGAGGGCCGTGGAGATAGTAAGTTCAATTCAAAGCCCCGGCGGGGGCGGTCCGTTGTCGAACTTTTAAGTGGAGGGAAAACAACGCGAGAGATCACGTTTCGCGTCGCATCATAATTAGCAAACCCTTTCGGGCCCAACCGAATTTTCCAACAAATTAATTTCGGTCAATCCAGGAGAACTATACACTTCCCTCGCCTTTGATGCCTCGCATTTATGACCCCCTTTCCCGTTCAATCGCTACTACCTAAGAGCAATGACAAAATCGAGGACGCTGGACCTCCTGCGCGAATCATCAATGCTCCGGACATGTGGACATGGCTCAGTCCATTCTCGTCCCGCGTGTGTTCGCTTTAAGCGAGGTTGTCGATTAATTCAATCTCCCGGTAGGTCAGTCCCGAGCCTAGAGTTAGGCCTCTCGTGGAGAAAACCTGCATTTTGATTCTAATATTGAGTCTAAGAAGTTAAGAAGTCATGGCCCAGCTAAGCGTATTGTTTCGTCGATCGTTGAAATTTAGGATGAGTGCACTAAAAATACTGAAACTCGTCGCGAAATGCGATTGAATCCTAAAATTCTCAAAAAGTAAAATCGAATGCTAAAACTTATCAAATTTGAGCAATTAAATCCTTTCATTAATTTGCTTAGCAGAAAATATAGACGTGACTGTTTTTTTTTCTATTTTTTCCCTCCAGCGTGGCTTCTTTTAAATTATTTTCTTCCCCAACTTTCATTTAAATTAGATTTAAAAAACAAATAGGGTTAAATTTTAGATAGATTTTGGAGAACTCGAACAAAAATTCTATGGTATGGCCCCACAGCATCCAAAATCATCGAAAGAATCAAAGAACTCCATTGGTGGCTTGAGTAGATATTTCTGAATTTCTTATTTATTTGATGAGATTACAAGCCGGACATTCTTAGAGTTGACAATCTGCACAAATGAGAAAGGCCCCTTTTCCTCAGGAACCAAGCTAAACAGTAATCGATCCCCACACGCAAAAAGTCCTTTCGGATCATACATTTCCCAAAATCTATGAAAAGTACATCATATTCCCCGCATTCAAACACTCGTGCATAGCCTCATTGGCATCGAAATGCTACAAGAACATGCGACAACTCAAACTGTGGAGCTCAATTTCACCTTCGATGGCTCGTTGGGTGCACGGGAAATGCTCGACGTAAGCACGTCTGCTGGTCAACGGTGTTGCTAGGAACTCGAGGTTGAAGGCGTATTGCCATCTTCTAGACACGAGACGAGAAGCCCCCCCGTTATCGTCCCTAAACAACCTTGTGCACCAAAATCTTCACTCTGCGTCCTCCTCATCCGCCAATATCTGATTAATGGTGGAGGATGGACTCAAAACAATTCAAATTATGAGGAAGGTGGACAGAGCTCATTCGATTGTCAAGAATTAAAAATAATTCTAAACGGGTTTGCCGATAAATTTAGGGGAGCGAACCGAGGAAACCCTTATCAAGATCTAATCGTTGAGACCTTGCCCTAGTTTGGGGCCTGTGGTGGGCAAGGGCCTCCCCCAAATCTGGGGTGATGGTCACGCCCACCCCCAGGGGCTGCAAGGCCCCAGCCCTTTCAGCAATGGGCGATGGCAATAACGACCCACCGATGATGCCATGTGGTTATTTTTTTTTTAATCAAGGGTTCTTTTCTTTACAACTTTATAGAATCTTTTATTTTTTAATCTAATTTTAATGTGATTTGGAGAAGAAAATAACAAAAAATGCCACGTAGGAGAGAAAATAATAATAAAAAATGGCATGTTAGCATTTTTGCCGTTAGAACTTGATTGTATTAATTCGACAAGTTTTAGGATTTGATTACAATATTTAAAAGCTTTCAAACTCAATCGCACTTTCGCGACAAGTTTAGGATTTGTGGTATATTTATTCTTTAAAATTTCTTTGTCTTTTTATAAGAAAAATTATAGTGAAAGTCATAAGTGGCTAGCCTAGGCTAGCTGAAACTGTAATAAATAAAATTTAAGGTATTGTCCACTTTAGCCTATTCCATACTAAGTCTCATGGTTTTGTCCTTTAGCATACAAATAGACATTTTCCCAGGAGGTTACCCATCCTAGTAGTACTCAAGCATGGGCTCATTTTATTTGGGAGTTCCAAAGCAAAGTTTGTCGTTACGTTAAAAAATGTATTCATGAGTTAATTTCAGTTTATACATGCTCGCACGTGCGCACACACACATCTCAGAATCGCTCTCCCCTTATTTGGTGTACAGTTCGGTTTATTCTTGTCCCATTCACCATTCTAGAAATCTGTTAGGAGCTGCTCCTTATCTAGATCCTCTGGCCCTGGCAACCACTTTTTGCTCTCGTCAGATCGAGTTGTTATAGGCTCACCAACTTCCGCATGGTTTGTCCCCGAACTATACATCTACTGGAGGGGATTTCACACTAATAACATATTGTGACATCCCTAAATTAACTCAATTGAGGTATCGTCTGCTTTGGCTCATCCCATACTGAGCTTCATGATTTTTTTTTTTGATGTAGAGGCAGATACTTTCCTAGGAGATCCTCCATTCTAGTAGTGCTCTAGCTTGGGCTCTTTTAACTTTGGAGTTTTAAAGCAAAACTTGCCATTACGTTAAAAGGTGTCTCCGTGATTTAATTCCAATTTTCATGCACAACACACAAATATATCTCATAATCGCTCTCCTTCTATTCAGTGTACAGTTTAGTTCATTCCTGCCCTCTTTGCCATCTTATGAGCTTGCCAGGAGCCATTCCTTGTTCAAATCCTCTGGCCTTCACGACGAATCCCCATCCTCGTTGGACTAGGTTGTTACGGTAGGGTAGTCAATTTAGTCTTAAACTTTTCAATTTTATCAATTTGGTTCTAAACATTTTGATAATTTGTCAATGAAATCCTCTCAGCCAATCTCAATCAGAAAATGCTTATGTGGATATCTAGTCAAAGTTGACTGTTCTGTGGCACGGCCAGTGCTGATTTGGGAATTTTTATAATTTTTTTTTACAATTGTTGAGGTTTTCTTCTTCTTTTTTTTTAAAATCATTTTTTGTGTTTTTTTTTCTTTCAACGGATTTTCTGCTGTCGCAACTTACCCTTGAGGGGCCGCCCATGACTAATAGATTTAGAGATACTTACTTGGAAGATGGTTCGTATTGGCATCCCTAAAAGACAACTCAAACACATCATCTAATAGGTAATCCAAAACAGTCCATCAATTCCGAGTGTGGATTCTCCCAAGTCTATACCTCGTGTGACACTGGGATATTCAATTTTAGCTTCAATTAACCCTATGAAAAATTTTATATAAAGAGTTGCCATTAGCTTATTGGGGTTGATTGGAAACTAAATGAGGTATGGGAGTATACCTCACTTCCTACGCAATCAGAGATCTAGGATCAAGAACTTAATTACACTAATTATCTAACTAGTACCATTTCGGTACTTAAACTTGATCATTTATTGACTAAAGAGTCTAGGCAGTTTTTTTTTTTATCAATTATGAGTCATAATATTCTTGTCTGCTAAGTGTCCATGTAATTTTTTTGGGTTTATTATACTCCTATGATTTAACCTAGCCATTGTTAAAAAGTAAATAATAATCCATGTAATGAAAGTACGCAATCAATTTAAATTGAAGTTGAAATGCACAAACAACGACCAGGCTAAATCCCTAAGAGTTTATTCAATTTTGAGTTCAATTTTTGTCCAAGGGTTTTAACATTTATTATGATAAAACCTAAAATGTTTATTAATCCCCAAACTACGTGAATTCTAATCAAGGAGAACCTAAACTAATTCTAAACTAGAATTTAACACTAAAATCTAGTAAAAATAATAAAAATTCAATTTTAAAGATTTTTGTTAATTTTTTATATTTCGGAAATTTTCATTTTTTAAAAATATTTTTTATTTTCATTCTAAAAAAATGGGAACTCGGATCTGGTCAAGGCCGGCCCAAATGTTGGTCTTGGCCGGACTCTACAAGTCCGGGCTGGGTCTATTATTCGGATTAGCCCACGGGCCCGATCGAATACGGGTTTGATATGATGGGCGTGAGCTAGCTCAAGCCCAATTCTTCCCTATTCATTCAAAGCCCAGCCTCATTACTATCCAGCCCACACGGTTTGATCTTATTTATTTGGTCAGATTAGTTCGGGGTAAATTTATCACGGTGCTTTTCTTCGCTCGTCTTCTTCGGCTCAAAGATGCAGGTAAGAGAGAGAAAAAGGGGAAGAGCTTATCTGGGCCTTTTTCACTTTTTTTTACCCTTGGACTTAAGTGAACCCAAATTTCATGGATTAGTTTCTAGGCTATATTAGTGGGCTAACGAATAGCAGGCCGAAAGCTCACGGGCCAATGGGAAAATTCGTTTTGGTCCGACTTACGAATTGGGCAGTGTGTATGGACTACCAGGCTTTATTTTCTCTTATTTATTATTGCATTTTTTTGTTTTGCTATTTTTATATTTTTAATATATTTACAAAAAATGGATGTTTGGATGGTCGACAAAAATTTAGGTGCCAACACCAGTTGATGGGGTCCTCAAGGCCCTAATGACCCTTGTCATCCACAAAATCCAGTGAAGGAAAAAAGAACAGAAAAAAGAAAATTTAAAAAAATTTGTAAAATTGTTCATTTCAGTATCAGTTGTGCCACATAGGATGGCTAACACTGATTGGGTATCCATGCAAGCCTTTCCTAGCTAAAATTGGTGACTATATTGGCAAATAATCAAAATGTTTAAGACAAAATATTCAAAATGAAAATGTTTAGGATAGAATTTGCCTCCATGCAATAGATTTAGGACTCTTTGTACAATTGTCCTTTTTTTGTGCAATTCCCGACATCTCTCATTTTACGAATACAACATGTTTATGGCCAACTTAGGCTATTGATTTACAATGTAGTATATGGGCTTTTATTGAGTGGTTTGATTATGTGTCACTAAAACCAGTTTGGTTTATGAGGCGAGGTGTGTCAAACTCATCTTGATTATCGCTATGAAAGTAAATGTTCATTACTGAGTCAAAACTTGTTGTGATAATCAAGATAATTTTACCAGTTGAAGTAGACAATTAAGTGAAACTTAGCATATTTTTTCAGTTAACTACCACTATAAGAGAGTGGTGCGATAAGAGATCCAAAAAGGGCTGAGAAGAATTTTGCAATTCCTTTGGGTGACCAAACTAAAGATTTGGCCGCCAAAGGCTGTGCTGACTAGCCTTTGGCGCTTCGCTTCGCTTGTAGATGGCAAGAATAGCTTAATAATAGAGCATAGCCTTTGTGACCAGAGCTTGGGGTTCGAAGAAGAAAATGGTACTTCGCTTCATTAGTTTTTTGAGAACAAAATATTTGTTTGCGACAATACACATAAAAGTAGCAGTTTACTACGTACATCAACTAGCTTTGCTAATTGAAAATTAAATTATACATATATAGTTGGTATTGGATTGATCATCAACAGTTAGTGTTAGAGGTGATCATAAGATTGGCCTAGTTGGGCTTGCCGAATTAAGCCTAACTTATTCTACAGGCTTGTCCTTTAACAAAATTTACGATATAGATTGGGCGAACTTGGGTCGAGCCTGGCAAGTTGGGGTCGGGCTTTATAACCAAATATCCTTTCTCAAGCATGTTCCAAATGGTCTTCTAGCCTATACTACCCAAACATACCCGCGATCAACTAGGTTCATAATCAACTCTAGTCAATATATGAACACAAATTTCAATTACTAATAACGTTACTCATCCATTTCAAATGTTTTTAAAGTTAATGTAGTTCCATTGACTAAAAAAGGCCAAATACGAGAGATTGGTAACGAAATACTAATATTTGAACACGACTCAAATATAATTTGTTGCCTATCACTTTCGTGCAGTTCAATCAACGAATGCACAAACCAATAAAAATCCTTATTGGATTAAATTTTATTTATCATCAGTGCATGTATTATTTCTTTTTTATATAGACTCAGTTCATGTCGATCATGAATCGAGCGATACGAATCATGTTGATCTTTTACCTCAATCGATTTTTCCGAAATTAGGCGAATCAGAATGCATGCCAGACATGTGCAACCGTAACTTATTTTGAAAAGAAACTTCAACTTAGAGGATATCATTGTCTCGCCACCTTCAAATACACACAACCGACCGAAAGAGCAAATGTCATGCATGATCAGTTGTGGACTTGAACAACCCTAATCAATACAAACACCCATCCTCCTGATCGTATCATTAGGAACCTTCCTCTTCTCACATCGATCACCAATAAAGAACTCGAGGAAAAAGGGCCAATAACTACAGTAAAATGTAAGAATTCGAGAATAGAATATAATCCACATAAAGGAGAGGATACTTCCCTCAAACGAAAAACAAATTCCCATTCTTGGGCCACATAAAATGCCTAATTTACCTTCTAAGATGGGGCGTTGTACTCTGATTCGATCACAATCACGACTATGCATGAAGCATTAGTTAGTAATGAAACCCTAAAACAGAAAAAATGAAGGTGAGTACATGTTTTGGCTAAGAAACGAGTAAAATGAGAGAAGACATTATTATCTGGGCAGGAGCTAGAAATGTAGCACGTAGAGAGTCCCACTCAAAACAAGAGAAGTGGCAAAAACAGCGGTATTCATCTCCGAGTGGAGCGAACTGGAGGCCCCATAATCCTCTGGACGGTAGTAGTATGGGAAAGTCGACACTATAGGGTTTGGTGGAGGCGGGGAAACGTAGATGCTTTGGGATTCAGGTGTCTCGAACACGCTGCAGGCCGGCGGCATCGGCGGCGGTGGGCACTCGACCTCTGGCAGGGGTGGAGATGGTGGTGGCGGGCACTCAACTTTCGGCGGGGGTGGAGATGGTGGCAGCGGGCACTCGACTTTCGGTGGGGGCGGTGGGGGTGAAGGCACAGGCTTGCACGGGTTGTCGCATTCGGCGCTAATTGTGCATGTGACTTGGTCTCTGGTGACTACTGCTGCAACCGTTGGTGGTGCTGTTGACGCTTCAGTTTTGACCGCGGCCGTCGTTGCTGTTGACGTAGTTGATGGGATTGCGAAGCCGAAGATTAGGACGGTGAAAAACAAGTATAGCAGGGAAACTTTTGTCGGGTCAATCATTATTGCTGTGGTTCAATGGGAAACAGACCAAAATCCTCTGAAGAAGGAGGAGGAGGAGGAGGGCAGTGAATTTGGAGAGATGTGAGAAACTGAGGATTCTTTAAGGAGGGTGGCGAGGAAGGAATAAATACTAGATAGTAGAGGGCAAAATTGTCCAAAATGTTTTGAATTTATTGCACTGTTATTAATTCAATTCTAAATATTTCATTTTACCAATTGAGTCATAATCCTCACTTTTTACAAATTTAATCCATCCGATCAATTTTAACTAGAAATTACTGATTTTGATGTCAGTCATTCTACGTGGCATGGCCGGCGATGGCCGACATTGACATCGATAATTTTTAATAATATTTTAATTCTTTTTAATGTTTTTAATATTTAATATTTTTATTTTCCTTTGTTTTATTTTGAGTTTTTTTCTTTGTCGGCGGAGCCACGAAGGCCCTAGGCATGGCCATTGTAGGATGGTCGGCTGTGTCATGTAGTGCTGGCTGGCGTCTATGTCAAAGATTTCCGGTCAAAATTGACCAGATGAATTCAATTGACAAAAAATTAAAAGATTTATGGCTCAATTGAAAAAATTAAAAGGTTTGGTACTTTTTGGAGCGCATGTTGTAACAACAACATAGTTTGTGGTTTATCTTCTAGGGAAATATTATTATTATTATCTGGAAAAAGACAAAATAAAGGAATGGACCTAGAAGGAGAGGGGGGCTTTTTTGGCGGTTTTTTTTTTCTCTTTACGGCTGACTAGGCAAAGGAGCTAAAGGGTTCGACCCCCAAAAAAAAACAGGAAAAGTGTTTGATGAGGCCAGCTCGACCTCCCCGAGTCGAGACATAACATATGGAAACGCCTTGGCAACATCTATATCGTGAATTAAGCGAACAAAATTGAAACGAAGGCAGTTTTCGCTCATGGAGCTAGTCATGGTTGGATTCCTTAAAGTTTTATGCTCTCTTGTAGTAAAAGAATGTGTACTTGATGCTAGCATATGATACAAAGAAAGGGAAATGTCTACATAAAGGTTTGTCACTTGTTCACGAGCAACGGATAGGGGTGAGAATGATCCGAGTAGGCAGTTCCCACCGTGAAACCGGAAACTGCTTGTTGGGTTTTATGAAACCGATCCCACCAAGTTTCAGATAAATGGAGGTAATTGAGAGCAAGAGAGAGAAGCGATGAACGGCCGGAGGCTCGGTTGATGGGAATTGAGAGTCGAGGTCATGAGTCGTTGGGCGTTAAGCTTCAAATTAGGGATTTTAGGATTTTCATTTATCTAAATTTTTTTTTGTGGCTGGAAATTTTACTTAAAAATTAGAACCATGAACCGAACAAGTATTTACCAATTCCAGTAAATTAGAACCAGAAAACACCCGTTTCAAGCCAATTCTAGGTGGTTCCCGGTCCTTTTGCACACCTTTAGTAACGAACAATTATTAACCACAAAAAGTGTTGCTTTGAACCCTTTTGACCAGCTTGTCCGGTTCTTGCAACATTGTATTTTAATTTTGGATTAATATCGTGAAAAATCCCAAACTGGTATATTTGTGACAAATTTTCTATCCGTTAGTTTTTGTTAAATTTTATCGACAGATTACTGAGTTGGATGACACATGGCAATTGACAGGTGAACCAGTTTGGGGTTTTACCCTTCCGTTTATTACAAGTTTACCAATTTATGATTTTTTGTGGCACTTATCTAATTTAACGGAGGGTAAATTTTTTATAAGTGTACCAATTTGAGGTTTTTGATGGTCAAAACATTAGTTTGGGGTAAATTTATCATAAGCATACTAATTTATGATTTTTCGTGATATTAACCCTTTAAATTTTAGACGCAAACTAAGAAACAATGTAAAAAAAAGGGCCAATTAAAAAAAAATCAATTTTACCTTGAGTGACAAATTTGGTCCAAGCTTTTTTTTGTCTAAAAAAAAATTATCAACATTTACCAAGATTTAAATGTTGTAATGTATGAATAAATCTATTATATGAGCATTATGGAATTTCGTTATAATAAAATGTAGAGTTAAAAAAAAGATCATACTGCAAAGTTGTTCACAAAGGAGAGACGGGATGAAGATTGAGACTCAAGAGAAGTAGTTAGCAAGAACAAATAAGGGCAAGCCTTGCCATGGCTGATGGAGCAAGTTCAAGCCTCGCTATGCTAGCCTAGCCATGGCTGGGTGAAGTAATCAACTTAAACATTATCAGAGAAAAATCGATGAATTCGAGGCCAAACGGCAACTAATCAAGTACTAGGACTCTATCGGTGATAGCAAGTCAAAGCGCAGGTTGAACTTGATGACATTAGGAACTCCTACTTTGGTTTGATGAACGGCGGATTGATCGATTATTTTTTGGAATCTTTAGCGTCATTCAAACTCGAGATCCTTGGAGACAGTCGCGAGGCTTAGAAAATTACCTTGGTTCAACCACAGAGATGAGAGACTCGAGTCGTTGACGAGGAGGGGAACGAACAAGCCAAGGATGACGAAATCGAGAATGGAATGGTTGAAAAGGGCAAGGCTTGAACTCATCGGATCTGGTGAGGCGAGCTCGCCCTCATTGGCCCTTGCCTTTGGCCAGTCGCCGAGGTCCGACAACCGGCTAGAGAAAGAAGAGAAAAAATAAAGAAAGTAAAAAAATAAAAAAAATATTATTAAAAATTATTCATGTCAGCGTCATCCCAGCACATAGGCCTCTAACATCCATGTCAGCGATCTTCGTCCTAACGAATTTCCGTCCTAACAATCTCCGTCCAAATTGTTAGGACGGATTGAATTGACATAAATGCAAAAGGTTTAAAACTTAATTGGCACAAAAAAATATTTAGAACTGATTTGACATGAATGCAATAATTTGGAATTTTTTTTTTTTGTGCAAGAGTATTTTGGGAATCAAATCGTTTCATAAATAATGATATAAGGGCACTTTCATACTACGTGCGGTGGTTGTGCATGGATTCTTCCTAGAGACATCGTCCGCAAAAATAAAACTCTTTGATAGTTGACGAGTGTACCATCTGACGTTGACACGAGCCCCACATGTCCTTAATCAACATGTTCTTTTCCCACCATCTAAATTAGAATTTCATCACACCATGACATCGGATCTGTCGTTCTCTCTATCGGCGGATCAACGATCTGCTTTCCCCGCAAGCGTACGAGAAAACACGTGCCGAACATTCGTGGAATCTCAGGCGGAAAAAGTTTAATTACCTCTGATGCGTGATTGACGGTAATGGGACGACAAAGGTAATTATCTCGTTCCGTTCAAAATTCACGTTGAAGAATATGCGCGGTAGTTGCAAGATTTCTACATTGATCACGGTTTCCGCGAACGATACACCTGTTTTGACCAAGAGTCCGATCATGGTCTTCCAGAAAAATCTTGTCAGAGTCCTCTTGGAGATTCTATGGCGTTAGGTACAACCGGCGAATGTGAACTCTCGGATTATTTAGGTTTGGGTTAGGTGACACGCAATTGAGGGAAATATTATCAAAAGAATCCTAAATTTATTGCATCCGTATCATTTCTGTCTTAAACATTTTAATTATGAGTCCTAAACCTTCTCGTGTTTTGCCAATCGAGTCAATTCGCTGATGTGGATGTCAGTAGAGTCACATAGGACGACCGGCACTAACGTGTTTGAATTTTTTCTTTTCTTTTCTTTTTCTTTCTTTTTCTGTTTTTTTCCTACCCGGTCTAGAGAGAGTCGCCAATCGACTCTAGTCGATCGCAGGCGAGGGCTGATCGACTCTCGTTGACCACAGGCAAGGGCTTGTGACCCTCGTTGGCTATTGGTCGGGGACCGGCACTAACGTGTTCGAATTTTTTCTTTTCTTTTCTTTTTCTCTCTTTTCCTGTTTTTTTTCCTACCAAGTCTAGCGAGAGTCGCCGATCGACTCTCGTTGACCATAGGCAAGGGCTTGCGACCCTCATTGGCTGTAGGGCGGGCACCGCAAAGCCCTTGCCCATGGTCGGTGAGGGTTGGCCAACAATCCTCGTCGGGCTTGGAAGAAAGAAAATGAAAAGAAAAATATAAAAAAATTATAAAAATTGCCTACGTTAGCGTCGGTTGTGCCACGTAGGATGTCCGGCGTTCAAGTTACCAATTTCCGGTTAAAATTGATCGGATGGACTCAATTGGCAAATTATAAAAAGATTTACTGTTTAGAATATTGTAAAATGTCTTTATATCACTGTTTTTTAATCAGTAATGGATTTGTCACTGATACAATTTTATGGAATGAGATTAATAACTCTAGTCAATCTTTACAAATATATAAGCCTGTCAAATGGGCAGGTTGGATCAATCCAAATTAATCTATTTAATGCACATGCATCTTGCAAAAAGAGATTAGGCGTTATCATAATCTATATTGTGCATATGCATCGCAATCTATGTTGTTTGAACCGAAGCCTACGCATTGGCTCGTCTGGCGTTTAGCCTAATTTTAAATTCAATAAAATTTTTTAGGAAAAAAAGGAAAAGACTAGGGGCGTTTACCGTAATTTAAATTGGAAAAATAACAAAACAGTTCCTAAGTTTTGACTTAATGTGCGATTTGGTCCTTGAACTTTTAATTTGTTTAATATAGTCCCTGAACTTTAACCCAATGTTCAATATAGTCTTGAACTTTTAATTTGTTTAATGTGATTCATGAACTGTTGATATATATTCAATATAATCCCTTAACTATATAAAAATATACAATATAGTCCTTCTATTAATTCAAGTTTAGAGACTATATTGTATATTTTTATATAGTTTAGAGACTATATTAAAAATATACAAAAAGTTTAAGGACCACATTTAACAAATTAAAAGTTTAGGAATCACACTGAATATTAAGTTAAAGTTCAAGGACTATATTAAAAAAATTAAAAATTCAGGGACTAAATTACACATTAAGCTAAAGTTCAAGGACTGCTTATATCATTATCCCTTGTAAATTCAAGAAAAGTTTTCAGACAAAAAAAGAAGAAGACTAGGGGCATCTTTATTGCTCCTTGGTCTTCTCTTTAATTTTTTTTATTAATAGAAAAGGCAAATCAAGTCAAGTCGTGCTGAGTCTCAATTTTCCATCAAAGCACTAAGAACATTGCACCAATCACAGGCGAGAGCCGGTGACCTTTATTGGCTATTGGGTGAGGGCCGCAGAGCCCTCCCTGCGGCCAGTGACGGTTAAGCCAACGGCTCTCGCCGGGCTTGGAAGAAAAAGTAAGAAAAAAAAGAAGAAAAAATTGTCCATATAAGCGTCAATTGTGCCACATAGAATTGTGAGCGTTCATGTCAGTGATTTTCTGCTAAAATCGCCTGGATGGACTCAATTGGCATAATGTAAAAATGTTTAAAGTTTAAAGTATTGTAGAATGTATTTATATCAATGTTTTTTTTACCTGTAAAGGATTTGTCACTGATACAATTTTATAGAACGAGATTTAATCCATCTAGTCAATCTTTACAAATGTATAGGCCTGTCAAGTGGACAGGCTGGATCAATCCAATTCAAAAGTTTGCAGAAATAAAAGAAGAAGACCAGGGGCATCTTTATTGCTCGTTGGTCTTCTCTTTAATCTTTTTTATTAAATAGAAAAGGCAAATCCAGTCAAGTCGTGCTGGTTCTTGATTTTCTATCAAAGCACCAAGAGCAGTGCATGTGAGTGCGTTCGTCCAATAATTGAGTGCTTCGTATGTATGTTGAGGTAAGCGGTTGTAGGTTTCAAACATGTTCCATTTGAAATGTAGAGCCTGCTCATGAGAATATATTCACTTTTTTTGAAACTTAGATCATATCTTGTATACTTTAAAATTTATAACCTACTTGCCAGGGTTCCAAGATTGGTTCCAGGTCTACTTAGGTTTCACATATATTATTCATTAAAAGATTATAGTGAATCATCAACTTCAATGACCACCATTTGTTACTACAATCCATTGACGATAATTTATATTTAGACACAAAAAAATATGAAATTTTGACAAAGAAAAAGTTTTGTTATAAAATGAAAATTCAAATTAGTGGTTCTAGATTATACACTCATCATCGGACACAATGGAATGCCACATAATCGCGCGAAAATATAGACAAAGAAAAACATAAAAACTGGTTTCATGTTTCAGGTGTTAGGTTTCAAATTCCAGATTCCACCTACATAGAACCTGGAAGCTACCCATTGAAACAGGTTCTCCAATTTTTGAAATCTGGAACTTAGCGTGCATACTTTGGAACCCAAATAGATAGGTTCCCATCAATCTATCGAATCTAAGTTTTAAGTTTTACCCTGTAACCATACTCACCCCTATTCATATGTGTACACTATGATTTTCAACTAAAATTTGGTCGGATGGACTCAATTGATAAAACGTGAAAAAATTTAGGATTTAGAAAATTTATAATCTTCTAGAATGTCTTTATAAGGATTTGTCACTCATACAATTTTGTAGAATGAGATTTAATATCTCGAATCAATCTTTACAAATATATAAGCATGTCAAATGGGTAGGTTGGGTCAATCCAAATTAACCTATTTAATGCACACCCATCCGTATCGCAATCTATGGTTTGCATCCACATCGCAATCGATGTTCTTTGAACTGAATCCCACTTGTTGGGTTCGTTTGGCGTTTAGCCTATTTTTAAATCCAATACAAGTTTTCAGACACAAAAAAAAAAAGGGAGACTAGGGGCATCTTAATTTCTCGTTGGTTTTCTCTTTAATTTTTTTATTAATCGAAAAATCAAATCAAGTCAAGTGGCACTAAATCTTAATTTTCTATCTAAGCACCAACGGCATTGCATGTGAGTATGTTCGTGCACTTCATATGACTACAGTATGATATTCCCTTGCACTTTTCTTTGTCCTTTATGGAAACATTGGAACAAAATAGTATCTGTATGTTTTTCGATCTTGATAGCAAGTTTCCATTTGCCTTTGTCCTTTGAAGTCCTTGGTTATGACTATTGACGAATTGATCGAGACATTGTGGTTGTCCGAGAAGGTGGAGTGAGGAAGTAGAAGCATGGCGCAATTGGTCCTGTTGTGCGAGCGAAGCTTTCTATAGAAGTGCAGATAATGGAGCATGATATCTTCGAAAAGCGCAAGAAATTCGTTGTGACCACAGTCTCGATCTTAGCCTTCCATTGTATTCACAAGTTTGAGAGAACTATGCAAGCAAAATAATTTGGAATTCGATGACTCGCCATGTCTTTTTACCTTTTCTCTATTATTTTTATCCAATGCACGATGAATGTAATGTTAGAATGTTATAACATCTATAAAAGTCGATTGTCGTTTCACTCGAGGCAAAATCCAAGAAAGGATAGTTATAACAAGAGGAATTGGAACTGTGAAATAACCTGCGAACAATTTTACCAAACCATTATGTCAAAACAACACACATTTACTGAGGTGTCTTCGACATACACAAGCGTCTAGCTTGAGGGGGAGTGTTGAAGCTGTGATTGTTAAAGATAGGGTTTGATTTCTTAGATTGATTGTGTATATCTTAAATTACAAATTAATTGATTCAGTCAATCCGTAAGATTGGATACTTAGTCAGTAAAATAGGAAAACGTCATCTTGTGTGTGTATATATGTATATATCCTCATGTACATGCATGTACAAGTGCAGAGCAATACAATTATCATTACTCCAAATTTCTTCTTTTAATTTCTGTCATCTTAGGCTTCTCCGGATAAAGTGACGAGTCCATGTTTGCTCAGCAAAGGTCAATACGGGAAGCAGCAGGAGATTGAAGAAAAGACCTGTATATGATATGATTCTCCAAATCACTTTTGCGATGTTATCAGTTCATTTCGTACATATACTATAAGCTAAAACATAATCCGACTAAAAGCATCATCTACTGACTAAGAAATGCTTGTTTGTGTCGATCTTCTATTGAGTAACTCGATTTACAAGTAAGAGAGTCGACCAAAAGAATTATCAAAAGATTATTCATGTCAAAGAACTCCATTGGTGGCTTTAGTAGATATTTCTGAACTTGTTATTTATTTGATGAGATTAGAAGCCAGACTAAATCACAGCAGATCCAAATTCACTTACTAGATCCCCACACGCAAACTCAACTCCTTTCGGTTCATACATTGCCCCACAACTCTCAGAAGCTCACCGCATACCCACATTCAAAAGATCGCGCATACCTTCATTGGCATCCAAATGCCACAAGAACATACGACAACTCAAACAATGGAACTCAGTTTCACCTTCGATGGCTCGTTGGGTGCCCAGAAAATGCTCTGACGTACGTGCATCTGCTTGTCCACGGTGTTGCAAAGAACTTGAGGTCGAAGGCGTATTGCCATCTTCCGGACACGAGAAGCCCCACATTATTATCCCTGTACGGCCTCGTGCACCAAAATCTTCATGCTGCGTCCTCCTCATCCTCCAAACGCGGAAACAATTCGAATTACGAGGAAGGTGGACAGAGAGCTCATTTGATTGTCCAGGATTCAAAATGATCCTGAAAACGGATTTGATGATAATTTTAGGGTAGCAAAATGAGAAAACCCTTATCAAGGTCTAATGGTTGAGACCACGCTCGTGGTTGGCATTTGTGGTGGGCGAGGGGGTGAGGGCCGCACCCTCCCCCAGCCCCCAAGGGACGGTGAGGCCCCGGCGGCCTCCACCGGCCCTTTTTGGCTATGGGTGGCGGCTACGGCCCACCGATGAGGCCCTCTCGTTCTCTTTTTTTTTTGGATGAGTGCAATTGAGAACTTTCAAAAAGTGCATTCCAATTCAAAAACTTGTTGTGGACATGTAATCTAGTCTTAAAACTTACTATGAAAGTGCAATCGAGTTCTAAAATTTTCAAATAATGTAATTAAGGAAAGAACTTGGTTGGACCGATTTGACTTGATTGCACTTTTTAAAAGTTTTAGGACTCAATTACTCTTTCGTGACAAGTTTTTTTGACTTAATTGTACTTTCGTAACAAGTTTTAGGATTTCCAATGCGCTTATAGTTTTTTTTTAAGCATGGGTTCTTTTTTCTATTAAAATTATAGTAACTTTTATTTTTTTAATCTAATTTAAGGCAGATTTGGAGAAGAAATAACAAAAAAAAAGCCATTTAGGAGATAGAAAATAATAAAAATGGCAAGTTTTCTGTTAGGAAAAATGATGAACTCAACGGGGTCCCCGTGTCACTGGTGACCCTTGCTCAGGCTTCGGTGAGGGACGCAACCCTTGCGATTGCCCTGCTGACCTCGCCTGTGGTCGACAATGTGGGGGTAGCCACATCATCCCGCAGCGTCAATAGCACCCCTTGACCTTTTCCCTCTTTCTCTGCTGTCCATTCCTTAATTTTTTTTTCTTATCATTTTTTGTTATGTTTTTTTGGGTTTTACTTTCTCTTTTTAAAATCGTCGGCCTATTTTTTGACACGGATGTAGGGGCGTTACGTATGTTAAAAAACTAAAAAAACGTCTCCTTGCTTTTTTTAGGCGTGCCATGTCAGCATTAATGTTTGAGCGGACATCAGCAGGAGAAAACTTGGTCGGATACTAAACATTTAGAATTTGTTGCGCTTTTTCAAAATGCTCAAGACTTGATTGTACTTTGGGCCAAATGCGTAGAACTTATGATGTCAGTTTCTCTTTTGTGCACTAACATAATATCTAATTGAATTCTAGTCCAGACTTGTTGCGCCCTCCTACCTGGCCATAAGCTTACTATTTTGTATGTTTCTAATTGTTTTTTGATTTTGAGTTTTCTCTTTTATTTATTATAATGTAATTTACATCTACAAACACAAAGGTTAGGGAAAATAACTAGACAGTGTTGATCGTCAATATTGATTATATTGGCGGACATGGCCTCCGGAACCAAGCGTAGTTTTTTGGTGCGGCAAGGCCGATAATTATTACCCCCTATACTGGGATAGGTCCAGGCTGCCCAAAAAACGATCTACACTAGCATGCCCTTTTTTTTGTATGAAAAATTGTCCAACAAGTCCTAACTCTATTGTAATGCAGTCAATTTAATTTTAAACTTTTCAATTTTGCTAATTTAGTTATAAACATTTCGATGATTTGCCGATGAAATCCTCTTAGCCAGTCTTGGTTGGAAAATCTTACGTGGATACCTATTCATCATTGACCGTCCTATGGCACGGCCGGCGCTGACATGGGATTTTTTGTAAAAAATTTTTACAATTATTGAATTTCTCTTCTTCTTTTTTCCGTTTTCGTTATTCATTTCTTTCAATGGATTTCCAGCTGTCGTGATCTACCCTCGAGGGGCCACTCTCGGCTACTAGATTTAGAGGTACTTACTAGGAAGATGGTCCAAATTGGCATCCCTAAAAGATAGCTCGAACACATCATCTAAAGGTAATCCAAAATGGTCCATCAATTCCGAATGCGGACTCTCACAGCCTTATTGCTTTTCTTTGCTCGTGTTCTTCGGCTCGAAGACGAAGGTAAGAGAGACAAAGGGGGAAGAGCTCAGCGGGGCCTTTCTCCCTTTTTTGGGTCCTCGGACTTAAGTAAACCCAAATGTCATGGATTAGTTTCTACTTTCTAGGCCATATTAATGGGCTAATGAATAGCGGGCCAAAAAAAAAAAAAGCTCACGGGCCAATGGAAAAAAAAAAAAAGCGGGCCAAAAGCTCACGGGCCAATGGGAAAATGAGTTTCGGTCCAACTTAGGAATTGGGCCGTGTCTAAGGACGACGAGGCTTTATTTTCTCTTATTTATTATTATTTGTTGTTTTGCTGTTTTTCTATTTTTTTTATATATTTACAAAAATGGACGTTTGGATGGTTGGCAAAAATTTAGGTGTCAACACCGGTTGATGGGGTAGTCCTCGAGGCCTTAACGAGCCTTGCCGGCCACAGGTTTGGATGAGGGTCAATGGGCCTTGGTGACCCCACTGGCCCAAAATTCAGTGAAAGGAAAAAGAAAAAAGAAGAAGAAGAGAACATAAAAAATAAAAAAAAGGAAATTTTGAAAAGATTTGTAAAATTGTCTATGTCGGTATTAGCCGTGTCACGTAGGATGGTTGATGCTGATTGGGTATCGACGTAAGCATTTCCTAGCCAAAATTGGTTGGAAGGACTATATTGGCAAATAGTCAAAATGTTTATGATCAAATTGGCAAAATTGAAAAATGTATGATTGAATTAGTCTCTGTGCAATAGGTTTAGGACTCTTTGTACAATTATGCTTTTTCTGTGCAATTCTCGACTTCTCTCATTTTACCAATACACCATGTTCATGACAAACTCGGGCTATTGATTTACTATGTAGTATATCGGCTTTCATTGAGTTGTTTGATTATGTCTCACTAAAACTAGTTTGGTTTATGGGGCGATGTCTACCAAACTCATCTTGATTATGAAAATAATTTTTCATTACTAAATCAAATCTTGCTGTGATAATCAAGATAAGTTTACCAGTTAAAGTAGACAATCAAGGGAAATTTAGCATATTTTTTCAATTAATTACCACTATAAGAGAGTGGTGCGATAAAAGATTCAGAAAGGCAGTACACGTATTATTTCTTTTTTATATAGACTCGGTCCACGTCCATCATGAATTGAGCGATCCGAATCATGTCGATCCTTCACCTCAATTATAAACCATCATAGTCAGACATGTGCAGCCATACCTTACTTTGAAAAGAAACTTCAACTCAGACGCTATCATAGTCTCGCCACCTCCAAATATGCACTATCGACCGAAAGAGCAAATGGCATGGATGATCCCATGTGGACTCGAACAACCCTAATCAATAAAACACTCGTCCTCTTGATCGTATCATCAGGAACCTTCCTCTTCTCACATCACTCACCAATAAAGAACTCAAGGAAAAACGGCCAATAACTATAGTAAAAAGTAAGAATCTGAGAATAGAATACAATCCACATAAAGGAGAGGATACTTTCCTCAAACGAAAAGCAAATTCTCATTATTGTTCCACATAAAAAGGCCTAATGTACCTTCTAAGGTGGGGTGGTGTACCCTGATTCGATCACATTCACGACTATGCATGAAGCATTAATTGGCAATGAGACCCTAAAACAGAAAAAACAAAGGTGACCACATGTTTTGGCGAAGAACGAGTACAGTGAGCGAAGACATTATTATCGTGGGCAGTTGCTGGAAATATAGCACGTAGAGAATCACACTCAAAACAAGAGAAGTAGCAAAAACAGCGGCATTCTCCGAGTGGAGGGAACTGGAGGCCCCATAATCCTGTGGACGGTAGTAGTATGGGAAAGTCGACATTATAGGGTTTGGTAGAGGCGGGGAAGCATAGATGCTTCCGATTCCCGGTAACTTGCACACGCTGCAGGCCAGTGGTATTGGCGGCGGCAGGCACTCGACTTCTGGCGGGGGTGGAGGCGGCGGCGGCAGGCACTCAACTTCAGGTGGGGGCGGCGGGGGTGAAGGCACAGGGTGGCACGGGTTGTCGCATTCAGCGCACATTGTGCATGTAATTTGGTCTCTGGAGTCTACTGCTGCAACCGTAGATGGTGTTGTCGAAGCTTCAGTTTTGACCGCCACTGTCGTTGCTGCTGACGTGGTGGATGGGATTGCGATGCCGAAGTTTAGGACGGTCAAAAACAAGTGTAGCAGGGAAACTTTCAACGGGTCAAGCATTATTGCGGTGGTTCAATGGAGAACAGACCAAAATCCTCTGAAGAAGAAGAAGAGGGCAGCGAATTTGGAGAGACCTGGGAAGCCGGAGGATTCTTAAGGAGGGTGGGGAGGAATAAATACGAGATGGCAGAGGGTAAAATTGTCTAGAATGTCATAAACCTAATGCATTTTTATTAATTTAGTCATTTTGCTAATTGAGTCATAAATATTTTTATTTTTTACCAATTAAGTCTATCGGGACAATTTTAACCGGAAATACTGACATGGACGTTGGCCATCCAATGTGGCACGACCGGCGCTAAGGTGGACAATTTTTAATAATATTTTAACATATATATTTTAATTTTTTTAATATAAATTCTTTTTCTTTTTCTTTTTTCCTTTGTTTTTAATTTCCTCTGTCGGCAAGGGTCGCCTCGCCTGCGGCCGGTGCAGCCGTGAAGGCCCTGGGCGAGGCCACATCATAGGACGGCTGGTCGTGCTAGGTAGCGCTGACTGACGTTTATATCGGCAATTTTCAGTCAAAATTAACCGGATGGATTCAATTGGCAAAAAGTTAAAAGATTTAGGACTCGATTGGCAAAATCGAGAGGTTTAGAACTGAATTGACAAAAATGCAATATGTTTTTGATTTTTTGGAGGGACGTGCTAACTGCTAACATTTTTTTGTGGTTTATCCTCTACAACATTATTATTATAATCTTTACCAAAAAAAACATTATTATTATAATTATCTGGAAAAACACAAAATAAAGGAATGGATCTAGAAGGAGGGGGTAGCTTTTTTTGGCGTTTTTTTGAGTTCCTGTCCACGACAAAATTGGCTACGTAAAGAAGCTAAAGGGTTTGATGAGGCCAGATCGAACTCCACGAGTTGAGATAACATATGGAAACGCCTCGGCAGAATCCACATGGCGAATTAAGCAAAAAACAATTTTCAAACGAAGGCACGTTTCGCGCATGGAGGAGAAAGCTAGATCATGATCGGATTCCTTAAAGTTTGCGCTCTCATGTAGTAAAAAAATGCGCACTAGATGCCAGCATATGATACATAGAGAGGGAAATGCCTACATTATGGTCCATCACTTTTTCATGAATAACAGACCATTATTAACCACAAAAAGTGTTGCTTGGAACCTTTTGATCGGCTTGTCCGGTTCCTGCAACATTACCTTTTAATTTTAGACGCAAACTAAGAAACAATGTCAAAAAAAATGTGAAATACTGGTACTACTACTACCAACAACAACAACAACAATAGATCATGGCCCCTTTCGGATAAAATTTGTGTTATAAGTGCAAAACTTTATAAAATGTGAATATTTTTATTCACAATATGTGAATTTCCGACATGATATCATTTTAAAAATTTTGGACAAATATCCACCGTCTAAAATTTATAGTCAGATACTCATGAATTTCTCTTTGTTGAATATCATTAGACT
The DNA here is from genome assembly GCA_031216285.1 of Syzygium syzygioides. Taxonomy (NCBI): domain Eukaryota; kingdom Viridiplantae; phylum Streptophyta; class Magnoliopsida; order Myrtales; family Myrtaceae; genus Syzygium; species Syzygium syzygioides. The sequence continues at coordinate 22,772,357 of CM062252.1, read as the reverse complement.
TGTTTCAAATTCTACGCACATGCAAAACGGATGGTTTTCCACGGCAATTTATGTCCGGTTGCCCATAATACAAAAACGAAATGGATGGCCCATACTGAACCGTTACTCATAGGAAGTAATGGCGTGGTCATGGTAGGATTCTCACCGGGTACTTTACGAAAGTAGTGCGAGAGATTCCCCATTGTACCCGGCTGCTAGATGTGGCATGGAAGAGATTGTAAATTGATTCTTGACATCGAGAAAATATGAATTTTGTAATATTATGTTTATGATAGTAGATAAAGAATTTCCGATGTTTCGTTAGAAGTTCAGTACTCCTAGTTGGGTACCTAAATAAGTTTGGTTGTTTTTGTTTCACAGTAAATCAATGATTTGAAAAAGTATTTTCCTGAAAATAATCGCTTATATTGCATGAAATAATTAGCCAATGAAAATTTTTTTCATTATCAACAACAATTTATATCTAATCATTTTCGTGAACGATTAAAGTATTTTTCGTTCATTCATTTTCACAAGCGATACACACACGTGATCATTTTTGGAAAAAATACTTTTTAAATTATTTATTTTTTACGAACAAACGCACTTAGTTTCACTTTTGGAACTGGGCTACCGCACATGTTCTTGGAGAGTGTTTACTCTCGACAATCAAATTTGGTACCGAATCATATGAAAATTTTCATAGACTCCCTGAATAACCATAGAAAATCACATAGTTTGTAGAATGCATGTAGACATTGTTTTTAGAATTTTATTTGAAGGGACTCCGGGATTCTTGTCAAACAATAAACCAGAAAACAAACAAACGTTACAATTTCCTCTGAACGGTTTCGTTTTATTTTATGCGCGACCAATATTTTGGGAATCGAATCGTTCGTAAAGAATGTAATAAGGGCACTTTCATAGTACACACGGGTGTTGTGCATGGAATCTTCCTAGAGGCACCGTCGGCAAAAAAAAATTCTTTTGATAGTTAAGGGATGGGAGAATTATAAAAAAAAAGTTTTAAATTTATTGCAATTGTGCCAATTAAGTTCTAAATATTTTTTTTTACAAACTGAGTTATAAATGTTTTGCATTTGTGTCAATCTGGTCCATTTGGTCAATTTTGATCGCAAATCACTGATATGTACGCTTGCCATCGTACGTGGCACAGGACACTAACATGGATAATTTCTAATATTTTTTTTTCTATTTCCTTGATTTTCTTTTCTTTCAATTTCTTTTTTTTTCTCTTCTTCCTAGTCGATCGCTAGACCTCGGTGACCAGCCAGAGGCGAGGGCGAGCCTTGCGTACCCAAGATGAGGCTTGACCCTTTGCCAGATCTAGCGAGGTTGAGCCTTGCTAAGGATGGGCGAGGCTCGCCATCGCCAAGCTAGTGAGGTCGACATCACCAGTGATCGGCAAGGGTGAGCGTCGTCATGACTGGGCGAGCGAGTTCGAGCCTAGCCATGGCTGGGTGAGGTACTCAGTTAAGCATTACTAGAGAAAAATTGACGAATCTAAGGCCAAACAACAACTAATCAAGTGCTAGGACTCTATCGGTGATAGCAAAACAGAGCATCGGTTGAACTTGATAACATTAGGAACTCCTATTGCGGTTTGATGAATGACGGATTGATTGAAGATTTTTTGGAATCTTAAGTGTCATTCAAACTCGAGATCCTTGGAGACAGCCGCAAGGCTCTAAATATGACTTCGATTTGACCACAGAGACGAGACATGTTTCATTGACGAGGAGGGGAAAGAACAAGCCAAGGAGGACAGACTGGAGAATGGAATGGTTGAAGAGGGCGAGGCTAAAACTCGCTGGATTTGGCAAGGTCGACCTTCACCATTGGTGGGGCAAGCTCGCCCTCATGAGGCGACAGTAAGGTCGACCTTGTCTCAACGATCGGCTAGAGGAAAAAGAAAAGAAAAAATCGAAGAAATATTAAAATATTATTAAAAATTACATGTGCCAGCCATGCCACGTAGGATGGCTGGCGTTCACGTGAGTGATTTCTGGCCAAAATTAACTTTTTTTTGTTTGTTTTGCTCTAACTTTCAACTCATTTTCAGATTTTTGCTCTGCCTCTTATAGGGCGTGGGAATCGAAATCCACATCTGAAATCACACATTCCTACCTCTAGCCTCTCTGAAGGTGGGGAATCGAACTCCCTACATCCTTCTTCCCAAGTAAGAAAGGTGGCCATTGTGGTAAATTCCAGTAATTAACAAAAATTGATTAGATGGACCGAATTGGTATAATTACAAAAGGTTTATGACTCAATTAGCATAAAAAAGGTTTATGATTGAATTGTCACAATTATACTTAGTTTATGACATTTTAATACTTCCCCCGCTTTGGGAATTTTTTTTGTTTAATAATATTTTGGGAATCGAATCGTTTCATAAAGAATGTTATAAGGGTACTTTCCTACTACACGCCAGGACCGTCCATGGAATCGTCCTATAGACACCGTCCCCCAAAAAAAAATTAAGAACTCTTTGATAGTTGACGGTGTACCGCACAACGTTGATATTGAACGTTCCACGGGTCTTAATCAACATTTTCTTTTCCCACCATCTAAATTAGAATTTCATCAATCATTGCCTCGGATCTGTCGTTCTTCTCTAACGGCGGATCAAATGATGTGCTTGCCCCGCAAGAGCATGAGAAAACGTGCACCGGACACTCGTGGAGTTTCAGGTGGAAAAGTTCAATTACCTCTCGCAGATATGGGACGACAGCAGTAATTTATCTTTTATAGAGCGTTCGCAACTACCGTTAAATTGTTCTTGTAGACACCGGGAATGCCATGTAAGATGGCAGCGCTACATGAATAATATTTTTATTTGAATTTTTTCTTTTTTTCTACCAAGTTCAGTGAGGGTTGCCCACCGACCCTTGCCAGTTGTAGGCGAGAGCCGATCAACCCTCATCGACTACAGTTGAGGGCCGGCAACCCTCGTCGGCCACTTGGTGAGGGCTGACAACCCTTGTTGGCCACTAGGCGGGGGCTGAAAAGCCGTCGCTTGCGGCCGGTGACAGTTGGCCACCAACCCTCGCCCAGTTTCAAAGAAAGAAAAGGAAAAGAAAAAAAGGCAAGTAAGAAGAAAAAATAAAAAATTATAAAAATTATCCACGTCAACGTCAGCCGTATCACGTTGGATTGCTAGCATTTACGTCAATAATTTTCGGTTAAAATTGGCCGCATTGACTCAATTCGCTAAACATAAAAAGGTTTAGGGATTAGAATATTGTAGAATGCCTTTATATTAATGTTTTGGATCAGTAAAGGATTTGTTATTGATACAATTTTATAGAATGGGATTTGATAACTGTAGTCAATCTTTACAAATATATAGGCTTGTCAAATGGGCAAGTTCGGTCAATCTAAATTAACCTATTTAATGCACATCTATCCTGCAAAAAGAAACTAGGCGTTGTCGCAATCTATGTTTTGCATCTGTATCGCAATCTATGTTCTTTGAGCCGAAGCCTTGGCGTTGGGTTGGTTTGGCGTTTAGCCTAATTTTAAATCCAATAAAAGGTTTCGGATAAAAGAAGAAGAAGAAGACTAGGGGCATCTTTATTGCTCGTTGGTTTCCTCTTTAAAATTTTTTATCAATAGAAAAAGCAAATCAAGTCAAGTCTTGCTGGATCTTAATTTTCTATCCAAGCACCAAGAGCATTGCATGCGAGCATGTGAGCATGTTCGTGCAATAATTGAGTGCATCTCATATGCATACACTATGATTTTCAGTTAAAATTAACTGGATGAACTCAATTGGTAAAACGTAAAAATAATTAGGGTTTAGAAAATTTATAATCTTCTAAAATGTCTTTATATCAATATTTTTTATCAATAAAGGATTTGTCACTCATACAATTTTATAGAATGAGATTTAATATCTCTACTCAATCTTTACAAATATATAGGCATGTCAAATGGGCAGGTTGGGTCAATCCAAATCAACCTATGTAATGCACATCCATCCTGCAAAAAGAGACTAGGAGTCATCGCCGTCCATATTTTGCATCTGTATCGCAATCTTTGTTCTTTGAACCAAAGCTTAAGCGTTGGGTTCGATTGGCGTTTAGCCTAATTTTAAATTCAATAAAAGTTTGCACACAAAAAGAAGAAGACTAGGGGCATCTTTATTGCTCGTTAGTTTTCTCTTTAATTTTTTATTAATAAAGAAAATAAATCAAGTCAAGTCGTGCTGGATATCAATTTTCTATCAAAGCACCAAGAGCATTGCTTGTGGGGATGTGAGTATGCTCGTGCAATGCGTCATGATCGAGACATTGTGTTTGTCCGAAAAGGTGGAGTGAGGAAGTAGAAGCATGGTGCAATTGATGAAGCATGACATTTTCAAAGAGCGTGAGGAATTCGCCATGACTTGATCTTAGCCTTTTATTGTATTCACAAGTTTGAGAGAAACATACGAGCAAAATAACAGTCGTAGAGTTTTAGCAAGAATTTCACTGATAAACCGATTGGAGATTACTTGATTGGGATTCGATGACTAGCCATGTCTTTACCTTTTCTCTTTCATCTTTATTCAATGCACGACAAGTGTAAAGTTGGAATGTTATAACATCTATTTGGATACTTGTTATATTATTTTAAAAAAGACAAAGAATTGATAAACAATCAACAAAGGAATATTTCATGTGCTTATTTTGGTATGTGCAGAACAAAAATAGTCACGGTAGATAACTCAATTAGGAAGATCTTTGATCTCATGAAAATCAAAGAAGCAATCAACTAATTCATTATCGTTAGCTGAGTTAGAATATTGAGTTATGATAAAAACAGTTTGTGAAATGGTTTGGATATGGGGTTTACTTTCGGACCTTGGCGTACAAGTCAAGGGGTCAAGCACATTGTTTTGTGATAGTTAGAGGTGGTAAATGGGTCAAAAACCCATTTATTAACCAATATATAATGATTGTGGGTTATTAATGAGCTGGCTTTAGTTTAAAAGTAGACTTAAATGGGTCATTAATGGGTTGGCCTTTTAACTTAATGGGTATTAAATGGGTCACAGATGAGTTACCCAACAAGCTTAAGTGAATAATAAACATGTTATTTTCATTTTTTTTAATTTTCTAATTTTTTAATTTTATTTTTTTTACATTATTTACCTTTTCTTTTTCTTTTTTTCTTTTTTTTCTTCTTCCTCCACCGGTGGTTGGCCAAGCACGGGACGAGCTCGCTGGCCTCGAGTCTTATCAAATTGGCAAGGCCTCGGCGAGCTTGTCCCTTGCTTGTGGCCGACCACTGGCAGAGAAGAAGAAAAAATTAAAAAAGAAAAGGAAAAAGGAAAAGAAAAGAAAAATAATTAAAATATGATTTTTAAAATAAAAATAAAAAATATTAAAAAACACATTTTCATTTTCTTGAAAATATTTTCTAGAAATATCATGTTTTCTTCGAAACAAACGGAACCTCAATTTTTTTTAAAATTATATAAAAATTATCCACTAGATTTGTATTGCATGAAAATATTTTAGCAATATAATTTTTAAAATAATTATTAAAAATAAGCTTTCCTAGATTTAGTTAAATGGTTTTGGTCGAGAATGGGTGAGGTAAGGGTTTGGTCGGGTATCGATTGAGAAATTTGCTTTATAATAAATGGGTCATAAATGAGTTAAATGAGTCAAGTTGGATTAGACCATTTATGACCTGACCCAAATACGACCCGACTCATCTGTTTAACAAGTCTAGTGACAATGATGCCGCGCTCAAACCAGCGGTAAATCCAGTTTCCTATGAAATGGCAAAACATATAGAAGTTGATTGTCATTTCATTCGAGGCAAAATCCAAGAAAGGATAGTTACAACAAGAGGAATTGGAACTCTAGAACAACCTGTTGACATTTTTATCAAATCATTGTGTCAAAGACAACACACATATCTATTGAACAAGTTAGGCTTCTTTGATATATACAAGCTGCCAGCTTGATGGGTAGTGTTGAAGATAGGATTTGAAATCTTAGATTGATCGCGTATATCTTAAATTGCGGATTAATGGATTCACTCAATCCGTAAGATTGGACTTAGTCAGTAAAATAGGAAAACATCATCTTGTATATTATTTTCTATTTTTGTGTTTCCTTGTACTCTATATATATATATATCCTCATGTACATGTACATGTACAAGTGCAGACCAATCCAATTATCATTCCTCCAAATTTCTTCTTTTACTTTCTGTCAACTTAAGCTTCTCCGGAGTAAGTGACGAGTCCATGTTTGTTCAGCCTAGGTCAATACGGGAAGCAGCAGGAGATTGAACAAAAGACCTTTATATGATATGATTCTACAAATCACTTTTTGTGATGTGATCAGTTCATTTCGTACATATACTGCAAGCGAAAACATCTTTCGACTAAAAGCATCATCTACCCTCTAAAAAATGCTTGTTTGCGTCGATCATCTATTGAGTAACTCTGGATTTACAAGTAAGAGGGTCGACCAAAAGAATTATCAAAAGATTATTCATGTCAAAGAACTTCATTGGTGGCTGCAGTAGATATTTCTGAATTTCTTATTTACTTGATGAGATTAGAAGCCAGATTAAATCACAGCAGATCCAAATTCACTTACTAGATCCCCACACGCAAACTCAACCCCTTTCGGATCATCCATTGCCCGAAATCTCTCAGAAGCTCACCGGATACCCGCATTCAAACACTCGCGCATACCCTCATTGGCACCCAAATGCCACAAGAACATGCGACAACTCAAACAGTGGAACTCAATTTCACGTTCGATGGCTAGTCGGGTGCTCAGAAAATGCTCTGACGTACGTGCATCTGCTTGTCCACAGTGATGCAAAGAACTCGAGGTCGAAGGCGTATTGCCATCTTCCGGACACGAGAAGCACCTCATTATCGTCCCTGAACGACCTCATGCACCAAAATCTTCATGCTGCGACCTCCTCATCGTCCAAAATCTGATCAGTAATAGAGAATGGACTCTGAAAAAATTCGAATTACGAGGAAGGTGGACGGAGAGCTCATTTTATTGTCTAGATTTCAAAATGATCCTAAAAACGGATTTGATGATACTTTTAGGGGAGCAAACCGAGAAAACCCTAATCAAGCTAGGTCTAATGGTTGAGACCTCGCCTGGGGTTGGCGCATATGGTGGGCGAGGGCAGGGTAAGGGTCACACCTCCCCCAGCCTCCCAAGGGCGGCGAGGCCCCGACGACCTCCACCAACCCTTTTCAGTGATGAGTGCCGGCGACGGCCCACCGATGTGGCCCTATGGTTCTTTTTTTTTTTCATAAGTGCACCAGAAGTCATAAAACTTGTCATAAATGTGCAATTAAAAACTTTTAAAAAGTGCAATCCAGTCTTAAAACTTGTTGTGAAAATGCAATCTAGTCATATAACTTGTCACGGAAGTACAATCGAATCAAAAAACTTTTAAATAATGTAATCAAGGGAAAAACTTGATTCGACTAATTTAACAAGTTTTGTGACTTTATTACACTTTTTAAAAAATTTTAAAACTCAATTATACTTTTGTGACAAGTTTTAGGACTTAATTATACTTTTTGAAAGTTTTAGAACTTAATTGCTCTTTCGTGACAAGTTTTAGAATTTCTCTTGCACTTATCCCTTTTTTAAGCATGGGTTCCTTTTCTAACAAAATTACAGTATCTTTTAGTTTTTAATCTAATTCAAGTAAGATTTGGAGAAGAAATAACAAAAAAATGCCATTTAGGAGATAGAAAATAATTAAAAAAAAATGGCAAGTTAGCATTTTCTAGTAGGAAAATTGATGAACTGAATAGAACAACTTGACTGCAGCGATTTAACAAGTTTAAGATTTGATTACAATATTTGAAAGTTTAAAAACTCAATCACACTTCCGCCACAAGTTTTAGGATTTCTGGTATATATATCCTTTAAAATTTGTTTGTCCTTTTTGTAAGAAAAATTATAGCAAAAATCATAAGTGTATGGTTCAAACTATAATCATGTCCTAAAACATTTTGTATTTGTGCATTTTTCCTTTCGGCTACTTCTCACCTAATTTTTTTGATGTGGCACCACAGGGATGCAATGTTAGGAAAAATGAAAAGAAATTTAGAAAGGGTTGGAGAAGCACAAAAAAGCCAAAAAAAGATTTAAAAAGAAAAATTAAACTAACACGAAGAGAGAGAGAGAGAGAGAGAGAGGGAACTAAGAGACGGAGGAATTTGTTGAAGGTTTGTGGTTGCGGCACCATCCCTGTGTCACTAGTGACCCTTGCTCAGGCCTCGATGAGGGTTGCAACCCTTGCAATTGCTTGGCTAAACTCGCCTATGGTCGACAATGTGGGGGTAGCGACACCACCCCCAAAGCTTCAAAAGCACCCCTTGACCTTTTCCCTCTTTCTCTGGTTTTTGTTCTTTAATTTTTTTTTGGCTTTTTGAAATTTTTTATCATTTTTTATTATTTTTTTGGAGTTTTCTTTTTTTAATTGTTGGCTTATTTTTTGACGCAGATACATGGGCGCTAAGTATTTTAAAAAACTAAAAAAAAATGTCTCCTTGCTTTTTTAGGCGTGTCATGTCAGCATTAACATTTGAGCGATCATCGGAAGGAGAAAACTTGGTTGGATACTTAAGGACGCGAATGGTAACTATTCTGCTCCAGAAATCAAATTCTTGATAGAAATTGATTTCTAGAATTCTTGCCAGAAATTAATTTTTGAAGAAGAAATCTGTTTGATAAAACATGACTAATTATACTCCAAAAATTGATTTATGGAACAAAAATCTATTTTGATTTGTTGATATTTTTTACACTTAAAAAAATTTAAATTTCACTCAAAGTGGGTGGCCACGGGTATTCTAAGCCATTCTGTGAAGTTTTAAAATTTTTTTTTTATTTTTTTTTGGCACCTCACAAAATTTAAATTTCACTCAAAGTGAGTGGCCATATGTATTCTAAGTCATTCTGTGAAGTTTTGAAATTTTTGATTTTTTAATTTTTTTGGACACCTAAAAAAATTTAAATTTCTCTCAAGGGTAGCTACATGTGTTCTAAGCTATTCTGTGAAATTTTAAATTTTTTTATTTTTTTATATTTTTTGAAAATAATTCACCAAATTTCCTATTTTCTCAAAATCTGACTTTTTTTATCTTTTGGAAATTTTTATGAATTTTTCTGGAATTTTTCAATTTTTATGCATTTTCTAAAAAAAAATTAGTGAGATCTCAAAATTTGTTGTAAAGGCTACAAAAAAGAGAGAAAAGAGGGAGAATACATTCTGGAAGAGAGAAGCTACAAAAAATAGCTTCTTTTTTTCCTGCCCAAAACTCATTCTAGAATTAAGAATGCATTCTGGAATCAAATATTTTTAACAAACGCATTTTTATTCCAGAATGCAAAAATTGCTCCAGAATGCATTACGAAAATTTTTTAACAAACGTATTTCTATTTTGGAATGCATTTTGCAGTAGAATTTCTGCTCCAGAATGGATTCCATACGCGCCCTAAACCTTTAGAGTTTGTTGAGCTTTTTCAAAATGCTTAGAACTTATTGTACTTCAGGCCAAATGCCTAGAACTTATGATGTTAGTTTCCCTTTTGTGTACTAATATAATATATAATTGTATGTTTCTAATTTTTATTATTTATTATAATATAATTTAAATCTACTAACACAAAGATTAGGGAAAATAACTACACAGCTGATCCTCAATATTGATTATATTGGCAAACATGGCCTCCAAAACCAAACGTAGTATCTTGGTGTGGCAAGGCCAATAGCTGTTACCCCCTTAAACGGATAGGTTTAGGCTGCCCAATAAAATGATCTACACTAGACATGCACTTTTTGTCGAATTGAACAGTAATCTAAAAAGTCCCGAATCTATTGTAGGGTCAGTTTCGTCTAAAACTTTACAATTTTACTAATTTAGTCCCAAACCTTTTAACGATTTGTCATTGTAATCCTCCCAGCTAATCTTGGCCGAAAAATGCTTACATAGATATCCAGTCAGCACCGATCATCCTGTGGCACTGCTGATACTGATGTAGGAAATTTTGTAATTTCTTTGTACATTTATTGATTTTTTTCTTTTTTCATTTTCTTTATTTTTTTTTCTTTCAACGTATTTTTGACTAGTGGGGTCCTTAAGGGCTTGATAACCCTCACCAGTCACAAACGAGGGTGCCACAGCCCTCACCTAGTTTGGGCAAAGGTCAATGGGCCTCGACAACCCCACTAACCCAAAATCTGGTGAAGGAAGAAAGATAAAAAAAAGAAACAAACAAAAATAAGGAAAAGAAAAATAAAATTTCGAAAAATTTTAAAATGATTTGTAAAACTGTTTATGTCAATATTAGTTGTGCCATGTTGGATGGTCAGCACTGATTGGGTATCCACGTAAGTATTTCCTAACCAAAATTGGTTGAAAGGATTACATTGGCAAATTGTCAAAAGGTTTATGAATAAATTGATAAAATTGAAAAGTTTAAGATTGAATTAGCCATCATGCAATAGATTTGGGACTCTTTAAATAGTTATCCCTTTCTAGTGCAATTCCCTACATCTCTCATTTTACCAATACAACACGTTTACGACCAACTTGGGCTATTGATTTACAATGTAGTATATCGGATTTTATTGAGTTGTTTGACTATGTGTCACTAAAACTAGTTTGGTTTACAACGCGATGTGTGCCGAACTCATCTTAATTGACTATTGCCATGAAACTAAATTTTCATTACTCAATCAAAACTTGTTGTGATAATCAGGATAAGTCAACCAATTAAAGTAGACAATTAAGGGAAATTTAGCATATTTTTCTCAGTTTACTACCACTAGGAGTGAGCGGTTCTAGGTTTCTTGCAAGTTCCGCCTGTAATTAGGAACTTATTTGTCAAAACAGGTTCCTCATTCTTTGGAATCTAAAATCTACTATGCATACTCTGAAATGTAGAACCTTCAATGTCCAGATTCCAAGGTCTACCCAAGTTTTACTTGTATTTTTTATTGAATGATTGTAGTGAATCATCACCTCTAATAACTACTATTTTCTACTACAATCCATTGACCACAATTCATATTTAAACACACAATGAATCTAAAACATTAACAAAGTAAAAGTCTCAGTCATGAGATATTGTCAGAAATGGAAACTCAAACTAATGGTTTCAGATTACGCAGTCATCATTGGAAGCCATAGAATATCGCAAGATTGCGTGAATACATAGAACAAGAAAAACACAAAGACTTATTCAGTGTTCTAAGCTCCAAGTTCCAAGCTCCAATGATATCCATGACTGAGATATAGAATCTAGAACCTGGAAACTACCCATCAAAATCATTTCATCAATTTTTGGAACATGAATACTACCCCACACACCTTGGAACTTGGAAATTGAAACCAGACGGGTTCCCAACAGTCCGATTTTTTTTGTTTTCGGTTCTACCCTAAAACCATACTCACTTCTAACTACCACTAGAAGAGAGTGGTGCAAGAAGAGATCTAGAATGGGTCGAGAAGAATTTCACAATTTTCTTGGGTGACCAAACTAAAGATTTGGCAACCAAAGGCTATGCTGACTAGCCTTTGGCGCTTCGCTTCGTCCGTAGCTGGTAGAAATAGCTCAATAGTAGAGCATAGCCTTTGTGACAAGAGTTTGCGTTCTAAGAAGAAAATGGTACTTTGCTTCACCAGTTTTTCGAGAATAAAATATTTGTTCGTGACAATACACATAAAAGTAGCGTCTCGCAATGTGCATAAACTAGCTTTGCTAATTGAAAATTAGATTATACATATATAGTTGATTTTGAGTTGATAATTAATAGTTAATGTTAGAGGTGATCATAAAATTGGCCTAGTTGGGCTTACTGAATTAGGCATAACTTACTGCACAGGGATAACTTACTTCTTTGCGTGAGGGTGGTCGGCGAGGGCGGCCGATGACACCGGATCTGGATGGTGAAGGGCCGGTGAGGGGCCGACGAGGTAACCCAACCTAGGCGATGACTGCCTGAGGTCACGTAACAGCTCAGGCGCCATCAGCCTGGGTCGCGCGACCCCAAGCAGCCGTCGCCTGGGTCGCACGACCTTAGGCCTCGTTGTTTGAGGTCGGGCGACTCCCGGTGATGACTGCCTGGGTCACTCAACCTTGGGCGATGTTTGCCGGCATCAGATTCGGCTTGACGGCGGCCATAGCCCTTCGCCAGGTCCGGCAAAGGGTAAGCTTGATTTTTTAATAAAAAAGAAGATTCCAAATCCCTTTGCAAAAACAAAATAGCCAAACACTACTTGGACTAAAGTAACTTTACAAATGATTTTTTACCAAACGTCATTTGCATTTCCTCAAGAAATTTTAACCTAAAAGTATTTGCATTCCCCCAAGACTCATTTGCAAAGTTGAACCAAACATGCCCTTTCTTAAGCATGTTCCAAATGGTGTTCAAGCCTATACTACCCAAACGGGCCTGTGATCAACAAGGTTCATAATCAACACTAGTCATCATATGAACACAAATTTCAATTACTGATAAGGTTACTCGTCCATTTCAAATGTTAACAACGTTAATGTAGTTCCATTGACCAAAAAATCTTATATACGAGAGATTGGCAACGAAATACTAGTATTTGAACACAGCTTGAATTTGTCACCCATCACTTTCACTCGGTCCAATTGACGAAGGCACGAACCAACAAATACGCTCCATGGGTTAAATTTTATTTTCCCATTAGTACACGTATTATTTCTTTTATATAGACTCGGTCCACTTTAATCATTAATCGAGCGATTCAAATCATGACGATCCTTCACCTAAATCGAATTTTCCGAAATTAGGCGAATCATAACACATGCCAGACACGTGCAATCATACTTTACTTTGAAAAGAAGAAACTTAAATTCGACACTACCATAGTCTTCCTACCTTCAAATACACACTATCAATCAAAAAAGCACATGGCATGCGTGATCTGTTGAGGACTCGAGCAACCCTAATCAATGCAAACCCCAATCCTCTCGATCGTATCATCAGGAACCTTCCTCTTCTCACATCGATCACCAATAAATAAAAAACGGCCAACAACTATAGTAAAAGCAGAAACTTGAGAATAGAATATAATCCACATAAAAAAGAGAATACTTTTCTCAAACGAAAAACAAATTCTCATTATTGTGCCACATAAAAATGACTAATCTACCTTCTAAAATGGGGTGTTGTACTCTGATTCGATCACATTCTCGACTATGCATGAAGCATTAATTGGTAACGACACGCTAAAACAGAAAAAAAAAAAAGTGACTGTTTTTGCTAAGAAATTGAGTACAATGAGGGAAGACATTATCATCGGGGGCAGTTTCTAGAAATGTAGCACGTAGAGAAGCGCACTAAGAACAAGAGAAGTGGCAACAACAGCGGCATTCATCTCCAAGTGGAGAGAACCGGAGTCCACAAAAGCCTGTGGAGGGCTGTCGTAGTAATATGGGAAATACGGCACGATAGGCTTTGGTGGAGGCTGCATTGGGTAGTACCCGCCGTACGGCTGCGCATAAATGCTACCGCCACCACTGCCCGCGGCTGGCGGAGGCGGGGAAGCGTGGACGCTTCCAGTTTGCGGAGACTCACACACGCTGCAGGCCGGCGGCATTGGTGGCGGCGGGCACTCAACTTCTGGTGGGGGAGGCGGGGGCGGAGACGGTGGAGGCGGGCACTCTACCTCTGGTGGGGGCGGCGGGGGTGAAGGCAAAGGCTGGCACGGGTTGTCGCATTCGGCGCACATTGTGCATGTAACTTGGTCTCTGGAGACCACTGCTGCAACCGTAGATGTCGTGGTTGACGCTTCAGTTTTGACCGCGACCGTCGTTGCTGTTGACGTGGTTGATGGGATTGCGAAGCCGAAGATTAGGAAGGTGCAAAACAAGTGCAGCAGGGAAACGTTTCTCGGGTCAAGCATTATTGCTGCTGTTCAATGGAGAACAGACCAAAATCCTCTGGTGAAGAAGAAGAAGAAGGAGGAGGAGGAGGAGGAGGAGGGCAGTGAATTTGGATGATTTGGAGATATGTGAGAAACTGGAGGATTCTTAAGGAGGGCGGCGAGGAAGAAATATGAAATAATAGAAAGAGAGTGAGAGAAAGAGAGAGAGAAGATGAGATCACGAGGGCATGTGTATTGGTAACCGCAACATATTTGGTGGTTTATCTTCTACGGCATTATTATTATAATTATCCGGAAAAAATACAAAATAAAGAAATGGACATCGAAGAAGATGGAGGAGGTAGTTTTTGGTGTTTTTTTTTTTTTGAGTTTTTCTCTACCACAGCTTGTTTGCTACGCAAAGGAGCTAATAAAGGTTTGATGAGGCCAGCTCAACCTCCCCGAGTTAAGACGAAACATATACTTTGGCAGCATTTTATATCGCAAATTATGCAAAGAAACATTGAAATGACGGCACGTTTCTTGCATGGAGGAGAACGCTACACGTGGTCGCATTCCTTAAAAGTTTATGCTTTCTTCTAGGAAAAAAAATGGATAATGACACAAATGATACATGAATTTTAGACTAAACTCACTGAATTTTTTTATTTGATCAATGTTGTCCCTGAACTTTTAATTTGTTTATGTAGTCCTTAGATTTTTTATATATGTTCAACTTAATCTATGAACTATATGAAAATATTCAATGTTATCCTTCCATTAATTCGAATTTAATGACAACATTGAACATTTTCATAATAAGAAAGGCGAGATGTATAATCCTATTGAACCTATCAGATGAGGTGTTAATAGAGATGGTCGAGGAGAAAGATACCACGATGTTGTGGGCAAAACTTCCAGCACTTTATGTAACGAAGAGTTTGAACAATCGCTTGTATATGTTAAGGAGGATGTTTCAATTTAGATATACTGAAAGTACGTCTATCAGATCCCATCTAGATGACTTTAATAAACTCGTTATGAATTTAAAAAACGTCGGTAAGATTCTAGATAATGAAGAACATGGCATGATGTTGTTAGCTTATTTACCAGAGTCAATGATTAAATTGAATAGGCACAAAAAATTTAGGGCTGCATAGAATAATTAAAAGTTCACGGACAACATTGAATAAATTAAAAATTCAGGGATTACATTACACATCAAACCAAAGTTTATGGATCATTTGTGTTATTTTTTCAAAAGAAAATATGTACTTGATGCTGGCATATGATACCTAGGAATCCAAGTACAAAAAGGTTTACATTTCAAAAATTTGAAACTAATTGGGATTGGGTCGAGTTATTGCGACAAGGACCACGAAGCCAATGATTCTACCCCGAAAATCTGCTTGGTTGAGCTGGTCCCGAGGTAGACCCGATCATAAAATCCATTCTGGATTTTTTTTATTTTTCTTCAAAAGAAACTGAAATAGCTGTCTTAAATGTTCAGGTTTATTTTTACAAATTTTCACCCGTGGTATGATCCAATAATTTTTTTTAAGCAAATTTTGAGTCCGTGTTGGGTACCTAGGTAAGTTTGGTTTGGTTTGTTTTACAGAAAATAAATAATTTAAAAAATATTTTCCTAAAAAAATCTCTTATATCGCGTAGAATAATTAGTTAAAGATAAATATTTTCATTATTAACAGTAATTTATGTCTAAATATTTTTATAAATAATTTAAATATTTTTCATTTATTTATTATCTAAATAATATTAACGATCATTTTTAAAAAATTATCTTTTAATTTTTGCTCGAAACAAACGCTTCTAGTTTCGCTTTTGAAATCTTGCTAGGGACACGGTCCGCCAAAAAAAATAACTGTTTGATGCGTAGACAGTTGACGTTTGTGTCCATGCAACCCGGGTAAGTGTTTGACTTTGTGCGCACCACATGTCCTTAATCAACACTTCTTTTCTCACCATCTAATCAGAAATTTTACAACATCATCGCATCGGATCTCTCGTTTTCTCTAGTGGCAAGTCAACGACGTACTGACCCACAAGAGCATGAAAAAACGCGAACTGAACACTCGTGGAATCTCACGTCAAAAGTTTAATAACGTCTCAAGCATTCTGTCGGCCATGGGACGACACAGGTAATTTATCTCTCGTAGAGCGTTCGCAACCGCTATTAATTTGTCTAGTTCCGTTCTTAATTCACATTGCAGAAGATACGGCGATAGTTGCAGGATGCGTCGTCCTAAGTGCAATTTCTTTTACACTTGCGAGTAAGTCAACGAGATTGCAAAATTCAATCATAGATTCGTAAACGATACACGTATTTTGACTAAGACGACGAAAATGGTCGTCCAGAGAAATCTTCTCGAGTATCAAAACTCGTAAGAGTCCTCTTGGAGAGATAATGTTAGGTATGACCGGTGCATATTGACTCTTAGATTATTTGATTTTGTGTTAGGTGACACACGTGATCGAGGATCGAAAAGTAACATTGACTCTATCAAAATAAACGAGTGGTAAACATAAAGTGGAGTTTAGCAAGAATTTCCAAGATAAACCAATTGGCGATTACTCAAATGGGGGATTCGTGATGACTAGCCATGTATGTACCTTTTATGTTTTATCATTATCCGTTGCATGGCGAGTGTATGTTGGAATGTTATAAGATGTGTTGAACACTATTATATTATGTTAAAAAAGGGAAAGACTCGATGCACAATTAAAAAAGGAATATTGCATGTGCTTGTTTTGGTATGTGCTGAACAAAAATAGTCACAGTAGATATTAGAATCCACCCTAACAACTTAAACTTATAGGTGGAAAGAAGACTGTATATACAAAGAGCATATAAACTCCATAGTTAGGTGATGTTGGATATTTCAATGGTATAATTGCTTTACAATATTTATAATCTTGTAGGATGTTTCTTTATGGTTGTGTTTTATGTGGAATTGAAATTTTCCAGTAAAGGATTTGTCATTGATACAATTTTACAAAATGAGATTCAACAGCTGTAGTCAATCTTTACAAACACATAGGCCTTTCAAACGGGCAGATTGGGTTGGGTCAAAAATAGTTAGACCCAAATTGACCTACATAACTTGTTTTGTTTCATTTATATGTACAAATGAGCGACCCATCTTGACCCGACTCAAAATCCATTTTCAGCAAATTTATTCTTAATTGTTGCCTCTAAAGATGGGTGACTCTATGGACCAGCTCATCATAATAGTGAGGGAGCTCGGGGTCAAGTTATGGACGAGGGGGTGAAGTGGTGGTGAAAGTCTATGCTAGGCCATCCATAAATCATGAAATGAATTTAGGCTTTAGTTCGATCCTAACATGGCCTTTTTTAGGGAAAATTACAAAAAATGTCATAAACCTATTGCATTTGTGTCAATTCAATCATAAACTTTTCAATTGTGCCAATTTAGTCATAAATCTTTTTATGGTATTGCTAATTGAGTCCATTTGGATGGAAATCGCTGGTATGAACACTAGACGTCTTGCGTGACACAGCAAGCATTAACGTGGACAATTTTAATAATATTTTCATAATTTCTCGAATTTGTTACAATTTTTATTTTCCCTTTTCTTTCTTATTTTCTTTTCTTTTCTTTTCCTTCCTTCTTTTCTTTTTTTTTTGCCACCGTGGCAAGCGAGGGTTGCCAGAGCTCGCTAGCCATTGGGTGAGGTTTATCTCCTTCTGTTGAGATTTTCCCCAAATGTGGGCAAGGGCGACGATCCTCACCAGGGGCTGGCGAACTCCGACAAAACTCACAGGCCACGGTGAAAAAATAAAAAGGAAAGAAAGAGAAGAAAAAAGTAAATAAAAAATTTGAAAAATATTTAAAATTAAAAAAAATTATCAACGTCATCGCTAACGTACCACGTAGGACAGCTGGCATCCATGTCAACAATTTTCAATTGGATAGACTCAATTGATAAAATGTGAAAAGATTTAAGATTGAATCAATACTAATACAATAGATTTATAACTTTTTTTAACCATTTCCCAATCTTGCTAAAGACACCGTCTGTAAAAAAATACTCTTTGATGTTTAGATTGTTGACGTATGTATCAATGCAATGTCGGTAACTGTTTGACTTTGAACGCTCCACATGTCCTTAATTAACATTTTCTTTAATGCCCTCTAATTATAATATACTAACACCATTGCATCGGATCTATCGTACGCGATTGTCACAAGATGCGTTCTAGGTGCAATTCATTCACACTTGCGGGTAAGTCAACAAGATTTCAACATTTAATCATAAATCCGTGAACGATACATTATGTTTAGAATAAGACTCCGAACATGGTCGTCCGGAGGGATCTTCTCAAATATCGGAACTCATAAGAGTTCTCTTGGAGAGATAGTGTTAGGTACGACCGGTGCATCTTGACTCACAGATTATTTGGGTTTGTGTTAGGTGACACATGTAACTGAAAATCGGAAAGTAACATTGACTCTATCAAAATAAACGAGTTATAAACATAAAATAGAGCTTAGCGAAAATTTCGCTAATAAACCAATTAAGCTACGTCTTGTAGTCTATATAAAAATCATCCTATCTTGTATATGGTTCTTTTACAAAATAGGATAAAATCGGATATAAAAGAGAGATGAGATAAAAATAAATAAAATTAAATTAATAATTATAGTAATATTTGAATTGTAAAAATAAAATTCAAAATAACAAAAAAACAACAATTTTCATTTTCATTTATTTCTATTTTTATTTATATAGTTGACCTTCTTTCCATTCTATACTATATATTCTATATATATTTAGTATTTGTATTTATTACATATTTTAGGTATATTAGTAAAATTATTTAATAAAAATTTTATCAAGGAGTGACAGAAGGGAATAAAAAAGAAATAAATTGAAAAAGGGAAAATAATAAAAATAAGTAAAAAAAATGAATTAGTAGAACCAAATTTTAAATGAACAAATTCAAACTTGAAAATGATTTTTTAATTCTCAAAAAATGATGGGTAATTAGATTTAAAAAAAAAAAAAACTCCACCCTCTTCGTCACTTTCTTCTTCGTAGCTCTAATTCGTACTAAAACTCCATGACTCCTTCGTAGTTCTTCAATATACATCAAAGCTCCATGAAAACAATGCGAGAGTCGAAGTACTATACTTTTCGGAATCGCAAAGGCAAATGATCATGTTTTCTCTCTTACTAGATTGGAATTCACTAATTAATCTACCACATTGATGTTGCTGAAGCTCATTTACATTTCTTGTTACGGTCGAACATGTGGCTCTAGAATGCTGTAATGAGCTCCTTTACTATTTAAGATTTAGATTGTACAATAATAATGGATTGATTGATGGAGGTTATCTTCATTTGTGTTTTTGTGTTTCTTTAGCAGTGAATTATGAGAGATTATTACTATCTCTGTTTGTGCATTTTCAGGTTCATTTATACTTATATGTCATTCATACCAAATAATGAATATGAT
This sequence comes from Syzygium syzygioides, assembly GCA_031216285.1. Taxonomy (NCBI): domain Eukaryota; kingdom Viridiplantae; phylum Streptophyta; class Magnoliopsida; order Myrtales; family Myrtaceae; genus Syzygium; species Syzygium syzygioides. Next base: position 22,752,960 of record CM062252.1, on the reverse strand, counting down.
AGGATATGAAAGTATCTGATTTTGTTATTGCAATTCACTAAACAGTAAATATAGTATAGCAAATTTTCTGGATTTCATATCTTATCTAGACAAAAAATTCAGACGACCATATGCAACTTGGGAGATTACTTGAGAGGGATCTAGTGACTAGTGTACCCTTCCTCTTTTGTCTTTATCCATTGCATTATGAGGGTAACGTTGGAATGTTATAACATCTATTGAATACTTAAATTGACTTGTCATGTTATGTGAATAAAGAGAACAACTCGATAAACAATCAACAGAGGAATATTGCATGTGCTTATATTGGTATGTGCAGAACAAAAACAGTCACAAAGGATGTTAGAAAGTTTATCTCACTTATAAGTAGAGAGAACTGCATGTATATAAAAAGTATATAAATTTCGTAGCTCAACAATGTGTGAGATATTTCAAAGGTATAATTTTTTTGCTAAAATATTTCAAAGGTAGAATTGTTTTAGAATATTTGTGATCTTGTAGAATGCCTCTATATCACTATTTTTTTTTATGTGGAACTGAAAGTTTTTCGGTAAAGAATTTGTAACCGGTACAATTTTATAGAATGAGATTTGATAACTCTAGTCAAATTTTACAAATATATAAGTCTATCGAATGGGTGGATCAGGTCCAGTTGGTCGAAAATAGTCTAACCCAAATTGACCTGTTTATGTGCAACATAAATTTAGCCACCAATATCTGACCTGGCTTGTACACAACAACCAACACTCGACTCGACCCAAGATTCATTTTTGGCAATTTTTCTTCTTAAACTATTGCCTTTGAAGAATATATGATTTTTGACCTAAAAAAAAAAATAGGTGACTCCATGGATCGGTTCATTGAGTTAGTGAGGGAGTTCAGGGGCCGGGTCATGGATTGGAGCATGAAGATAGTGATGAAAGTTTCACCCGGCCATCCAGAAATCATGAAACTGGTTTGGGCTTTGGTTCAATGCTAACATGACCTTTTTTTTAGTCTCATGGTTCACTTAAGTGTTAGACTGTGATTTTCCTTTTATTTGGTTCGCGAAGTATATTAAACTTTTTTATTTCATACTTTCAATTATACTCTCTGACTATCGACTCTTTAAAAGTTGATCCGCAAGAGTCAAAAGTAAAAATCGATGCACTAACACGCTCTGTCAATGCTTTTCAATCGTGCATTTGCATTAGAAAATTAGCACATATCTAAATTATAGTAACCGCGCTCTAATAGCCTATATCTTTAATTGAATAAGAGAGATGGTGTCGAATGATGTAAGTCATCATAAACAAATTTAGAAACAGATTGCGATCATCAACCGACATATTTTCATTTCTTTCCCAGTACACGCGTACTTAATGCTCTGTTTATTTCGCGAAAACTGAATCATAAATTATTTTCCTAAGAATGATCATTTGCATCTCTTGAAAAAATTAGTTAACAAATTTTTTTATTATTATCACTAACAATTTATGTCGAAACATTTTGTGGACAATGAGAATATCTTTTATTTATTCATTAATATAAGTGATACAAGCGATTAATTTTAAAAAAATATTTTCCAAATCATTCATTTTTTGCAAAATAAACACACCTTAGGTGGCAAAAAGAACTTCAATAAACTAATAGAAAATCATAAAAGTTAAAAAGCTAATTTCCTAAAAGATGAAAAAAAGAAATTGAAAAACTACATCTTCTTCCCCATTCAATATGTAAGCCACCTCCTCCGTCACGCCAAGACTGCACTCACCGCCTACCACCTCGTTGGGCCGCCGTCTTTGCCAACCGGAGTTCAAAGACCTTCGGAGAACTGAGCAGTGGAGTGGCCGAAGCAGGTGGAAGTCCTTGACCTTGTACCAGAAGTCGATGGAGGTCCTCGACCTCGGATAGGAGGTTGCGAACCTCCATCTTCCTTGATTTGGAGGTTGCTGCTTCTTAACATCGAGCTCTAGCTTGAGCTCGAAGTCAAGAACACGAATGATTCCTTCCTATCGCTGTTGCTGCGGCGAAGCAGGTCGTAGAACCTCCACCACTTTGAGGATAACCCTGTCATGTTGCTTTCCTTGCACCTGAAGAAGTTTCATCCTCACAGATTGTGAGTTGGACATGGCAATGAAAAAGGGTTGAATATGCGTCCTGTGCAAACCATCAAGGACCATATAGAAATGGGCTCAGATGTTTTAAACCATTTTCAGCTATTTATAAGATTTGAAGTGATTTATATGCTGATCTAACCCACTGAGATTGAGTTAAAAATTGGGTTTCTAATCCATATTAACACATCCACAAATATACAATCGTTTACTTTGAGAGCAAAAAGTTGAGTAGTTCGAGTTTGCTCAATTTTACTATTCTAGGTAGGCCGTGTATGAAAATTAGTCACGTGTGATTTGCATTTATCACGCCTCTACGCCGTGCGCACGGAAGGGAACGGAGCTTTGTTCTTGTTATCATTGCTGGTGGAGCATCGAACAAACTGTGGCAATGCCCCTAGACCTCTTAGATCAAGATCATTAGGCGTTTCCACCAGATCTTGGTTTGATATCTTGAGGTGTTGCTGCCGTTGGTGCCAATAACCAGCTCCAGATCAAGATCTAAAGAGGACCATACGTTGAGATATGGAGGAGTGCATCTCGCCCACAAGATGAAATTTGGAGGAGTATCGTCTAGATCTCCATGGTGAGATCTAATGGCTCTGTGTGACATCGACAGCCGCGCTGCGTGTGCACGAGACATAGAGGACTACGGTAGTTCTGCAGTCGAACTATGAATTAGTGGTGGTATGTATAACGGCTCCAATGGTGGAGGTAGTTGCCGGTCAAGGAGATACGGCACTGCATCGGACAATTGCTAGGTGTCGATTTTCTAATGGAGGGTACGAGAAAAGTTCGGTAAAGTCCAAAGTTACCGGAGATTTTCACCCTCGAAGAATTTGATATAACAAGGCAATGCACCTTCCGTGTTTAAGGAATTTGCAACTATGTTCCCATCCAATCCTTCTTAATTCTTATAAGAGTTGAATCTCCCACCCACCTCTTCTGCAACGAGAATAAGAGTGGCCTATTTACAAAGTCTGCCTGTTAGAAGATGGGACATAACATAGAGGGGTGGGACCTTATCAACAACACCAGTTTGGCGACGCAACTCGAACCTCTGGTCGTTGGTTGTTCTTGCATCACGCAAGACAAGCATGGTGTCTGGTGAGTAGAAGAAGAGTCCACACGGATAGCCAGTTAATACGATAATCAGAAACAGCTGGCGGTCCTAGGACAAAACTTGATTAGGACGAAGGGTCGTCGCGACTTCGTGTACATGGAGCGAGCGAGTGTAGTGGAAGTGCCCTCTGACAACACAAGTTTTTCACTTTCAGCACGACAGAATCTACGTGAAAAACTCCGTCGAGTCACACACAGCAACCGCAGCTCATCGCTTCATCTTTTCTTGTTAACCTCCTAATGATGGTTGAAGAAGACATGCCCGTTTCGTCACGACCGGAAGAGACAAAACGATACGTACCTCGAGAAACTTCCCCCGAACCATCCTCCTTCGACTTCTGGAGTTTTTCTGATCATCATTGAGAATGTGAGACGACAAAGAAACAAGATAGGCCTGCACACACCCACATCGAAATGACTGTTTTGGGCCCGTCCATCTCCCCCTTTTAAGGTCGGACCACCACCCTCGGCAAGGACGGTGAGATGCTGCAGGAACACCCCCAAATGAAAAGCCGGATTTCATCCACCGACGACGACGAAGGGGACGGGGACGACCATGCCGCCTACCTCTGGTGGCGGTCGGCGGCAGGGTACGAGGAGTGCGCGCGGCTCGCCGGACGGCCGGAGGTGGCGGCTAGCGTTGCGAGCGTGCTGAGCCCGAGGGTGAGGGTGCTGAGGGAGATGGAGAGGCTGGCGCTGGTGGCGCCGGAGGGGCTCGACGAGGTGAGGCAGAAGCTGTTCGCGTACCGGGCCGGCGACTTCTGGGTGCCGACCGGGGGGCTGAGCAAGGAGGAGATGGACATCCCGGCCACCAACACGGTGCTCCTGGCGGGCTTCGCCGGCTCCGGCAAGAGCTCGCTCGTTAATCTCATGTACAGCGTGTTGGGCCGGGCCGGCCTTATTCCGTTCGCCCAGACTTCGTCTGGTGAGGAAGAGCCTCAAACACCCTTCATTTATCTGTTCTTTTTGTTCTCATTCTTAGTTCTTCTTTTGCTAATCCACGAAGCAAGAGTAATGGTGTTAGAGAATCTTATTGAAAGGAAGGCAACTGCATGTCATAGCAGAGTAGTCACGTTTTTTATCGATCTGTCGTTGATACAAAGTTCAATTTTCCACTAAAAGAACGAGAAATTCTCAGTATAATGTTGATTAGTCAGAAAGGATTTGAAGCTAGAATGGTGACCAGCATAGTATATATAGTTCAGTGGAAGTATCAGCATTGCTTTGTGTATAGCAGGAAGACTCTAAATCGCAACTTTTTGTTTTCATCAAGTTTATAGAAAGACCTACTACAAGCCGCCTTTGACAGGTCAAGGAAAGGTGTTCAAATTGATAATTCACTGGAATTGCAGGTGTTGCAGTGTAGTATTATGTTTTCCACTTGAATGATGACGTTTTCAATAAGATTTTTCAGGGGAAGAAAACGTAATTATGCATTTTTTTCATGTCTCTGCAGGGAAATCTTCCAGCTACACAACGATGTATCTCGAGGAGCACAACGTGGTGAGGTCGTTGCGGAGTGGCTTCTGCGTCTATGATTCGAGAGGCTTTGACTACGGCTGCGTTGATGAGGCCTTGGAGGAGCTGTCCAATTGGATGAGCCAAGGAGTCCACCACAACCAGCTCTGCTCGAGGCAGGGGGATCGAGCCTTCTCGGAGGATGAAGCCGAGTTCTGTCCGTCGAGATCTTCTTCCAAGTTCATGAAGAGGAGAGTGAATTGCGTCATGGTGGTCGTTAACATAGCCGAGGTCCACAAAGCAATGAAAGCCAGCAATTTCGAGCCGCTGGGAGCAACCAAAGAGCTGTTCTTAGCTCCTGCTTTGAGAAAATGCAGTGAGTCCTTAGCTTCAGTTGCATTGTTTTCTCAAATTGTTTTAGAACATTTGAAATTCTTTGGTCATTCTGGTGGATGCCTCTTGTGGCTGCAGATGAGAGTCCCCTCTTGATCCTGACGCACGGCGATCTGTTAACGACAGAGGAGAGGGTCGAGGCCCGTCTCAAGATATGCGAATGCCTTGGCATACCGGAGGCGAGCGGAGTCTACGATATCGTGTGCCTCACAGAGTACGGCTTTCTTGCAGAAGAAGCAGACCCCGTCACGGCTTATTCTCTGGCCGAAGCCGTCTACCGGGCATTGCTAATCTCTGACAGAGGTCACGTTCCCAAAAACGACCTCCGAGACTGGGCGTGCGTGGCATTCTCGTGCCTGATGTGGCTCTTCGGCGCCTTGTTCGGTTTCCTAGCCATCGTCTGCAATAAACTCGGGCAGCGACGAAAAGGGCTTAGGATTTGAAGCATTGGCATGAGCTCTGTTGATTCATCCTCAGGCTGCAGATGTAGGGTTTAGTTAGCCGTGCTGACACTAACGGAGGTAGTTTGATGTACCTAGCTAATTGACTGATCTTCCTTCCTTCTTTTTTGTCTCCCTTGTGATTGTGATGGAGATGAGAATTGTAATAATGTCCCTGAAGAGACCTGTATTTTGCACAAAGGCGCTGGATCCAAACAAGGCACTTAAAAAAGTTGTCGAGTGAATCCAGAGCGCGCACGCAAGTGGATTTCCATCATATTAAGTACGATTCGCATGAATTTCAATGTACTCATCTAATGTCAACAATCGATTAAGATTTGTGATGTTGCGACATGACCTCGGGCGCTTGAATTTCAAGCTCCTTATCAATATCGGTTAATAATTCAAAGCCAGAGCAGGCCTGACATGAAGTCAATGGCAATGTATCTCGAAAAGAGGACTCGATAAAAAGCACTCGATTACAACCCTCGAAGAACAAAAAAAAATACATTCCATTTGTTTCACGAAAAATGAATTATTTTAAAAATACTTTTTTAAAAGTGTTTGATTATATTATTTATAAAATTGAATGAACGAAAAATAATTTCATTCTTTACGAAAATAAATATATTTAAATATTAATTATTTATTTTAAGTAATATCAATAATTATTTTTAGAAAATTTATTTTAAATTATTTATTTTTCGCGAAGCAAGATAAGCGTTGAGTAAAATTTATGATCATAAAGCTGATTTTACCTGACGTCAAATAATTAAACGGTGAAAAAACCGAAATATGAATTACAGTTGTTTGGTTTCACTTCTGACCAAAGCCCGAAGTTGGTGCGCGCGAGGAGCCGGTGAACGAAGGGAGAGAAGATGTCAACTCTGATCGACGTCGCGGAAGGAGCAGCGGACTCCGACCGCCAACGCCGAACGCCTCTTCTCCACCGCCCTCCTCCGCCTCCCCCTCAACCTCCTCGGCGAGAGCCTCCCGATGAAGCCGAGCCGGAGATCACGCCGTCGACGACGCCGCCCGGCGACGGGCGCGACGCTCGATCCTCGTCTTCCGATCAGCGGCGTCTCGCTTCTCTCGACGTCTTCCGCGGTCTCACCGTCGCCGTACGCTCCTCTAACCTGTCCGTCCTGTTTATGCGGAACGCGACCTCTTCCGTCGCTTCGACCGCTTCCCCATTTTGCTGATCGTGGCGTTCGAAGTGCTCGGTTAGGTTATGCTTGAGCGGTTTTCACTTTGCAGTCGTGCTGCAGCTGAATTGGCGGTTTACAGCCTTCGCGATGCTGTTATCTAGTAGCATTATGTAGCTGATGCATGGCCGGACTGAGTATTTTGGGAAGTTATTTCCATTTCCTTTAGCGGATGGAATGCGTGTGCTTATAATCGTGTGAGCGAATTGATTGGAGCGATGAATAGATGAAGATTAATCCAGGTAGTGGCTTGAGTTGAATTCATTTCATGATAGTGCTGGTCCTCTGGCCATCGAGTTCACCGGTATCCTTTGCTCTTTCTAGCAATTTAGCTCGAGGCGAGTATCTGATCGCGGCACTACTGAATTGGCGTTTGCAGTTTTAGGTTGGCAACATTGCTCATACTTTTTTTTTTTCTGATCTTAATCTTCCTTCATGTTTCTGTTTCTTGCAGTTGATGATATTAGTTGATGATGCTGGAGGGGCTTTCCCAGCAATCAATCACTCACCTTGGTTTGGTGTAACACTCGCAGATTTCGTGATGCCATTCTTCCTCTTTGGAGTGGGTGTCTCTGTTGGTCTAGTTTTTAAGGTACGGATGCTTTTCAAATATGAAAGCCCAAGAGGATGAGGATCCTAGTTACAGAGAAATATTTCGATCATGCAGATCAGTTTTGCTGGATGATGTATATGAAGCATATCGAAATGCCTTTCAGCTATTTGAAATAATTTCGTAAAATTTAAAAGGTTCTCTTGGATTGGGCAAACTAACATTGACTGAGTGTGTGATGAATTGATGCGATTTATCTTGGGACACTTAAAAAATGGATATGTAATCATATTCTAAGTAACTGACAACATGAAGCATAGAATTCAGACTAATTACGAACAAGGACAATTTATGATGATATTATGTAGTGTAAACTGCAAATTGAAATGGGGGAAGAGTTCTACAGCTTGTCTCTATGAAAAGAGATTGCAATTGCTTCTTGAGTTGGACCCTTAAATTTTAGACGCCAAACCATAGCAAACTCCCAATTCTCAGATTATGTAAGTTGCTTGCGCCATAAGAGTTATGTTAGGGGGCTACTTCCTTCTCCTAAAAATTTACTAATCACTTCCAGTTATTTGTGCCTCTTTGCAGAAAACATCTGGCAAATCATTGGCCACAAGGAAAGTCATAATAAGAACTCTTAAGCTCTTTCTTTTGGGTTTGTTACTTCAAGGTAAAAATTCCCTAGTCATGTGCCATTTTTTGTACTGCTCTTGTGCATTATGCTTGCTGTGGTAACTCAACTGCTTGATGTTTCTGGTATACTAGGTGGCTACTTCCATGGGCGCAATCAGTTGACATATGGAGTTGATGTGGGCAAGATTCGTTGGCTAGGAGTGTTGCAGGTAGCTCTTTTGACTTATGTTCAGTTGTTGCATGCCTTTATCTTCTCTGGTTGAATATTTTTTTTCTGTGATGGGGGTTAAAATTCAAAGTTAAAGTGTGGTATCATGTTATTTGGAGATGATAGGGAGTTCTTTCATCACTGCAGTGAACTCATTGAATGCGTTACCTTAAGAACATTTATTGCAACCTCGCTCTAATTTATTCCAGTTCCCACTTCAATCATATCTTTTGAACGCATTAGCATGTTACCCCTATCTAATTACTGATTTTCAGTTGGTTCTATCCGCAGTGGCAATACCATTGAATGGTTGACACAAGTAATACTTTTATGTCCTGCCTGCCAGAAATTCCGATTCAATTGCTAGGATTTTAACTTGGAATTTAGAAAGAGTGGCTGTAGCATCTGATCTATATTTGTAGCAATTTAGCTTTTCGAATCAATCTTTGAGCTGAATAATTTCTCCTTCATGATTTTTGCATCTGCAGAGGATATCAATTGGTTACTTCTTGGCTTCAATCTCAGAGATTTGGCTTGTTAGTAACATCTCGGTCGACTCGACACTGGCCTTTGTAAGGAAATACTATATTCAGTGGTTAGTTCAGTCTTTTGGACCTTTACTATAGCTGTGGCTACCATTATTTCCCTTCAGTTGCTGCTTGTTCCTTTGAAGAAAAAAGGAAAATGGGGGGCGGGGGATATGGAAACTGTCCATGTTCTCTGTTTATGCAAGATTTCACCAAAGCATAAAATTTGTGGTTCGTAGATTTTTGACACTACACTTATCAGACTGTAGGCAGGATGAGAGGTTCTTTCATCAAGTAAATGTCTACAACATTAAAAATCTATTAACTATCAAGAGTTTGAGAAAATGTTATAGTGGGTACCTAGAGGAGAACGGTGGATTGGAGCAAAATAGGGAGTTTGGAATATGCATCTCTAGTTTTTCCTTAATGTACAGGAGTGGGAAGTGCAATACATTTAGTTAGTGATTTTTTTTTCTGGCTGAAATAGTTAGTGAATTTGGGTATCTCTGGGTTTTATGATGCATCTTCTCTCTTTCTAATATATAGGAGACAATCTCTCTTCATATGTCATGGAGCTTTTTATCTTCTATGGAAATTGGTTTCTGAATCCAGGTGGAAACTATCTCCATTTCTCCTCTTGGAATGTACCATTAATGTAGCTACTTGCAGCCTTAATCACCGAGCCTTCAAATTGATCATCACAGAGGATGACTTTGTCTTTCTTTTCTATTGATTTATCATATGTAAGAAGTATGACAAGCTTGTCAGCTAAGCATGCGACAACCTTAAAGCACTTTCTTTGATGGGAAGTTTGCCTCTCGTGCTTCATATTGATAGTGTTGCATACATTCATGCTATAGGTGGTGTTGATGCTTATCTAGGCTACCCCCCCCCCCCCAAATATGCGCACACTTACTCATTTAAAGTTATTTTTGCCTTGTGGGAACAACCTTGTGCGTGAATAATTATTTAGTCTTGGGTACACAAAGAACAACCTAGTTTTTGATTTATTATTCGATTTACTGAGTTGAGATAAAGATTTCCGCAAAAGAAAGTAAGGAAGGCATGAGAATTGGAATAAAAAAAGAAAAGAAATAGGGAATGAAGTCAAGAGCTTTGAGTATACTGATCGGAATTCATCCCTGCTGTTACTGAGCTCTTGATATGTTGTGCAGGATAATGGCTGTTTTGCTATGTGCACTTTACATGTGCATGGTTTATGGGCTTTATGTTCCAGATTGGGAGTATCAAGCTGTCAAAATTAGCTTCTCTAGCAATCAATCCAGCCTTCAAAATGTGAGTTCTCATGACTATAATTGTCGGTATTTCCTGATTGAAGTTGTTCATCTGTTTGCTATTCTATCCTTTACCTGCTTTTTAGCCTATTCCTTATTGCATCACGTGTTGGTTTTGGAAGTGGATAGCAGAAGTACTTGCCTTGACATGTTTTGCGCAGCCACGTCTCTTCTCTTAAGTTATATGTTGGTAAATTAGAATAGTCGACAATGTATTTAATATGGAGTATGTCTAGGGGAACTAGATCATATGCAGCGACTTAATCTGCTGTGAGAAAATACTGAATGGGAGTGTGGACTTTTTCATGTTTCTCAAGTTTGTCAACCATTCACTGTGTCCAAGCTTCCTCATAATGCTCCACTGAGGAAGCAGTTTTTATCCAAATTGACCATGATTCTGCTAATAATTTTAGAAATGAACCCAAAAAGTAGTTTTTTTTCCTGCATTTCTTGCTTCCTTTTCTTATTCTAGGATGTTGGTTTATGCCCTAAAAGCACAAATGAGTGATCATGTAGCTCTGGGCCTTTGTGCCTAGTTTATCACTTTTAAACAAAAGGCTGAGTGATTGTTGGACAAAGTTAGTTATTGCGGTATGTAGCCTAATTCAGCTCGGAAGGTAGTTCTCTCTATGAAGTGAAGTTTTCTTGATGATTATATGAGGATCAGATCATGGATTAACTTGGATTATAGATAAGATATTAACTAAATCAAAATGTAGTTTCTGTTTTTACATGATTGTGTCTAGATCTTTGATTGGAGTATGTGCCTGGTTATAGTTCATGTCGAATTATTGCAAGATGATAGTATACCCCCATTTACTATCTGACAGGTTTACTGCAAGACTAGGGGCAGTCTTGAACCTCCATGCAATGCTGTGGGTTTTGTCGATCGATATCTTCTTGGAGAGAGTCATCTTTATCAGCATCCTGTCTACAGAAGATCAAAGGTTTCAGCTAGCTCTAACAAATTGTCATATCTTGCATAATGCTTCCTAATTACCTTCCCGGACTTTGTCTTATATGCAATGTCTCTTGTTATCAACAGGAATGTAGTGTCAATTCTCCCGACTATGGGCCATTACCACCAAATTCACCTGGTTGGTGCCTTGCTCCATTTGACCCAGAGGGTGTTTTAAGGTTCGATTGTCATGATCTACAAACTCATGTTGGGATAACTAAGATTTAGTTTCTTATACATTCAATAGCCTTATGGTCCTAATAAGTGGATCTCCAGCTCCTTGATGGCTGCTGTTACATGTTTCGTGGGTTTGCAGTATGGACACATTCTTGTTCATGTCAAGGTATGATGTTTCTTTCTATTGTTTGATAATTATACTGTAACGTATCCTTCCATTACCACCTACCTCTTTTGGTTTTGGAACTTGTTCAGCTAGTACATGTTTTGGTTGAATGGTGACTATTGTATATTATGGCTTTGCTACAGAGCCATGGACAGACGATGCTTTTCTGGTCCATGTTTTCCTTACCCCTACTGATGTCAGGATATGTTTTGGAGATCCTAGGTATATTTTTTAACTCAGTTTATATTAGAAAATCCTCATTTCGTCTAAGCTGTGGCCTTTTGCTATAACAGGTATTCCTCTTTGTAAACCACTATATACACTTAGCTATATGTGCATCACAGCTGGAGTATCTGGCTTGCTGTTAACCTTAATTTTTTACCTGGTGAGCTACTCTTTCTATGGATTCTTCATTGGTCCTGTTTAAGTGACTTTCTTTGTCCCACTTCTTCCTCTCTCCCTCTTCTTTCCAGACATGGGGATATCTCCCTCTCCTTCTGTTCAATTGTCCTCCATGGATGGTGGAAAATTTGCACAAAAGGGCAGAAGCATAGTGCTTAATGTTTACAACATGAACATGATCTTTAATGCATGAATAGATCTTGAAGTAGGAGTATCCTATTAAGGCAATATGAAACATGAGTTAAATGCAAGTCAATCACCACTTCCGATTTGGCTAAATCTGATGTGTTCTCATGTGTCCACATAATAGCATGAGTCCTAAGGTTGAAGAATTCTTTCTCATGAATTGGTTGTTAAATACTCGGTGCAGGTGGATGTGAAGCACTGGAGAATGCCAACAGTGTTTCTTGAGTGGATGGGAATGAATGCTCTCATCATTTTCGCTTTGGCAGCTTGTGAGCTTTTCCCTGCAGCCATGCAAGGTTTCTATTGGCGCTCCCCTGAAAACAACTTGGTAGGTTTCTTCTTTATCTGCTCTTACAAATTTGTTGTTCCCTCCTATTTTTCCGGCTACAGAAGAAATTGGGAGTGGATTGTTAACAGTTTATGGAATTTCAAGATTAACACAGACAGGGAAGAATTTGGTCCGGAATTAATGCCTAAAGCCAAAACTGAAAGAGTAAAAGGAAGGCTTCCATCTACACATTAATATTGTTACTAAGCTGATTAGAGAACCCGCAGAAAAATAACGAGAGAAAAGAACGAAGAGAGAAGAAAAAGAAAGGAGAAGAAGAGAGAAAGAAAGAGATTGTAAAATCCAAGAAAGGGGCTCTTGGTTTCTGTGTGTAACAGAAACCCTACACCCATCACAATATATTTATATTAAGTATAAATTGTATATGACCATAATGCCCTTATATATGTAAAAAGGAATAAAACCTAGAAAATAAAAATAATTATACTCTAACACTCCCCCTCAAGCTGGAGCATATAGATCACCCATGCCCAGCTTGGAACAACCAGCAACAAAGGTAGGACGAAACAATGCTTTAGTGAACATATCGGCAAACTGATCTCTAGAGGCAACGTAAGGAGTGGCAACCAACTTCTGCTTCACAGCATCACGAACAAAGTGACAGTCAACTTCTATATGCTTAGTTCGCTCTTGAAAAACAGGATTTCCAGCAATATAAATAGCTACCTGATTATCACACATCATATCAATAGGATGATTAATAGAAAATCCAAGCTCCTGGAGAAGAGATTTCAACCACAGCAATTCAGCCACAGTTTGTGCCATAGCACGATATTCAGCCTCCGCACTAGATCTGGCAATGGTAGTCTGTTTTTTACTTCTCCAAGTAACCAAATTACCACCAAGAAAGGTGCAATACCCAGTTGTAGACCGCCGATCACACTTTGACCCAGCCCAATCAGCATCAGAATAGCCAACTAAGGTGGAAGAACCATTCGGTTTATAAATCAGTCCCTTACCAGGAGAGCCTTTAAGATATCGAAGAATGCGACAAACAGCATCCCAATGAGCCTTCTTGGGTGATTCCATAAACTGACTCACCACACTAACAGCAAAAGAAATATCGGGACGTGTAACAGTAAGATAAATCAGTTTCCCAATTAGACGCCGATACCGATGTTTATCTTCAATGTCATCTCCATCATCAACTCCAAACTTTTGATTTGGATCCATAGGAGTATCAACTGGCTTGGAAGCTAGTGTACCAGTCTCAGATAAAAGATCAAGAACATACTTTCGCTGAGACAAATTAATACCTTTCCTACTTCGTAAAACTTCAATACCTAGAAAATACCTAAGAGCTCCCAAGTCTTTAATCTGAAATTGTTGTTGAAGAAAAGATTTAACCTCAGAAATTCCGGTCGCATCACTACCGGAGACAATTATATCATCCACATAAACAACAAGAATGACCACTCCCGACTCCTTCTTGCGAACAAAAACAGAATGATCAGAATAACATTGGCGAAAACCACACTTGGAGATCACTGAACTGAATTTCTCAAACCATGCTCTAGGAGATTGTTTCAAACCATAAATGGCTTTATGTAGCCGGCATACTTTATTGCGATCCTTCCCCTGGGCAACATACCCAGGAGGTTGCTCCATATATACTTCTTCAGACAAATCACCATAAAGAAAAGCATTCTTGACATCCAATTGATATAATGGCCAATCAAAATTCACAGCAAGAGAAATAATAACACGAACAGAATTGAGACGTGCCACGGGGGAAAAAGTCTCAAAATAATCCACTCCATAAGTTTGAGTAAAACCTTTAGCAACGAGCCGAGCTTTAAGACGCTCAACTGAGCCATCCGGGTTATACTTGATAGTGTACACCCAACGACACTTCACCACATCTTTCCCAAGAGGAAGATCAACCAAAGACCACGTTTGGCGGGACACCAAAGCTTCCATTTCTACATCCATAGCACTCTTCCACTCAAGATGAGACAAGGCCTCAGTGGTAGAAGTAGGAATTGTGTGAGTATGTAATGATAGAGCAAAGTCATGCAATGGAGAAGGAAGATGTGAAAAAGACACATAATGCTCGATAGGGTAAGCAAAAGAGGATTTTTGTGTACAAAAACGAGTACCTTTGCGAAGGGCAATCGGAAGATTGTCTGGACCAGGAGACAAGGAGGGAGATTGAACGGAGGGCATGGAAGAGCTGGAGACTGGTGGTGCCATAGACTGCTTTCGCCGCTGATATACCTGCAAGGGAGGAGATACGGAAGGACTAACGGAATCTAAGGGAATAAGTTGTGGAATAGGAGGATCAACTACAATGTCAGTTGAAAACTCTTTACCCTCAGTAGAATAGTATGGTGTGCCCTCGAAAAAAGTAACGTCAGCACTGACATATTGAGTACAAGTCATAGGATCATAACACCGATATCCCTTTTGAGTACGTGAATACCCGAGAAAAACACATTTAGTAGCACGAGGGGATAGTTTATCAGCACCAGGTCGTAGATTATGGACAAAACAAACACACCCAAAGACGCGCGGGGTAAGAGGAAATAACGGCTTGTCAGGAAATACAATACTGATTGGTGACTGTTGATTAAGGACAGTGGAAGGCATACGATTTATGAGGTAACAAGCAGTAAGGACAGCATCACTCCAAAATGATTTTGGGACATGCATATGTAACATGAGTGAACGAGCAACTTCTAGAAGGTGACGGTTATTTCTCTCGGCCACACCATTCTGCTGAGGGGTATAAGTACAACTTGTTTGATGTATAATGCCAAGACTAGAACAAAACAAAGAAATTGATTTTTGTGAGTATTCTAGAGCATTATCTGTTTGCAAAATTTTGAGGGATGTATTAAACTGATTAGTAACCTCGCGATGAAATAATTGAAAAACTTGTAAAAATTCAGAACGATCATGAAGCATATAGAGCCATGTTAGCCGAGAATAATCATCCACAAAAGTAACAAAGTACTTAAAACCATTTCTATTAGCAACACGGGAAGGTCCCCAGATGTCCGAATGAACAAGTTCTAATAAAGTAGATGCACGAGAATCACTACGACTAGGAAAAGAACTACGATGATGTTTTCCAAGTTCACAAGCCTCACACTCAAGAGTAGAAATTGATTTACACTCGGGAACTATTTGCTGTAACTTAAATAAAGATAAATGCCCCAAACGGGAATGCCATAACAGCGGGGTAATAGGACTAGCAGCTAGACCATTGGCGTCAGCAGTGGAGACACCATCCAGATAATAGAGTCCATCATGTTCATGCCCTCCACCAATCTTCTTCTTTGTCTGAAGGTCCTGAAAAATGCAATAGGAGGGGTAAAATGTAACAGAACAACCAAGATTTTTAGTTAATTGACTAACAGATAACAAATTCAAAGGAAGTTGGGGAACATGTAAAACGGAGGACAAGGATAAGGAGGGTGTAAGTGAGACAGCCCCTGATCCAACCACTTGAGTAGAGGAACCATTAGCTAGAATAACTTCAGGTGAAGGACTAGAGTTATGGTGTGAAGAAAATAATTCTTGCTTACCCGTCATATGACTAGAAGCTCCCGAGTCAATGACCCAAGAGGTGCTAGGAGACAAAGTAGAGAAAAAGGCCATGTTACCTGTACATGCAAGAGTGGCAGTGGATGAGGAATTGGAAGCCTCCAGTTGTTGGACACGCTTGATGAGTTGTGCGACCATATCATCCCGAGACGCGGACTCAGAAGAACTACCCCCACTTGGGATAGATGGATTCGTGTCGCCGTAAGACACATTTCCAGCACTCCCTTCAAACATAGCAGCATTTGCAGTAACTATTCGCTGAGCCCACTCAGGCTTGCCATGCTTGGCCCAACATGTGTCAACAATATGACCAGATTTGCCACAGTATATACACTGACGGTTATCTCGATCAGAATTTTGTCCACTACGTCCACCACCACGACTGCGACCTCCTCCTAAACCACGACCTCTATTAGAAAATCCACCACGACCACGAACACCACTACTAGCCACAAATGCTGAATTATCTTTAGATGATGTAGAAGACGGAGGGACAATGCGCTGAATCCGACAAAATGCTTCATTCATAGAAGGAACTTTCTCTCCAGCAAGAAGTTGACTCTTCATAGGCTGTAAGTCAGCATTCAAGCCTGATAAAAACTTGGCCACCTGAAATTCAGCTCGTTGTGTCTTTAGTGTCTCAAGATTAGTAGTGATAGGCTGATAAAGATTAAGTTCTTCCCACATGCCTTTCAAAGCACTATAATACTCTCCAAGAGACTTGTCCCCCTGTTTAAAATTAAAGATCTTCTCATAGAGCTCATAGACTCTAGACATGTTTTTGTCTTGTGAGTAACTCTCCATAAGATCATCCCACACTCCCTTGGCAGTCGTGTGGAACATGACATTAGCAGCAATGGATGGTTCCATGCTATTCCATAACCACACCAAAAGTGTATCATTCTCTCTCATCCAGTCACTATAGTCTTTAGAGTTTTCAGCAGGAGGTTCTGTAGTAAGATAATTAAGTTTCCCTTTGGCATTAATATAAACCTTCACAGCTTGAGCCCATAGCAAGTAATTGGAAGATCCATTCAATTTAATGGTGGTAATCTGAACATTGACACTGTCCGTAGAAGACTTAGTGCCATTCATGGTGAAAATCTCAATATAATATATCTACCACCGATCACAAAGGCCGAAACTTCAGTGCAAGAAATAAAACAGTAATACCAACATATAATCAGATGCAATTGGCTCCATCAATCAAACAAAGGGATGCTGAAATCTTATAAATATAGGCTGCATAATCAACGAAATACCCTGATCCTTGAATCTGCTGATCAAGAAGTGTTGTAATCCATTGTCACAAACAGAACCTGATAAATCTGATTTCTCCTGATCTTATATGTATCGGGACTTGAAGAGAAAATAGGTAAAAATTGCAGCTTTAGGTGGCTACGCACCAGAGAAGGAATAGGGTTATTAGGGAACTCTCAAACCAGCAATAGGACTAGGTAATCAGGTAGTCAAACCGTGCTCTGATACCATGTAACTAAGCTGATTAGAGAACCCGCAGAAAAATAACGAGAGAAAAGAACGAAGAGAGAAGAAAAAGAAAGGAGAAGAAGAGAGAAAGAAAGAGATTGTAAAATCCAAGAAAGGGGCTCTTGGTTTCTGTGTGTAACAGAAACCCTACACCCATCACAATATATTTATATTAAGTATAAATTGTATATGACCATAATGCCCTTATATATGTAAAAAGGAATAAAACCTAGAAAA
Source organism: Syzygium syzygioides (assembly GCA_031216285.1). Classification (NCBI taxonomy): domain Eukaryota; kingdom Viridiplantae; phylum Streptophyta; class Magnoliopsida; order Myrtales; family Myrtaceae; genus Syzygium; species Syzygium syzygioides. The sequence goes on along the minus strand of CM062252.1, from coordinate 22,735,515 downwards.
TAAAAATAATTATACTCTAACAAATATCTCACGGCTAGCTCAAGTTATGAGAAGTTATATGGGATGTGACATTGTCTGTCTGCATAAAGAGTTAGTTAGCTGAACACTCTTAACAACAATAGTCAGTCAAACAAGATGGCTGGAGTTTGGCATTTAACTAAATCCCATCTTGCATCTACTGAGTGCTGAATGATATGGTTGATCGTGTGGGAAGATTCCTTGGTGATGAATAACGTGAAGCCGTGTATATATTGCAGGTTGATATCGCCCAGAGATTACTGCAGGGTGCATTTCATTTGAAGAAGTGGGGTACTTTGGTGTTTGTAATGCTTGAGATTTTGTTTTGGGGTTGCGTTGCTGGTTTCCTCCATATGAAACGCTTATATGTCAGACTATAGTGTAAACAAGCTCGAGTTTAACTGTCATCGAGAAAGGTTTTGTTGGGCATATAGTGTAAATATCATTTGAAGTCAAGAATCTCATTTTGCGATGTATGGTAATATTGCACCACAAATAACCCAGAAAATCAGCTAACCTCGTATTTTATTTCACCAAACAGCTGGCCTCATGTTTAAAAATGCTGAATATAGTCATGGATGTTGAAATGCTAATTGTTTGGTCATATAGTCCAGGTATTAAACTTCCTATTCTTTAGGTTATGAAGTTTCATCCCAAGGTTAGATGCTTTTCGTTGTAATTCACTACCCACATTTAAAATGGAAAATCAACTTTGGCACCTTCGTTCTGTCAGTTGCTGGTCGGGAGAGTACAGGAAATACCCTACTGGTTCGGCTACTCCCAATAAGTAAAGATTTCTACTCCACAGGTCAAAGAGCTCTGTTTTTGTGCTAATCAATATCGCCGCATTGAAATAGGCTCGTCGCCATTCCTTGCATGGGCCGAATCTCGTCATGAAATAGGGATTGGATTCGCTGTGCATTGCATACCAGCACTCCGGTAGTCTCAGAGCTGAAGTAGGAGACTCCCGGTTATCGCCTGTATACTCAAACCTATCAATTTCTACTAATTCCTGCTAGGCTTTAAAAGTAACGACCATGTGGAAATCTGTGCGCACCAGATTGAAGCCTGTGTATTCAAACATACCATTTTCTCCTCCACTTTCATCACCGGGAGACTTGAGCTTCTTTGGAGAAAGTGACGAGTCCATGTTTGTTCAGCAAAGGTAAATAGGGGAAGCAGTAGGAGATTGAAGAAAAGACCTGTATATAATTTGATTCTACAAATCACTTTCTGTTATGTGATCAGTTCATTCCGTACATATACTACAAGTTAAAACATGATCATACTAAAAGCATCATCTACGGACCAAAAAATGCTTCTTTGTGTCGATCATCTATTGAGTAACTCGATATACAAGTAAGAGAGTCGACCAAAAGAAATGTCGCTGAAAAGTTCATGATTTGACCTCCGGATAAGAGTAGGTCTGTGCGTACAAAATTTGAATCGCCACAGAAGAGTAGTCCATGGTGTCTCCGTTAGCTATAGGAAGCCAAGCCCATCTCCATTCAAATCATCACCCTGCATCATTGGGCACTAGGCTGTATCATGTCCCGACTGCCCACAGCAAGGCATGGAACATCTCCTTTTCTTATAGAGATCCACACCGCCTCTTCTTTGTCTCTCTTTCATTTTTCTAGTGGCGAAAGACTTGAGAGGGTCCCGACTGCAAAACAGTGAACTATACTATCAGACTATTCGATTTCTCCATTAGCTATAGAAAGCCAAGCCCATCTCCATTCAAATCATCACCCTGCATCATTGGGCACTCGGCTGTATCGTGTCCCAACTGCCCACAGCAAGGCACAGAACAACGTCTCCTCCTCCTATAGAGATCCACACCATCTCTTGTTCTTCTCTCTTTTATTTTTCCAGTGGTAATAGACTCATGAGGGTTCCCGACTGCAAAACCATGAACTATACTATCAGACTCTTCGACCTCCGGAAGAATCAATGACTCCGGCGGACTATTGTAGCCAATTTCATCAGTTTCGTGTGGATGCCTAGAAAATTCTTTTATTCGAGAAAGTGCTGCGCCTATTTGGTCACAGGCAACATCTAAGCACTCTTCTGACTCGACAGATTCTGAAATTAGAGATACCATAGACTGCAACAGCTGCACTTTCCCAGCATACTCCCCAGATGTCCTTGCACTACTTTTTGTACCACACCAACGGAGAGGCAAATAACGGTCGGGAATGTGAAAACAGTTGTTGTTTGATAGAACCCGAAGAATGTGACGACAAAGGATACCTGAAAATTCAAACTGGTGGCAGCTGCAGCTGATGAATTCATCTTGAGGGATCCAGAGTACTTTGTATCCTCCATCCATCTGTGTGTGGTGTCTCACGATGAAATAATTTTCATCTACCAATAGGGAGGCATATTGCGGTGCCATTACAATTTCCTCTTGTAGTTTGGTAAATGCATACGGTGTTAGAACAGAAGCAGCATGAGATTCAATCGGAGATCCAGTTTTGAGGGTGACTTTGCGGATTTTTCGTTGCAACTTTTGCTTTGCTCCTGCTTCATCCTTTAGTTCAACTATAGCAGCGACCTGCAATGAGAGATATAATATCAGGATGCAGATAGAATTAGCTATAAGTTCTTCTATAATATGGAGAATGTAAAGAGGCTACTACGACTCACCTGCTCCACTAAATTATCAAGATCTGATTGAGCACTTAAAATCCTCTGGATGTAAGCACTGACTGCCTCAGATTGGATAGTGCAGGTCATTCCCGCACAAAAGTAAGATCTCAAATATGGAAGGGCCCAAAACATACGCAATGCGTACAAGCTATTGATATGCTTATTTCCATGTAGCCCATACATGCTGACCATCTCCCTCCATCCTTCTTCAAAATCTTCCACGCTATGCAAATCATAGAGATGATGAAAGTCTGCCTTCCATTTGTCATATCGTGGCCCAAGAAGCACTGAAAACCAATCAGAGAACTTCGCAACAATATGCCAGATGCAAAAAGCATGTTTTGTCCTTGGCATCTGATCTGCAACTGCTTCTTTCAGCCAAATGTTCTGGTCAGTCAAAATGGTTCCCGGAGCCTTTCCATTCATGAAACCCAAGAATGTCTGTTGCATTTAAGGTGTCAAGCTAAAAATGAGACAACCATGAAAACTAGAAAAAAAAGATATTGCACGTATTAGAGTCAGAAAACTGTTATGTCTCATATCAAGATGCTAGGAACATGACTAAAACATGAAAGCATTGGTTGGGAGAATAGAACTGCCAAGTCTTTTGTCATCTAGAAGCAATATGATTTAGGTTGTTATAACTCTTTAGGCTAAGTTTCACCAGCTACAAGAACAGCAAGAGTTATTCTTCAGCAAGAATTTAGAAAATGCAGAGAGAGAGAGAGAGAGAGAGAGAGAGAGATGTTGACTCCCAATTAAGCTTACTCACGTGCGGCGCCCCCCCCCCCCCCGGGTCCTTTAGATCCCCAACCCAAACATGTGACTCACGCTCAGATATGATTGCTTGAGCCAAATGGCAATACTTACTTGCATGTTAAGAAGATATGAAGTGTGCCTCCAATTTCGGTTGTCAACATGAAAAGCAATTCAACTAGCCTAAGTTCAGCCATTTGGCCAGACCGAAATCTTAATGTACAGCAACAGCAAAAAAAAAAGATATCAGATTCTAGCATATATTCAATAAAACAATGGCAAAAATGGTCCATAATGGTATAGGTCTTCTAGAAATGAGATAAGTACCTACCTTCAGTGCCCATGAAAAAGACTGCACATTCTCATCCCGAAGAAGTACACAACCAAAGAAACAATTCATTCCATGATTATCAACTCCGACCCAAATTCCTAATATCATATCATAAGCTTCTAAACGGTGGGTAGTATCAAAAACTGCCGCATCTCCGAAAGCATCGTAGGATCTAATGGAAGAAGCATAAGACCATGCAATATATTCCAATCTATTATTTGCATCTAGCTGGAAGTTGTATTTGAAGTTGGGATCTTTATCCTTCTTATCCTTGCACATTTTGAGAAGGTCTATAGCGTCATTATCACGATCCACGCGTCTAAAAGATTGTAACAAGTTCCTGACATCTATTTCCGTGAAAGGCAAACAACCAAGCTTGACACCCTTCTCCAGCTCCATTAATCTTAACATTTGTCGCACTGACATCCCAGCTTTTGCATACATGCAAATACGGCTCTTGTCATCCGCAGACATGGTGCAGTAAGCAGGAAGCAGGTGCACGTCATTTGATTTAAAAAGTTCGTGATTGTGGATGTTACTAAAACCGGTAATGCGCCATTCAGGTACGTCAAAATCAGCCCTTTTAACAATTCGCATGAATGCTTGACATCCGCAACGAGATGACTTTCGATTTCTTTGCAGCTTTCCATCATCAGAAGGCTTTATCTGCGGATAGCCACCACGGTGACAGGTGAAATCCCTTCTGGTAATCCCCCTCCCCACCCCATCTTTCCCTCGAGTCCGATGCCGTCTAATTGAAAAGCCACACTGCTTTGCAAAGCTGCAATAAAACTCATATGCAGCATCTTGTGAAACAAATCTCTGGCCAATAATTGGGATGAGATTAATTGAAGTTTGTCGAGACAATATGGTTTCCTCAGGCAATTCCTCTATGGTACCAAAATCATTTGGGGATGAAACAGTATTACTTTCAGAAGTTTCCTTCATCACGCTTGTTAATTCAGACATCATTGCACCATCTATAAATCAGTGCTGGAGCACACCTGCAAGAAAACCTTTGAAGATGGTGATACTAGGAACATGACATGGACATAAACCACTTATGAAACAGAAGATGTTAACAGCAGCGACCCGCGACATTAATACACCTGTTACCATGACACATTCTTTGCAGGAAATCTTCTAAGAGTGCATACAAGCCCCGAAAACAAATGGAGGAAACTCCGGGATGACTTGCATTTGGCTTTTAACATGACTTTAATCATTTCATGATGAAACTCAAGGAACGAATTTTACTAAGGCACATTCTGCCTCCACTCTCTCCACACAAAATTAACTGCAGTTACCTCCTATCACCTCTTTCCCCACAAACATATTGCTGATTGTATTAAGACGGAAGCTACTGTACAGAACATCCCACAGTATTCTCAGGATCAATCCGGGTTAATGCTCATGCTGACATCACATAACCCCAGTCTGAACAGGAAAAACAAAGTGCCACAACACCTAAACACTTCATTTTGCAGCGAAATTTTACGCCTGAAGT